>CAOLHI010001030.1:0-457543 GCA_948474755.1 Ctenosaura bakeri | reverse complement strand
CAGGGAAAACGCGAAGTGTCGCCGATTCTGTTCCAGAGCGGGCCACGATCGTGCCTCCATCGGGGACGCTTTCCAGTTTCCGTGGACCGGGGAACTCCTCTACGCGTTCCCGCCGTTCCCGCTGCTCGGCCGGACGATATCGAAGATCCTCGCCGACCGAGCCGACGCGATCCTGGTAGCCCCGTACTGGCCGAGACAACATTGGTTCGCACCCCTGCTACGAGCCGTGCGAGACGACCTGCTCCGGTTGCCACCGACACCGGACCTGCTCTCCCACTCCGGCGGCCGAGTCCTCCATCCGGACCTGCCACGCCTGGCCCTCCATGCCTGGAGGATATCGCACTAGACGATCCCGTGCTCGGTACCGTCCTCGTCGCGGCCAGGAAGGAATCCACCCGTCGCAACTATCAATACAAGTGGCGACGCTTCCTGACCTTCGCTAACGAGAGGAGTGAGCCGGTATCGCCCGCGGGGCTCTCGACCGTCCTGCACTTCCTCCTGCACCTCCGGCAACAGGGCCTGGCGTTTCCATCCCTGAAGGTGTATCTCTCCGCGATCGTGGCATACCAACCGCCACGATCTGCTGCCTCGGCCTTCTTCAGGAACGATACCGTTAAGCGGTTCCTGAAGGGACTTCACCATCTCTACCCGCCGGTATCGCCGCCGCTACCGCCGTGGTCCCTCTCGCTGGTGCTCTCGCAGTTGACGAAGCCGCCCTTCGAGCCGATGGCGACCTCGGATGACAGGCTCCTGACAATGAAAACCGCCTTCCTGGTAGCGGTGACCTCAGCGAGGCGAGCGGGTGAGATCACAGCTCTTCGTTCCGATGAGCCCTTCATGGTCTTCCACAGGGACAAGGTGGTCCTGAGACCTGACATCTCGTTCCTGCCAAAGGTGGTGTCCAGTTTCCATCTCAACCAGGACATCATCCTGCCTGCCTTCTTCCCGAACCCGACGACACCGTTGGAGCGGTCCCTCCACTCCCTGGACGTGCGTCGGGCATTGGCTTTCTACAAGGACAGGACTGCTTCCTTCCGACAGACGCCGCATCTCTTTGTTTGCTACGGGCGACGTCGGAGGGGCCTAAAAGTGTCCACCCAGCGCTTCTCCAAGTGGGTGGTAAGGACTATTCAACTGGCGTATGAGCTCGCGAGGAAGCCTCCGCCAGTCCTGCTTCGAGCCCACTCCACCAGAGCTGTGGCTACTTCTGCGGCCCTCCTGCGAGGAGTTGACCTGCATGAACTCTGCCGTGTGGCGACCTGGTCCCAACCATCGACCTTCGTGCGCCACTACAGGCTCGACTGCCGGTCGCGCAGAGATGCCCGGTTTGGACGTGAGGTGTTGGCTTCCGTGCTGTAGGACCTGACCCGCCGTCCGACCGGTAAGCTACACAGTCTCCTAGTGTATGAAGGCACAGAGACCACGAAAAAGAAGAACAGGTTGCTTACCTGTAACTGTGGTTCTTCGAGTGGTCATCTGTGCCATCATACACACCCGCCCTTCCTCCCCTCTTTCTCAGGTCCCTGTAGGTTCTACGGCGGACGACAGAACTGAGGAGAGACCGTTGCTCGGCGGGAGGAGCATGCGCAGTACCGGCGTGGGGGAGGGGTTCCCGCCAAGCGAACAAGCTCTAGAAGTTTCCGAACGCTACCGCGCAGGCGCTAAAGCTCCTAGTGTATGATGGCACAGATGACCACTCGAAGAACCACAGTTACAGGTAAGCAACCTGTTCATACCATTGCAAGTAATGGTTGTTCTCTATTGTTATAGCAACAAGTGAAACCAGTGTTATTCATTGTTGATTGATTGTTTTAATTTACAAACCCTCCAACTAATGTTCTCTCTATATAGCAACAGGATACAATTTTTATACATTCAGGCAGACTCTCACTGAAGATACACTAATATATCAAGAATGGGTACATCTGTGGAATTGTGGTACCAGATCATTAACTTGCTGACCATAACTACAAGGGGTCATATTGCAAGTAATGTCTGTGTGCCATTTTCTTTGCAACTTTTCTTTATTCCAAATTTGATGCTATCACATCACCAGATAGAGTAATTCTTAACGCATCACTGACTTAACTTCTGTATCTCCAGGTGTTGCATAACTATGGATATGAAGCAGAAATAAAGAGCAGTCATCAAGTTTGTGACCAAAGAAGGATCTACTGCTGCTGACATCCACAGAAGGCTCAGAAATGCATATGGTGAGACAGCAATCAGTGACAGTAATGTTAGAAGATTGGAAAAAAAGTTTAAAGAAAGGAAAAACAGTGTTGAAGACAAACCACATAGTGGAAGGCCATCATTAGTCATTGATGAAAACCAAAAGAGGATGGATGACATGATTTGTATAGACCAGCATATGGTTGTCCTAGAGATTGTTGAGGAACTTGGCTATGGTTACAGTGCTGTCAAGCAGATTATTCACAACACTGGATGCAGGAAAGTGCATGCCAAGTGAGTTCCTCATCAATTAACAGCTGGTTTGAAAGAGAAGAGATTGCACACATGTTTGAAACTGTTGGCACCATTTGAAGCTCATGAGGACACCTTTTTCAGGAATGTTTGTGCTAGTGATGAGACCTGGGCATATCTGTATGACCCAGAGACCAAGAATCAGTCCTAGGAGTGGCAGCACTCCACCTCCCCTAGAGCAAAGAAATTTAAAAGTCAGTACTCAGCACAAAAGATTATGGTGAATGTCTACTGGGATGATTTCCTTGAATGTTGGACAACAGTGAACAGCCACCACCACACTGCATCACTCCAGAAACTTTAAGAAGCCATCCATATGAAAAGACCACAGAAACAGCAGAATGGAATCCAGTTACACCATGATAATGCATGATCCCACACTTCTTTGGCAACATCACAAGTTCTTGCACCAATGGGATGGTCAGAGGTACCACATACACCTTACAGCCCTGATCTGGCACCCTCAAACTTTAACCTGCTCAGTCAGATGAAGGAAAGCCTCCAGAGACAGTGCTTTTATGATGTAGGAAAAGGGGAAGACACTATCAGACACTAGACAAAGGAGTGTCCCAAAGAGTTTTTCCAAAGTGGATTTGATGCATGGATTCAAAGGTGGCACAAATGCATCACCACAAGGAAACTATCTTGATTTTGTAGACAGAGAGTTACTTTACACATGTATGAAGCTGCATATCTTTCATGTTGTTTATAAAGGAGTTACAACCTGACAAGCATTACTTTCAATACGACCCTTTGCAGAAACCCCCATAAAACAGGCAAACTGAAGTCCAGTTTCATTATGTGCAATTTCTCAGAGAAAACTGTAGTTAGGAGAAATTATTCTAAAGGCATCATTACTTAAGCCTGAAATTGTGTATTCACTTACCTGGGGATATGGAGTACCTCTGAGTAACATATCCAAGATTGCTCTGTAAATGGAGCTGTGGATCTCCAAACTGGCAGAATCCCGTTTTCTACATACCTGCAGAATGTTAGAGCAAGAGATGTCTGAAAGCCATCCAAGCTAAATCCCTGTACTAAAGCCAGATGCTGTGTATAACCACACTTTCCTAATAAAATATCCAGTATCATCCGTTATTGTAATCATCATATGACAGGAGTGGGAAAATATGCATCCCTCCAGATTTTGGTCTGCAATTTCCCCCATCCTTCCCCGTTGGCTGTAGTAATTAGGCCTGATAGGAGCTGCAGTCTAACAATTTCTGCAGAGCTACAATTTCCCAATTCCTGCCAGGTGAAATAAACAGAGACCAACAATAAGGCAATGCTAGCTACAAGAGAAGCCCAAAGAAGAGGGTTTTAAAAGTTTTTGAATAGAACTGTAAAATTGGGACAATACAGCAAATGGTTAATTTCACAGGAATTCTGTATTTTTTCAAAGAAACATGGGTTCTGATAATCCATGGAAACACAACGACACCTCAGGATACATGTCCATATTCTGGTGTGAACAGTTACATATGCAATACATCAAAAGCTTCAGTCGTGGCTCAGAAATTTTGAATCCTGAAGCTGCAACCCAGTAGAATATAGCAGGAGAATCCTAACAGACTCAACCATTTTAGACTGCCAGTGGCTCAGGCAATCCAGGTTTTAGTCCAGTCTTTAAAGGAGCTATCAAAGGTACTGAACTCTGACCCCCAAAATATGTTCAGCACATTGGACAGTTCCCTTAAAGTTTAATATTGAACCAAAGCCTTTCCCCCAAAACAGATTTACTACCTTAGATAGTCCCATTAAAAGTTCAGACTGAAACTCCAGGTAGCTTCACCACCACACTGAAGTGCAGCCCAGAAGCAACCAATAGAATGGTGCCATTTTTTATTGGTCTTTCATATACAAAGCTTCTTGCAAGAGTTCACACACACACACACACACACACCAAAATACACATGAGGGAGAAAAGATGTACCTTGCTATGCTAGACTTCTACATGTAGAGACTTCAATCATAGGGGAGCATTCAGAAACAGATTGCCTGCACCTTGAAATGGTAGAGTGCAGTTTACATCTCATTCTTCTGCATATATAGACCAGGCCTCTGTTTACACCAGGCTTAGGGAACTTGTGTCTCCAGATAGTTTGGATTTCAGCAATCAGAGCCATAAAAACCAGAACCAACAGTAAGAGAGCGTGGAAACTATAATCCAAAACATCTCAAGAGCCAAAGGTACCCTCTGAAACACAGCTTCAAAAAACATATTTCAGACTTAGCAGAATCATATATTTGTAACCTAGTCTTACTAATGCTCTACTACCCAAGTGAAGATTCAGAGGTTCTCAGCAACTATGTGGCTGATTTCTGTTTATAATGTTTAGCAACTTGTTTTAAAACCAGGGGTAGGAGAAAGTGATTCTTCGGACTATCCATCTGCAAATTCCCTAGCCAGCACAGCCAGTGGCTGACAATGATCACCTAAAAAAGTAACTTCTCCAACCTCCATTAAAAATTGATGAAAATTCAAGACCCAATGTGTCACATTTGAAAGAGAATGGTTTTGTTTTACAGTAAGCTTGTGCACCCACAAGAAAATGTCACAATAACAGATCAATAAGGTATGAACTCAAGAATCAGTCTATCTGGCTTATCACCCTGTTTCTCTGCAATGGTCAGACAAGTACTGAACAGGGAATCATCACAGACAAAGCTGTTTCTTACTGGCATCTGGTGATAGAGATCTATTGTTTATAATAACAGGATTTCCACTTTAAACTTGGCTCAGAGCAACCACTGCTGGCCCTTCAAGCCCTATGTGATCAGTATAAAGATATGCACAGACACACGCACAAGGAGCTGCCATCACAACCCATATTAATGAGTACCTTGGGTTTATTATGTACTTTGTGTGTTTTTTTTCCTTTGTCTATCTTAAAGCAATTCATCATTTTCAGTGGGTGACTGTATGTTTGTGCATTTTTGAGTAAGAATGAATCATCATCTCTCTCCCCTACCTCACCATCCATAAGAAGAGAACCCAGACAGTGGGATTTTTTAAAAACTTTATCCAGCTTTTTAGGAATCAAGATTGTTATTTGCTGTCAAGTCAATGTTAGCAAGCTATGAATGAGAGACCTCAAAAAGCTCCTCAATCCTTTTAGTGCTGTGCTGTTCTGTTGGGAAGTTTTTTTTCTTTGTATTTTAGTGGATTTGTTTTAAAGAGTTTTCATTCTATGTATTATTTAATTGCATGTAACAATAGGCATTTTATGGCTGGCATCCTGTCTGTGAATTATAATGGCATAAGTTGGACTTAACTTTCACAGTACTCTTTCGTTGTTGCTGTTGTTGCAGATGTTCTTTTCCAATCATTCAACAACCAAAATCCACTCCAAAGCCTATCTTGTAAGCAGTACAACCACATTGCAACTTAGCCATTTTGCTATTGTTGGACAGCAGGGGAATGAACAGGGATGTGTTCAGCTATTTTGCTGTAGATGGATGTGCTGTTAAGGATATCATCTGCAGAGAGCTGGCAAGACCCCCAGAGGTCTAGGCAGACAGTTGTCACAGCATGCCCAGCTAAAGGAAAATAGCCGGACATACCGTCAGCTGCCCTCCACTCCCCACTCCCAGCAACATTTAAATGGCTGTGGTAGTGGAAACTAACCTTCAAGGTGAGTTTTGAGGGGTGAGCAGCATATATGCAAGCATACATAAATCTCTCAATGCAGAATCTCAGCCTATATGCTTTTACTTCTCACTCTGTAAGTTTTTTTTTAAAAATGTTCATTTTTAACTGCCACAGTTTGAGCATTGCAATACAATGCGCAGACCAGGGGTTCGATTCCCCGCTCAGTCATGGAAACCCACTGGGTGACCTTGGGCGTGTCACACACACTCAGCCCCTAGAAAACCTCGTGATAGGTTCTCCTCAAGATTGCCATAAGTCAGAAATGACTTGAAGACACACAAAAACAAAAACAACAACACCTGCCTTGAACCCCAGTATTGGGGAAAAGTCAGAGATAAATGAAACAATTAAATAATACCACATCCTTCTCAGGACGGGTGACTGTCCGTGTACCAGAAGTAAATGTGTATATAGCTGCATTTCTGCCTTTTCCTCTGTGTTTGCTTTCACTTTCCTAGCAATTCCTGGCATTGGTGTGAACACCTCAGTAGCAACCACTTGTTTTTGCTAGGCCAAATGACAGTGCAGGGATTATGGATATAACATTTATAGCCTGTTTCATTAAAGTGATCTATTTCTCTTTATGTGGTTCTCAGTCTATCTTACAACCGTACCCAAATAACATAAATTTCAGCTTTTTCACTTCCCACCTTTTGCCTCCTGTCCATGAGACAGGGCAACATCCACACATCTTCCAACAGGGCTTATAGGCCATTTCTGCACTAGACTATTATAGCGCTATGATTCCACTTTCAACATCCTATGGAATCCTGGGGTTTGCCGTTTCGGGAGGGGCCGGCCATCCCTCCCAAAACGGCAAACTCCAGGATTCCATAGGATATTGAAAGTGGAATCATAGCGCTATAACAGTCTAGTGCGGAAATGGCTATAGTCCAAAGCATCTAAAGGGTATGATGGGGAAGCTGGCCTATCTGCTCTAGTAGCCTATTTCCCCATAGCAGTTAACTGCATGCCCACAGTAAGCCCAAAATCAAGATAGAGGAAAACATATTTCCACCTTGCCCTTTCAAATACAGAGTGACAATTTTGAAAAATTAAGAGACAAAAGAATAATTGTGAGGAATTACATTATTACCTTATAATGTGGTTCTCCACATTATATTCAACGCCTAATCAGAACTCTTTAGAGTTATGACAAGAACATTTGAAAGTGTCCATGATTTCTACTACCAGAAATGAAGAGTAGTAAGACTGTTCCCATTCTTGATTTTTTTTTTTTTTTTTTAACAGCCTGACTGACACCCAGCTGGTAACACTCATTACTTCAAGAAATGTGCACAGTGATACTCAAAGCCTGCCTGAAAGCTTATCATTCTTGCTGGCAGCTCTTTTCAAGGCCAGGAAACCTTGCTCCTGTTTTCCTGCTGACATGAAAGCAGGGAGCTGTGATGCAGAGAAGGGACACAGTCACATCGAAGCCGCTCCTTTGAACCTTAAGAACAGAGGCCTTCTCACATCGCTTCACATCTACAAGCATATTGGGATCCAAAAAGGAGCAACAACTGCCCTGACATTTCCTTCTATGATACTGTCTATCTAAGGCAGGAGATAGACAGTAGCTTTGAAAAGAACTGGTTTGAGAGAAATTGCTTCTCTGTGTGCCATATTTCTTTTGTCTCAGCTCTTGTCTCTCATAAAACAGACTTTGCTAGTTTTTGAACAAAAGCCTATAAAATCTATTCAGTCAGTGATGAGAGAAAGAGATGATGAGGTAAACATGAGTCATGACAGCAGCATCTTCTCAAAATCATCTTTACTCTGACAAAGAACTGTCCTCTGCCCCCAACCTAACATGTGGGGAGCAGCAGAGTTGAGGGTGGGGGGTGTCCAAAATTTAAGTCAGTTCAGAGACTGTAACATGTAATCGGAAAATATATTTTAATTAGGTTTTAGAACTGGGGTTAACTTTCCTTTTCTGTCACATTATTGTGGCTGTAGAATTTATTTGTCTGTTTAATTGTTCACATTTATTCATTCACCAACCATTGCTTCAATACAAGGGCATATTGTGCCCAACAAGCAAACACGTGCCCAAAATAGGGCTGTTTAATATGTCTTCAGGATAAATTCAACCTAGAGCTGTGCAGAAACAAAAACCTCAAGGTTGCCAATAACTCATGACAGAGACATTTTTGTGTCCTGCCGTAGGCATTCATGTCAGCGTCCACCATAAAGTAAAAACATTTTTTAAATGATGAGAATCTATTCCATAAGTCAGAGGTGGGCAAAATGCAGACTGTGAGCTACACACAGGCAAGTTTTGCAGCTTTTAGGTCCACAGAGAGCCCTCCTTCCTGTCCCCCTCTTAAAACATATCCAAAGGGAAAGGAAAATTGTACTTCTGGAAGCAGTGACCAGACCTGGAAGCTCAAGACCAGATCAAGGCCGTTGTTTATAACAAGGTGACTGGGGGTCTCTCTCATTCAAAGGGTCACCATAAGTCAGAGCTGACTTGATGGCAATTAACAACAGGGAAGTTAAAGCTCCATCAGACACTAAAATCAATACTGAGAATGTATGTCTATAAACTTGCAGCAATGACAAATTTTGTTGTTTCATTTTGTTTTCCAGGATTGTTTGGCCTGTCAAAGTTACTGCAGGGGACAAAGATTTAGCACCTAGGCCTACTGAAGTTGCCTGCTCCCATGATATATGAATGAAAATTTAGGCGTATGTAAGCCCAGATCAAACCAGGGGATGATCAACAGCCTCAGCAGACGAAAGAGGAAAGAGAAGCAGAAGGATATCTAGTGACAAAAACTGAGATCTAAATTATGCACAGAACAAATTCCTGAGTTCAGTCTTTTCTAATTCCAAAATGTTTTTTAAAAAGCAGATGGAAGGAGTATTTAGTATCTTTCACACTACACAGTTATAGTACTTTGTTACCAGTGGTGTACCAAGGCTTAACAGAGTAAGGGAATGGGGAAGCAGCAGGTGGAAGTGGGCAGGGAAAGCGGTAGCAGGCAGAGATGGCGAGTGGGGGTGGGCAGGGTAGGCAGAAGTGGGCAGGGGGAGTGGTGGGAAGGGGGAGGGGTTAGTGGAGGTGGGTGGGACAAGGGGGGCAGGGCGAATGGCAGGTGGAGGTAGGCGGGGCAAGTGGTAACGGGGGACAGGCATTCTTCTTTTTTGCACCCCTGATATTTGCACCCGGGGGCACACACCCAGTTGCCCCACCCTAGATCTGCCTCTGTTTGTTACCACTGTAACTGTCATGGCTCCATCCGACAAAATCCTAGGATTTGCAACTGCATGAAGTGTATGAAATTCTGTGCCAGAAGATTCCAAGTATCTCTACAAATTACAAAGTGCAGGGTTCCATAGGATGTAGCCATGATACTTAGGCCTTTTTCGCACAGCATTTCCGATGTGAAAGGGCCCCTTGAGCACCGCGTAAATGTGAGGAGCGGTCCACACAATGCACTCACATTTGTGTGACGCTCAAGGGCCTGACACGGACCATGCATGCATTTTTTCATTTTTGGCTTGAAACCGAAAATGGTGCATGGTCGTGCATCGCTCCAGGACCCCGTACTCACTTACCTTGCATGCGGAGCCTCAAGAGCTGGGCTGGTTGCTCTTCCTGTCCAGTGCAGCCTGGAAAGGTCCCAGGCTGCACTGCGAAAGGAAGAGGGGGGCTCTTGCATGAGCAGGAAGCTCGTACATAGCCGAAGGACCCCGGACATGAGAGCCTTCCTCCGGAGGCTGCTCATGTGAGCTCCACACCCAAGCACTGCGAAAAGGTAAGGTGCGAAAAGGGCATTAAAGTGGAATCAAAATGCTATCATTGTATGCCATAAAAGAGACCTTAGAGTCACATAGTCTGAATGTTGTTTTCAGATACTGTCTTCAGAATCCCAAAGAGAAGGTGGATTGGGCCTACCAAATCTAAAATGGTATTATAATGCAAATCAATTGAGATATATCATAGATGGAGTTCTAGGAAATGGAGATTTAGATTGGTTAAAGATGGGAGCAATAGAAACTGAGAAGAGATTTTTTTTTTTTTTTTTGCTAACCTGTCAAGAGAGAAATGGAAAAAATAGAAAACCCTTTTTTGAAAAATATATTAGGAATTTGGAAGAAAAATAAGGAAAAATTAATGCCGTCTACTTCACCATTAACTCCTGTAGTGATGATGGCAAGATTTCCAATGAATTTGAGAGGTGAAGTAGAGAAGGAATTAAAGAAGCAGAGAATAAATAACTTAAAAGATTGGATGAATATGATGATGAATAAAGATTAGAGGGTTACAGGGTACTAAGACATCGTAGTTTAATTATATACAGCTAGAGCAGTGGACAAGGAATTGGAAAAGGAATAATAAAGATTTCAGAGAATATACTAAATTTGAACAAATGATTATACAAAGAGAAGGTATGGAGGAAAATGAAACATTGAAGGGTACCACAAGCAAAATATACAAAATGTTGGCAAAATATGAAGATGAAGATTAATATCTTAGAAAAATATGGGAGGAAGAATTAGCACAAAAAATAAATATTCAGGACTGGGGAAAATTTGGAATCAGCATCATTTAAAAAACTTGTCCATAAGGATAAAAGAGAACTATTATAAATTGGTTTGGAGATGGTACCCAATACCAGTAAGGTTAAATTATATAGATAAGAATTACTCAAGGTTGTGTTGGAGGGGCTGTCAAGAGATTGATACATATATTCATGTGTGGTGGAACTGTGAAGGTGTACAGAAATTTTGGGAAAGGGTGTTTAAAGAGATAAAAGAGATAACAGAAATTGATTTACAAATATATCCAGGTATAACATAATTATTTATATTTGATAAGGTTAATTGTACCCAGGCAATGAAGGATTTAATCACAAATTTGTTAACTGCAGCAACGTTCATTGTATCAAGAAAATGGAAGATTTACAGAGATTTTCAAATAGAGGATTGGTATAAAGAAGTGTGGAAAATTGCAATTAATGATAAGTTAACATGTCAAATTAAGGCCAAAAAAGGAATAATGAAGGGGAATGATTTCGAAGCAGTATGGAAGATATTTGTGGAAAAGGTTTTAATAAAAGAGAAAGGTGTCATACCTCCACAAGAAGAATTACAATTCTGGAAGCTGGAGTAAGTTGAAACATAATTGGTTCTGGGGGGTGAGTTCACTTTTAGGAACAGTTTGATATCGTTAGTAATAAGATTATATTTCATAATAGTAATAGATTAAATGTAATTGAAAAGTATAGAGTTAAGAATGAAATTATTATAATGAGTATAATGAGAATGAGATCTAGATATAGGTAACAAAAGTATATAAGTAGTATGATATATAAGAACAGGTTGCTTACCTGTAACTGTGGTTCTTCGAGTGGTCATCTGTGCCATCATACACTAGGAGCTTTAGCGCCTGCGCGGTAGCGTTCGGAAACTTCTAGAGCTTGTTCGCTTGGCGGGAACCCCTCCCCCACGCCGGTACTGCGCATGCTCCTCCCGCCGAGCAACGGTCTCTCCTCAGTTCTGTCGTCCGCCGTAGAACCTACAGGGACCTGAGAAAGAGGGGAGAAAGGGCGGGTGTGTATGATGGCACAGATGACCACTCGAAGAACCACAGTTACAGGTAAGCAACCTGTTCTTCTTCTTCGTGGTCTCTGTGCCTTCATACACTAGGAGACTGTGTAGCTTACCGGTCGGACGGCGGGTCAGGTCCTACAGCACGGAAGCCAACACCTCACGTCCAAACCGGGCATCTCTGCGCGACCGGCAGTCGAGCCTGTAGTGGCGCACGAAGGTCGATGGTTGGGACCAGGTCGCCACACGGCAGAGTTCATGCAGGTCAACTCCTCGCAGGAGGGCCGCAGAAGTAGCCACCACTCTGGTGGAGTGGGCTCGAAGCAGGACTGGCGGAGGCTTCCTCGCGAGCTCATACGCCAGTTGAATAGTCCTCACCACCCATTTGGAGAAGCGCTGGGTGGACACTTTGAGGCCCTTCCGACGTCGCCCATAGCAAACGAAGAGATGCGGCGTCTGTCGGAAGGAAGCAGTCCTGTCCATGTAGAAGGCCACGGCCCGACGCACGTCCAGGGAGTGGAGAGACCGCTCCAACGGTGTCGTCGGGTTCGGGAAGAAGGCAGGCAGGATGATGTCCTGGTTGAGATGGAAACTGGACACCACCTTAGGCAGGAACGAGATGTCAGGTCTCAGGACCACCTTGTCTCTGTGGAAGACCGTGAAGGGCTCATCGGATCGAAGAGCTGTGATCTCACCCGCTCGCCTCGCTGAGGTCAACGCTACCAAGAAGGCAGTTTTCATGGTGAGAAGCCTATCATCCGAGGTCGCCATCGGCTCGAAGGGCGGCTTTGTCAGCTGCGAGAGCACCAGCGAGAGGGACCACGGCGGTAGCGGCGGTGATACCGGCGGGTAGAGATGATGAAGTCCTTTCAGGAACCGCTTAACGGTATCGTTCCTGAAGAAGGCCGAGGCAGCCGATCGTGGCGGTTGGTATGCCACGATCGCGGAAAGATACACCTTCAGGGATGGAAACGCCAGCCCCTGTTGCCGGAGGTGCAGGAGGAAATGCAGGACGGCAGAGAGCCCCGCGGGCGATACCGGCTCACTCCTCTCGTTAGCGAAGGTCAGGAAGCGTCGCCACTTGTATTGATAGTTGCGACGGGTGGATTCCTTCCTGGCCGCGACGAGGACGGTACCAAGCACGGGATCGTCTAGTGCGATATCCTCCAGGCATGGAGGGCCAGGCGTGGCAGGTCCGGATGGAGGACTCGGCCGCCGGAGTGGGAGAGCAGGTCCGGTGTCGGTGGCAACCGGAGCAGGTCGTCTCGTGCGGCTTGTAGCAGGGGTGCGAACCAATGTTGCCTCGGCCAGTACGGGGCTACCAGGATCGCGTCGCCTCGGTCGGCGAGGATCTTCGATATTGTCCGGCCGAGCAGCGGGAACGGCGGGAACGCGTAGAGGAGTTCCCCGGTCCACGGAAACTGGAAAGCGTCCCCGATGGAGGCACGATCGTGGCCCGCTCTGGAACAGAATCGGCGACACTTCGCGTTTTCCCTGGTCGCGAAGAGGTCGATCGATGGTTCGCCCCAGCGGTCCCGAATCAGTCTGAACGCCTCTCCGGAGAGAGACCATTCGTGATGGGATGAGGTGTCCCTGCTGAGGGCGTCTGCCGTGGTGTTCTCCTGCCCGGCCAGGTGAACTGCCACGGGATGCGTATGCAGGCGAATGCACCATTCCCACAAGTCGAGTGCAATGTTGAGCAGGGTTGTGGAGTGAGTCCCTCCTTGTCTGTTGATGTAACAGACGGCGGTGGTATTGTCCGTCAGAACCAGGACCGTCCGCCCCGCTACGACGTGGCGGAACGCCCGTAGCGCTTTCAAGACGGCGAGTAGCTCCAGCGCGTTGATATGGAGAGCGGTCTCGTCGTCGGTCCATCTGTCGCGGACTCTGAGATCGCCGCAGTGGGCACCCCATCCATACAGGGAGGCGTCGGTCGTTACCGTCACCTTCGGTGTCGGCTGTTGGAAAGGCATCCCTGACATGAGATTGCGTCGCGACTGCCACCATCGGAGGGATGAGCGGACGTCTCCCGGCAGCTGCAGTCGGAGTGTCTGTTCGTCTCGCAGGGGGTTGAATATGCGGACGAACCAGTGTTGAAGAGGTCTCGCTCTCAGCCTGGCGAGATATGTCACAGCGGTCGTCGCAGCCATGTAGCCCAAGAGCTGCTGGACGCTTCTCGCAGATAACGTCGGGGCCGTACGCGCGTGAGCGGCGGCCCGGATCAGGGTTTGGGCTCGAGACTCTGGTAGGTACGCCCTGGCGGAGGTCGAGTCGAGCGTCGCCCCGATGAAGTCCAAGATCCTCGCCGGCTCGAGGTGGGACTTCTTCGGATTCACCCGTAGACCAAGGCGGGTCAGGAGTGACAACGTCATGTGGACGTCGTGGTAAAGTCTCTGTTTGCAGGACGCCACCAACAGCCAATCGTCGAGGTAAGGGAAGACAGAAGCACCCTTCGTCCGCAGGAAGGATACCACTGGGGCCATGCACTTGGTGAAGACCCTTGGGGCAGTCGAGAGTCCGAACGGCAGCACCTTGTACTGGTAACAGGTGTCGTCGACTGCGAAGCGGAGGTACCGTCTGTGCTGCGGGCGAATGGCGATATGGAAGTATGCGTCTCGGAGATCGATGGAGGCGAACCAGTCCCCTCGATGTAGGAAGGGCAGGATCGACGGTATCGTGACCATCTTGAACCTTTTGGGGCGGATGTAGTAGTTCACCTCTCTGAGGTCTAGGATCGGCCGGAGGGTACCGTCGGCTTTCGGTACCGTGAAGTACCTGGAGAAGAAGCCGGTGGTCTTGGCCTCTTGCGGGAGCTGCTCGATCGCCCCTTTCTGGAGGAGGGATTGGATCTCTTCCAGGAGGGCCGGACTCGACGGCGTGGAATAGTAAACGCCTCGAGGAGGAATATCGAGAAACTCGATGGCGTAGCCAAGACGGACGATGGAAAGCACCCAAGAGTCCGTAGTGACACACTGCCACTCCGCGAGATGTCGAGCAAGAGTCGGTCGGTCTCCGAGCGCTGATGGTAGGCTGAAGAGTGGGTATTGGTAGGTCCTGCCAGGCATGTCAAAACCGAGACTTTGTCTCGGAGGAGGACTTCTTGGACGAAGCCGGGCGTCGCCTAATCGTGCGTCTGGCCAATGAGCCGGAGGACGGTCTCGACTGTCCAGACTGGGCCGAACGCTGGAACGACGAGGTGGAAGATCGTCGCCAGGATGGGCGGAAGGTGGAGGTCCTGCGGGCTTGCGTGGCCGGCTGTAGCCCGATCTTCTTGGCGGTCAGCCTCGCCTTAACGAGATTGTCCAAAGCTTCGTCTGTGGACGAATTGAATAGGCCCTCACCGTCGAAGGGGAGATCTTCAATTCTCCTTCTGGTGTTCTCCTGGATGTCGGCCGGCCGCAGCCAAGCATGGCGGCGCAGGCCGATGGATCCCGCCATGACCCGGGAGGCAATCTCCACTGCGTGCCTGGAGGAGGCCATCTGCTGCCGAGCGATGGAGATGGCCTCGTTGAAGATCACGGAGGAGGCTTGGCGGATGTCCTCCGGTACCGCCTCCATCGCCAGTTGCAGGCGATCGAGCACCTTTTTCAGGTATGCCGCGAGGCAAGTCTGAGTGTTGGACAGCCTGATCTGCAAGGAGGCGGCTGAATAGAACCTTCTTGCATAGGCGTCCAACTTCCTGCCCTCTTTATCCGGCGGGGTGGTGTGTTGCCTGCCGGAGCCTTTCGTCTGTGCCGACTCGACCACCACAGAGTTCGGTGCAGGGTGATTAAAGAGATAACCGGCGTTATCCTTCTGCACCCTGTAGAGGTGTTCCAACCGCTGCGGTATCGGCTGAGCCGAGGCCGGCCTATCCCAGGCGGCCTTCACCAGTCTGGATACCCGGGGCAGGAGAGGCAGCGGGGCCGTGGCAGGTCGCTTCTCCTCGAAGATGGAGAAGGCTGGATCGTCGTCCTCCGGCTCCGCATCGGCGATCTTAAGGCCGAGGGTAGTGGCCATGCGGAGCAGCATCGCAGAGAACTGGTGGACGTCCTCTGGAGCAGAATCTGGGATCGGGTCCCCGAATCCCAGCAGAGGAGACTCCTGGGAGGCCGCCTCAGACACCTCTGATTCCGCACTCGAGTCGTACGACTCTGAGGTCGGTGAGTCCTCTCGCCGCTCGCTTTCCGGCTCCTTCGCAGTCGCCACATGTGTTGCCTTCCTAGGCTTCTCTGCAGCCGGGGCGGGGGTAGTAG
Source organism: Ctenosaura bakeri (assembly GCA_948474755.1). NCBI lineage: Eukaryota > Metazoa > Chordata > Lepidosauria > Squamata > Iguanidae > Ctenosaura > Ctenosaura bakeri. Next base: position 441,613 of record CAOLHI010001030.1, on the reverse strand, counting down.
CAGCGTCCCGCTTGGGCTGGCTGACTACTGACTTCACCTTCTTAGTGGTGACAGGGGTAGTCTGGCAGGCTGACGTCGTCGTAGCCCGCTCAGTCACCACCGACTCCGTAGGGCGCGTCGCCGTTGCCGTGACCCTAGGAGGTGGCGATATCGCCCGATACCGAGGTGAAGGCTCCCTCGCCCTATGATATCGAGGAGAGGGAGAGCGGCTGAAGGAGCGGCGGTCCGACGGAGATCGGCTTCGGCGTTGACGGTACCGAGCCTCGTCCCCTCTAGGCGAGCGCGATTCGCGCTGTCGACGAGGTGACCGGGACCTCCGGAAGGTCTCCCAGCGACTCGGGCCACGATGGTACCGATCCCGGTACGATGGCGAATGTGACCGATAAGAGGCCGGGCGCTCTCTCCATTCAGATTCCCTCGCGTACCTGGCCACGTAGGACGCCGAGGTGTATCTGGAGGCAGACGAGCGAGGTTGTTCCTCTCTTGTCTCCCTAGGAGGCGGCGAGGCCACCGGACGCTCGGAAGAGCGGGACCGGGACCGGAAGGAGGTCGAACGCCGCTCCGGAGAAGCAGAGGGCTCTCTCTGCTGCAGGTCGGCCGACCTGCGACGGCTAGGAGGGCGGTGGCGCTCCTCCACCAGGGTTGGAGGGTCTGCCACAGGCGAGTCCGGGCGCTGTTGGGGAACGTCCTCGATCTCATCATCCGAGAGATCGACGGACTCGCCTCGCCCTTTGGAAGACTGCTGAGTAGGAGGAGGAGGAGGAGGTTGAACGTCCCCAGCCGGGGAGCGCTTCTTCTCCTTCTTCTTCTTCTTCTTCTCCTTCTCCTTGCCCTTGCCTCCGTCCGGAGCAGGGCGCTTTTTAGCAGGCGTCTCCGTCAGGGGAGCCTCAGCCTTCCTCGCCGTCGAGGATCCTTTCGCTGACTTGGCAGCCGCCGACAGCTTTGGGATCCTCGGTAACGCCAAGATCGGCGTTTTCGCCGGTACCGAGCCCGATACCGACGAGGTGGACGGAACGGCAGCCGCCGATACCGTCGATGGCGTGGTCGTCTTCTTGTCGGCCATCTTGGAAGTGGAGGTCTCATCTATCGCCCGCAGAGACTGTTCCCAACAATAAGACTTAAGTCTCGCGGACCGGTTGCGGAGAGTTTGGGGAGTAAAATCCCGGCAAATTGGGCAAGTCCGGATGTTGTGGGACTCACCCAAACAGAAGAGACACTCCTTGTGGCTGTCGTTGAGGGCAACCTTGCACCCGCAGGACACGCACTTCTTGAAGAGCGCGGACATAAGACGAAGAACGCCAAACTGCGAAAATCCGAAAAGACCAAAGCCGAAGGGGGAGTCCGAAAGAGAGGTCAGAGACAGTCCAAAATCCGTAAAACCGTGAAAACAGCAAGCCAAGCACAAAAGTGAGAGGAACAAACTAAAGAACCTTCCGTACGCGACGGCGGACGAGAAAGAACTGAGGAGAGACCGTTGCTCGGCGGGAGGAGCATGCGCAGTACCGGCGTGGGGGAGGGGTTCCCGCCAAGCGAACAAGCTCTAGAAGTTTCCGAACGCTACCGCGCAGGTGCTAAAGCTCCTAGTGTATGAAGGCACAGAGACCACGAAGAAGAATATGTTGAATAAGTATATGACTGTAATGCAATTGGAGAGAAATAACAATGTAAGTCTGTTTTGGTTGAAATTCCTTTTTTTTTCTCCACTGTTATGTATATCATGTGGTGTTTTTCTTTTTTCTTCTGTTCATTTTTTTGCTTTATAATCAATAAAAAAAATTAAAAGAAAAAAACAGATATCGTCTTCAGAATCTGCATACTACTAAATTAAGCTCATCGAGCCACATCTTCAGTTGCCTCGGGCATCCCAGAAACAAGAACAGCAATAAAAGCAGAGCAATACAATTTAATTCTCAGTTTGTAATCGTAGCGCTATAACTGCATAGTGAGAATACACCTCAACTTGGAGGAGCTGAGACGGGCAGACAGAATGATGATCAAAGGCTTCAAGAATGTAGTAGCAGCATTGGACTCCCAAGATAATCTTTCTTGTCATGGAAAATGAAATTCTTTGGGAAGGAGAGTGATAGGATAAACAAATATCCTCTGCAACAGAGGGACATGCCTCCAGGGTCTGGGAAGGTCAAGGTAATGGGTGATTCTGTTATTAGAAACAAACAAACAAAAAGTCTAAGAAGTAGGCCAGTTGTCTCTAGTGTAGGTTGATGAAATCATCAACCCAGTGTGCCATAGCTATGAAAATGGCAAAATCCACGTTGGGGATCCTTAGGAAACGAATTTTTAAAAGCTTGTCAATATTGTAACACTTTGACATATAACAATGGTGCAGACCCACTTGCTGGTTTTGTATTTGTAGCCTCCATACCTCAGAAAGGATATTTTTGGTCTGGAAAAGGTGCAGAAAAAGGTAACAGAAGTAATCAAGAGCCTGGAGCAATCCCTAATGAGGAAAGACTGCTATTCTTTAGGGCTGAAATGAAGTGAAGTACAATGGCTCATGACAGAAGTTCATAAAAGTAGGCATAGTGTGGAGAAAGGAAGTAGAGAAAAGCTTTTTTTTTCTTCTCTCATGAGACTAGAATGCAAAGTCATTAAGGGCCCATTCACACTACACAGTTATAGTGCTATATTCCACTTTAACTGCCATGGGAACGACATCCTACAGAATCATAGGTTTTGTGGCCTGGTGACTCACTAGAGGAGCACTATGGCTGAGAATTCTAAATACCCACCTTCAACTCCAGATCCCCAGAATCCATAGGATGGAAGAACGGGTTGCTTACCTGTAACTGTGGTTCTTCGAGTGGTCATCTGTGCCATCATACACTAGGAGCTTTAGCGCCTGCGCGGTAGCGTTCGGAAACTTCTAGAGCTTGTTCGCTTGGCGGGAACCCCTCCCCCACGCCGGTACTGCGCATGCTCCTCCCGCCGAGCAACGGTCTCTCCTCAGTTCTGTCGTCCGCCGTAGAACCTACAGGGACCTGAGAAAGAGGGGAGGAAGGGCGGGTGTGTATGATGGCACAGATGACCACTCGAAGAACCACAGTTACAGGTAAGCAACCCGTTCTTCTTCTTCGTGGTCTCTGTGCCTTCATACACTAGGAGACTGTGTAGCTTACCGGTTGGATGGCGGGTCAGGTCCTACAGCACGGAAGCCAGCACCTCACGTCCAAACCGGCCATCTCTGCGCGACCGGCAGTCGAGCCTGTAGTGGCGCACGAAGGTCGATGGTTGGAACCAGGTCGCCACACGGCAGAGTTCATGCAGGTCAACTCCTCGCAGGAGGGCCGCAGAAGTAGCCACAGCTCTGGTGGAGTGGGCCCGAAGCAGGACTGGCGGAGGCTTCCTCGCGAGCTCATACGCCAGTTCAATAGTCCTCACCACCCACTTGGAGAAGCGCTGGGTGGACACTTTGAGGCCCTTCCGACGTCGCCCATAGCAAACAAACAGATGCGGCGTCTGTCGGAAGGAAGCAGTCCTGTCCTTGTAGAAAGCCAATGCCCGACGCACGTCCAGGGAGTGGAGGGACCGCTCCAACGGTGTCGTCGGGTTCGGGAAGAAGGCAGGCAGGATGATGTCCTGGTTGAGATGGAAACTGGACATCACCTTTGGCAGGAACGAGATGTCAGGTCTGAGGACCACCTTCTCCCTGTGGAAGACCATGAAGGGCTCGTCGGACCGAAGAGCTGTGATCTCCCCCGCTCGCCTCGCTGAGGTCACCGCCACCAGGAAGGCGGTTTTCATGGTCAGGAGCCTGTCATCCAAGGTCGCCATCGGCTCGAAGGGCGGCTTCGTCAGCTGCGAGAGCACCAGCGAGAGGGACCACGGCGGTAGCGGCGGCGATACCAGCGGGTAGAGATGATGAAGTCCTTTCAGAAACCGCTTAACGGTATCATTCCTGAAGAAGGCCGAGGCAGCAGATCGTGGCGGTTGGTATGCCACGATCGCAGAGAGATACACCTTCAGGGATGGAAACGCCAGACCCTGTTGCCGGAGGTGCAGGAGGAAATGCAGGACGGTAGAGAGCCCCACGGGCGATACCGGCTCACTCCTCTCGTTAGCGAAGGTCAGGAAGCGTCGCCATTTATATTGATAGTTGCGACGGGTGGATTCCTTCCTGGCCGTGACGAGGACGGTACCAAGCACGGGATCGTCTAGTGCGATATCCTCCAGGCATGGAGGGCCAGGCGTGGCAGGTCCGGATGGAGGACTCGGCCACCGGAGTGGGAGAGCAGGTCGGGTGTCGGTGGCAACCGGAGCAGGTCGTCTGGTGCAGCTTGTAGCAGGGGTGCGAACCAATGTTGCCTCGGCCAGTATGGGGCTACCAAGATCGCGTCGGCTCGGCCGGCGAGGATCTTCGATATCGTCCGGCCGAGCAGCGGGAACGGCGGGAACGCGTAGAGGAGTTCCCCAGTCCACGGAAACTGGAAAGCGTCCCCGATGGAGGCGCGATCGTGGCCCGCTCTGGAGCAGAATCGGCGACACTTCGCGTTTTCCCTGGTCGCGAAGAGGTCGATCGATGGTTCGCCCCAGCGGTCTCGAATCAGTCTGAATGCCTCTCCGGAGAGGGACCATTCGTGATGGGATGAGGTGTCCCTGCTGAGGGCGTCTGCCGTGGTGTTCTCCTGCCCGGCCAGGTGAACCGCCACGGGATGCGTGTGCAGGCGAATGCACCATTCCCACAGGTCGAGCGCGATGTGGAGCAGGGTTGTGGAATGAGTCCCTCCTTGTCTGTTGATGTAGCAGACGGTGGTGGTGTTGTCCGTCAGAATCAGGACCGTGCGTCCCGCCACGGCGTGCCGGAACGCCCGTAGGGCTTTCCAGACGGCGAGCAGCTCCAGCGCGTTGATATGGAGAGCGGTCTCGTCGTCGGTCCATCTGTCGCGGACTTTGAGATTGCCGCAGTGGGCACCCCATCCATACAGGGAGGCGTCGGTCGTTACCGTCACCTTCGGTGTCGGCTGTTGGAAAGGCATCCCTGACATGAGATTGCGTCGCGACTGCCACCATCGGAGGGATGAGCGGACGTCTTCCGGCAGCTGCAGTCGGAGTGTCTGTTCGTCTCGCAGGCGGTCGAATATGCGGACGAACCAGTGTTGAAGAGGTCTCGCTCTCAGCCTGGCGAGATATGTCACAGCGGTCGTCGCAGCCATGTAGCCCAAGAGCTGCTGGACGCTTCTCGCAGATAACGTCGGGGCCGTACGAGCGTGAGCGGCGGCCCGGATCAGGGTTTGGGCTCGAGACTCTGGTAGGTACGCCCTGGCGGAGGTCGAGTCGAGCGTCGCCCTGATGAAGTCCAAGATCCTCGCCGGCTCGAGGTGGGACTTCTTCGGATTCACCCGTAGACCAAGGCGGGTCAGGAGTGACAACGTCATGTGGACATCGTGGTAAAGTCTCTGTCTGCAGGACGCCACCAACAGCCAATCGTCGAGGTAAGGAAAGACAGAAGCGCCCTTCGTCCGCAGGAAGGATACCACCGGGGCCATGCACTTGATGAAGACCCTTGGGGCAGTCGAGAGTCCGAACGGCAGCACCTTGTACTGGTAGCAGATATCGTCGACTGCGAAGCGGAGGTAAAGTCTGTGCTGCGGGCGAATGGCGATATGGAAGTATGCGTCTCGGAGATCGATGGAGGCGAACCAGTCCCCTCGATGTAGGAAGGGCAGGATCGACGGTATCGTGACCATCTTGAACCTCTTGGGGCGGATGTAGTAGTTCACCCCTCTGAGGTCTAGGATCGGCCGGAGGGTACCGTCGGCTTTCGGTACCGTGAAGTACCTGGAGAAGAAGCCGGTGGTCTTGGCTTCTTGCGGGAGCCGCTCGATCGCCCCTTTCTGGAGGAGGGACTGGATCTCTTCCAGGAGGGCCGGACTCAACGGGGTGGAGTAGTAAGCGCCTCGAGGCGGAATATCGTGAAACTCGATGGCGTAGCCAAGACGGACGATGGAAAGCACCCAAGAGTCCGTAGTGACATGTTGCCACTCCGCGAGGTGTCGAGCTAGAGTCGGTCGGTCTCCGAGTGCAGATGGTAGGCTGAAGAGTGGGTATTGGTAGGTCCTGCCAGGCACGTCAAAACCGAGACTTTGTCTCGGAGGAGGACTTCTTGGACGAAGCCGGGCGTCGTCTAACCGTGCGTCTGGCCGACGAGCCGGAGGACGGTCTCGACTGTCCAGACTGGGCCAAACGCTGGAACGACGAAGTGGAAGATCGTCGCCAGGATGGGCGGAAGGTGGAGGTCCTGCGGGCTTGCGTGGCCGGCTGTAGCCCGATCTTCTTGGCGGTTAGCCTCGCCTTCACGAGATTGTCCAACGCTTCGTCGGTGGACGAATTGAATAGGCCCTCACCGTCGAAGGGGAGATCTTCAATTCTCCTTCTGGTGTCCTCCTGGATGTCGGCCGGCCGCAGCCAAGCATGGCGGCGCAGGCCGATGGATCCTGCCATGACCCGGGAGGCAATCTCCACTGCGTGCCTGGAGGAGGCCATCTGCTGCCGAGCGATGGAGATGGCCTCGTTGAATATCACCGAGGAGGCTTGGCGGATGTCCTCCGGTACCGCCTCCATCGCCGGTTGAAGGCGATCGAGCACCTTTTTCAGGTATGCCGCGAGGCAAGCCTGAGTGTTGGACAGCCTGATCTGCAAGGAGGCGGCTGAATAGAACCTTCTTGCATAGGCGTCCAACTTCCTGCCCTCTTTATCCGGCGGGGTGGTGTGCTGCCTGCCGGAGCCTTTCGTCTGTGCCGACTCAACCACCACAGAGTTCGGTGCAGGGTGATTGAAGAGATAACCGGCGTTATCCTTCTGCACCCTGTAGAGGTGTTCCAGCCGCTGCGGTATCGGCTGAGCCGAGGCCGGCCTATCCCAGGCGGCCTTCACCAGTCTGGATATCCGGGGTAGGAGAGGCAGCGGGGCCGTGGCAGGTTGCTTCCCCTCAAAGACGGAGAAGACTGGATCGTCGTCCTCCGGCTCCGCATCGGCGATCTTAAGGCCGAGGGTAGTGGCCATGCGGAGCAGCATCGCAGAGAACTGGTGGACGTCCTCTGGAGCAGAATCTGGGATCGGCTCCCCGAATCCCAGCGGAGGAGACTCCTGGGAGGCCGCCTCAGACACCTCTGACTCCGCACTCGAGTCGTACGACTCCGAGCTCGGTGAGTCCTCTCGCCGCTCGTTTTCCGGCTCCTTCGCAGTCACCACAGGTGTTGCCTTTTTAGGCTTCTCTGCAGCCGGGACGGTGGTAGTGGCAGCGTCACGCTTGGGCTGGCTGACCACGGACTTCACCTTCTTAGTGGTGACAGGGGTAGTCTGGCAGGCTGACGTTGTCTTAGCCCGCTCAGTCACCACCGACTCCGTAGGGCGCGTCGCCGTTGCCGTGACCCTAGGAGGTGGTGATATCGCCCGATATCGAGGTGAAGGCTCCCCCGCCCTATGATATCGAGGAGAGGGAGAGCGGCTGAAGGAGCGGCGGTCCGACGGAGATTGGCTTCGGTGGCGACGGTACCGAGCCTCGTCCCCTCTAGGCGAGCGCAATTCGCACTGTCGACGAGGTGACCGGGACCTCCGAAAGGTCTCCCAGCGACTCGGGTCACGATGGTACCGATCCCGGTACGATGGCGAATGTGACCGATAAGAGGCCGGGCGCTCTCTCCATTCAGATTCCTCGCGTACCTGGCCACGTAGGACGCCGAGGTGTATCTGGAGGCAGACGAGCGAGGTTGTTCCTCTCTTGTCTCCCTAGGAGGCAGCGAGGCCACCGGACGCTCCGAAGAGCGGGACCGGGACCTGAAGGAGGTCGAACGCCGCTCCGGAGAAGCAGAGGGCTCTCTCTGCTGCAGGTCGGCCGACCTGCGACGGCTGGAAGGGCGGTGGTGCTCCTCCACCAGGGTTGGAGGGTCTGCCACAGGCGAGTCCGGGCGCTGTTGGGGAACATCCTCGATCTCATCGTCCGAGAGATCGACGGACTCGCCTCGCCCTTTGGAAGGCTGCTGAGTAGGAGGAGGAGGAAGAGGTTGAACGTCCCCAGCTGGGGAGCGCTTCTTCTCCTTCTTCTTCTTCTCCCTGCCCTTGTCTCCATCCGGAGCAGGGCGCTTCTTAGCAGGCGTCTCCGTCAGGGGAGCCTCAGCCTTCCTCGCCGTCGAGGATCCTTTCGCTGACTTGGCAGCCGCCGACAGCTTCGGGATCCTCGGTAACGCCGAGATCGGCGTTCTCGCCGGTACCGAGCCCGATACCGACGAGGTGGACGGAACGGCAGCCGCCGATACCGTCGATGGCGTGGTCGTCTTCTTGTCGGCCATTTTGGAAGTGGAGGTCTCGTCTATCGCCCGCAGAGACTGTTCCCAACAATAAGACTTAAGTCTCGCGGACCGGTTGCGGAGAGTTTGGGGAGTAAAATCCCGGCAAATTGGGCAAGTCCGAGTGTTGTGGGACTCACCCAAACAGAAGAGACACTCCTTGTGGCCGTCGTTGAGGGCAACTTTGCGCCCGCAGGACACGCACTTTTTGAAGAGCGCGGACATAAGACGAAAAACGCCAAACTGTGAAGATCCGAAATCACCAAAAACCGAATGGGGAGTCCGAAAGAGAGGTCAGAGACAGTCCAAAAGTCCGTAAAACCGTGAAACAGCAAGCCAAGCACAAAAGTGAGAGGAACAAACCGAAGACCTTCCGTACGCAACAGCGGACGAGAAAGAACTGAGGAGAGACCGTTGCTCGGCGGGAGGAGCATGCGCAGTACCGGCGTGGGGGAGGGGTTCCCGCCAAGCGAACAAGCTCTAGAAGTTTCCGAACGCTACCGCGCAGGCGCTAAAGCTCCTAGTGTATGAAGGCACAGAGACCACGAAGAAGAACCATAGCTATTAAAATGGAATCACAGTGCTATAACTGAGTGCTGTAGTATGAATGAGCCCCTAGTGAAGCTGCATTGTACAAAATCCATGACAGCTTCTTCACACAGTTCATGTTTCAGCTAAGGTATTCATAAACAGGATCACTGTCAGTCTGGGTGACAAATTCACAGAAGCTAAGGTTCTCAATAGCCACTACTGTAATCATAATGGTTCCTGTGTCAAAGGCAGTATGCTTTCCAATACCAATTTGCTGGAGGACATGATCTAGAGGGTGTCAGGGTTGGCAGCATGTGGCTCCTCTGAGCATGAGCAGAGTGCTATCTGTGAAGCAAGGCTTTGCCGCAGCAGAGAATCCCAGTGAAGCAGAAAAAATTCCAGAGTCTCATTAAGTACTGGTTTATTGCCACACTCTATGATAAGGCTTAGCAATAACATGCTAGCTTTCCAGCAAAGAGGAAAAACAGAAGATAAAGGAGAAAAATCAGGCAGCATCTCCCCTTACAAATTGTATACTGCCAATGGCATGGCAGGTCCAGCTAGGGCATCTAACTGGCAGCTGGTCAAGGCAAACACCAGCCTTTTTATGCTACCTTGTCACCCTGGAACAAGTGGGGTGACCCAATCAGTGCTCTGGCATGTGGTCTTCTCTAATACACAAGACATAGCCATAACAATCCTGTTGGCCTTGAACCTGGCTGTCTGGCCACACCGCCTCTTCCTTCTGCCATCTACTCATAGGAAATCTTTGCCTGCCCAGCAACAACCTTGACAGAAGGTGTCATTGGTTGGCCACCAGCCCGATTCAGAAATGGAACTGTATGTGCTGGCCCCACCCTGTGCAACCCTGAGCATGGCCCTACTGTCTCTGGTCTTGCCACATTGAGTCAGAAGGTCTAAAGGGATATTCTACTCACATTCCCTTGAACATTATTAGAATGCACCACATGATTAGGGACCTTTATATGGAGTCCCCAGTCACGTAGGGTGTTCTACTCACATTCAAGGGAAGGTGAATAGACCAGTGGTTCTTATCCTGTGATTTCTGGACCTCTGGGGGTCCGTGATGTCCTCACAGGGGATCTGCAAAGTTTTGAAGAAATGTTATAAGCTTTTACAGTTAAAATGGATGGATGGATGAGGGAAGGAGGGAGGGAGACGGACAGTCATACATTGATCTCAAAGAGCAGAAGTCTTTTGCCACTCAAAAAAATCATTTGTGCAAAGTTTCATTACAATATCTCAAACCACTCAAAAGTTATGAAAATGACTGTTTGATAGCAAAAAAAATGTGCTCTGCACTTGCTACTTCTATATGCCATAGAACATGCAAGTGAATGATGCTGAGTGGCTAAGAAAAAAAGCACATGACATTTCTTGCAACCAAAATAGCAAAAAGGTTTTGGAAAGAAATACATGATGAAATTCAAAGAATATATAGTTTAAACTTTGAAATGAAGCCAAAACTTTATTTGTTGAATATGTTAGGGCAACAAAGAGAAATAAGATCTCACCAAAAGACATTGTTATATATAATAACTGCAGCAAGACTGACTTATGCTCAACATTGGAAAGAATGAAAATATATTGACATAAGAGAATGGAAATTCAGAGTCCTGGATATGGTAGCGACAGAAAAGTTAACTTTTTCACTTAAAAATAAGCCAATCTAGGGTTTTGAAAGAGAATGGCGAGACGTATTGAATTGAATAAAAGAATGAAATAGGGGGAAAGAAAGAAAGGTTGTGAGAAAGGGGGAAGACAAAATGAGGTGGTAAAAGATAAAATGTAAATAATTACATATAAGCTAAAAGTAATAGTATATGATTGTTATAAAATAGAGATAATGTATGGAATGGAATGTTTATATGGAATCGAATGTTAAACTCAGATTCAGCTGGGAAAATTGATGTCTGGAAGAGGAGTATTGTTTTTTCATTAAAAATTTCAATAAAAATTAATTTAAAAAAAAAGACATTTCTTGCAACCACCGATACAGCCAGAAGTTGCCTTGAGTTAAGTCTTGGTGGTCCTCAGCAACAAAAGGTATTTAAAGGGGGTCCATGATAAAGAAAAGGTTAAGAACTGGGAAGGCTGTCAGAGGCCCTTTCCACACGACGTCCTCATCCCTCCACAGCAAGGGGTTGTTCCTGGTCCAGGATCTGTGCTACCACATGATGCTGTCGCTATCCAGCTGCTATCCACTTCCCAAGTGTGGCAAATCAGCCCTATTTCATTTCCAGAAAAAAATCTGTTAAGAGCCTCCTTTAGCACTACAGTCCCATTAGCTGGTTCAGTGTGGTTCTGGTAATAGCACTTGGTAGTGCTTCCTGTTATCACAGATCCAGGAGTGGGTGGGGTGTGGGACTGCCCAGCTTGTCCCTCCCTCAGATACTCTCATAGCTTGGCAAGTTTGGAATCTACCACCTCTCCATGTTTATTTTAAATTTCTCCTATAAATTAAAAAAAAATTAAACATATTTTTAAGCATTATAGCACAAAAGTGCAATAGTGTACTGGCATGTCATGCCATTACAATGTGGCTGTGCTAGTACAGCTTACAAAAAAGCTCCAACCAATCAGAGCTGTTGGCTGGAGAAAAGGACTGGCCAATGCTGCTGTAGTGCAGAGGGAACATGGGCAGCAATGATGCTATTCATCTGCTTAAGATGAAAGGATGAAGAAGAGATCGTTTCTAACCTGACATCATCATGGAAATGGCAATGCTGGGATTATAACAGAATGCTGTGCTATTGAGGTGTGGTGCGGAAAGGGCAAGTGAATGTGTGGAAATAGGAATGTAATGGCTGCTGGAAAAGAAAGATCTTCAGATTGTTCCAGCAGTGATTCTTATCTGATTCAGCAATGATTCTTATCTCCTGCAAAAATGATGGTTTGTGAAGCAGAGTCCTGACAATCCTGCAAAAGTCCACACACACACACACACACACACAAAGAAACAGAAGACCGTGTCTTGAGTAGTATTGGTTAGTTCCAAGAAGAGCAGTGACATAACTCATATTGAGGATTCAGACTCAGAGGATTCACACCTGGAGGTGTTCCAACTCCAGATGACCTCTCCTCCCCAGTACTTGGGCAGGCACACCTGATGCAGCCTCACCGCATGAGGAGCCCCTACTTCAGCTAGAGGAGGTGATGCTCAGGAGAAACCATTTTCATTTGCAGAATGATGGCAAGACAATACAAAGTGCAGAAAGAGCCAACTTCTGAGAAGGCTTAAGTAGGAAATGCCAAACAATTAGCTACTTGATGTATCAAGGTCAAGCAGCTATAAGTTTCTAGCAGGTAGATAGAGTGTTTGTTGTAGACAACCCTTCTTCACACTTACATTTGTTCCCATGCACTCTCAAGTAGCTTGGATTCCTAACCCCTGGATTGGCTTTAAAGTGCACATCTCATTGTCTTCTCCCTTTGGTTTTGTTAATGTGACTGCTGGCTGCTTGTGATTGATTGTGGAGGAACTGAGACCTTGCTTCTATACCTCCACTCATATTAGGACAACCCTCTAGACCACATGTGTATGGCTTGGACTGTCCTGTTTCACCTGTAACTGCTTCACTTTTCTACCCTTTGATTTTCCTGACACTTGCTGCCTTTAAGCACAGGAAAGTAGACCCACTGAAGCAATTCTTGAATGCTGAGTCAACATGTAGGAAAATCCCATTGACTCAATGAGGTCTACTCTAGTTGGGACCAACAATACGATTTAGGTCCATGGGAAGGAAGGGGATTTTCTTTTGACTTAATTTCATTTGTGGAAGAAGAAAAACAGTAACCAGACAAGTGAGCTGTGTTTTATGTATTACAAGTAAGATGCATGTCAGCTCTTCAGGTTATCCTCCTTCTCCTGTCCTTTGTCCACATTAGTATGATTATTTTCTCTCAGATACTGGCCGGAATCCTAGTGGGTAGTTTCGAATTCATGACCAAGAGTTACACACTTGTGACTGCTTTGTATTCACAATCCCTATGTATGCCTTCATTTAAGGGACTATGAAAGTCTCCAAAATCCCACATATCAGTCAGCAGCCACTGCAATAGGTGTGCTCAGGAAGCAGCTGAGTGACATTCCCACCCCCACCCTCCTGTGAGCAATCTCCCACCTGTGAGGTTGTGAAAATATTAGTCAGCTACTTACTAAGGGACAGGGGAACAGACCCTCATCAATTGCAGTGGGTGCGGACTGGTAAGTGGGATTGGGGAGGGTCAGGCCAGGATTCACTACATAGTTACAAAACTACCTTGGTTATATAGCAATGTAATGCATAGATGATTCCGGTCCTTGTCACTGAAGTTAACATGGAATTGTAATTACCAGCTCTTGGAATATGAATTGACTACTATGATAAATACAATTACTACTTGTAAAGGAGTGACTGAATACTTGATTCAACATTTTTTTCCTCTCCTCTCCTCTTTTCACTCTATTGCCATTGTCTCCTCCCTATGGCCTTCCAGGAGAGCACTCTACTTAACCTCGTGAGCAGGTTATAAAAACAATCCTTTCTCTTCTAGTGTATACTTAATTGGTGTGCTTGTTAGCCTGCAAAAGTGATAAAATACATTTTTAAAAAACAGAGGTTAAAAGGTTTTTCTTTTGTTCAGCAAGGGCAAACCAGCTCATCCCTGCACATTTTGGATCTCCTTTCATGAGGACCTGCTACAGTACACTCAGGGTCAAACTAGATAAGATATTTAGCATGTTTATAGGAGAAACATTCTCTTAAGTGGTGAAAGACATTTGCCTTCTTTTGCATCTAACATAGTTTTGTGTGTATGTGATTGGTCATTGGAAGGTAAATATGGGCTTAATTTGTAAGCCTGCTTACTGGGGGCATGCATCTCTGAGGAAATCCCATTATTGGAGGAAAAATAAGTCAATCCTTGGAAATACAGATTCCATTTAACAACTAATTTGACTACCAGGTGCTGGTAGTCAAATTAGCTATTATATGGAATCAGCTAGAAGCACGTACATGTCCACACATCTTCCCTAAGGGCACAACATACCCATAGCTTGTCACGTATGGCTTGAAATCGCCTACATGGAGAGATTGTCAACCTTATCAGAGACGGCCCAGCCATTAGAGAGAGTGAGGCAGCAGATGCTGGGCTGTGGTTAGTAGATGTCAGAGAAGAGGATTGTGTGCCACCTGACTCCTCCTAAGTCAGTTTTCTGCTTTATACAGGTGCTGTACATGGTCCCATTGTCAGTAAAGAAGAAAGATTCAAACATCAGTCCAGTTGGCTTCTATGCAAGAAGTGGGAGGTGCCACCAACTTAGTCTTTGCCTCCGAAAAATATTTTGAGGCAGCCCAGGGCATCAGAAGTAACAGAATAGTGATGCCACACTAAGAACTGATTTATATACATTGATTTATACACAGACATAACTGTATATTTCATCTCTCAGTGACTTAGTCATTGGCAATTAATGACTCACTTCAGAATGTATGAACTGCTTCTGCTGCAGAGGATTCTATTCTATTTCAGGTTACATTGTGCAGTCATGTGACAGTTCTGCTGAGAGTTTAATATAATGGAAAGTTCAATGGATTCAGATTTTTTCTTTACATTTCAATGTCCTTTTCATCCATCTCAAGGGCTTGGATAGTAGCAAGTCAATATGATTAAACCAATTACCTAATTAGTGTGTATAGAAAGATGGACTCTTTTTATGGCACTGATTACAGACACCCACTTCTGTCTAAATCCATCAAGTACAACCAAACCCAGATAAAAAGTCTTCCATGAGGTATCTCAGAAATGTTGAAGTCAGGGCCTTACATTTTTACTACATAAGAAGAGCCCTGCTAGGTCCGACAAAGGCTATTCAAGTGTCCTGTTTCCCACAGAGGTCAAACAGATGTCTCTTGGGAAGACCACAGGCAAGAGTCCTCTCCAGCCATCATTCCCCAGTGACTTGTATTTGGAGACAAACTACTTATGAATGAAGAGGTATCATACAGCCATCATGACTAGTTGCCACTGATCCTTCTTGTCACCTGTTCCTTGTGAAGGTAGTCTTGGCACCGCATCACCAGGTAGGTCACACCTTAGCACACAACCTTGGGTGCTCCTCTCCCCAGTCCTCAGCCTCCTGCTTCTTCACTAAGTAATTTCTCTGCCCTCTATCTCCCGTGCCTTCTCCTTTACATGTTACACCCACCGGCTCTACCCTCTCATCCTGGCTTCTCTCTCTCTCTCTCTCTCCCTGTTTAGGCCCTTCCTTTCTTGGATCATGACTCAGCCAACTGGGACTACATTTCTCCTACCCTGCTATGTCTCACATTTGCTTCTTGGGCCCTCTTTCTGAGCGACTCTTTTACCTCACATGTGACCATCTTACATAGATGCTGCAATTTCATACTATAGTTTAGAAAGCTATATAGCCCTTAAGATGCAGACATTTTGCTCAAAGTCAATGATTTCAAACAAGAAGGACTTTCAGGACTTTGAGTGAGGCTTTTAATTAAACGCTTCACAGAGCTGTCCTTTTCAGTCATTCATTCACTCTCTCACATACGCACATGTGCACAGAGTTAAATTTGATACTGCAATACTACACTTCCTCACACGGCAGGCAAACAATCATTGGCCTTGTTTAATTGTATTTATCAAATGACACCAGCCGATCCCCCCACTGTTTAAAAACTGGCTTTTCCCATTTTGTTCAGCACACCAGTGTTTACAGTTTTATAGATGGATGGCACATTGCTCATTAGCATTTTCAGAAGCATTAGCGCCAGCACAAACTTATCCAAAGCCTCTTATTATCCTCCTCTTACACTTGTAATAACATAAAGGTTGAAAGTGGCTTCTACCTTGTCACTGAGCTTTTACTTCACTCCCTCAGTTTTAGGAAAACAACCATGAACAAATAAACAAAAATAGAAAGTCAGCCTGAAGGATAAAGCAGCACACAAACACACAGAGACAAAACAGCTCTGAAGGAGAAAAAGCACCCTTTGGCTCAATGACTTTATAGAAGTCTTTGCAAGGCTACAGTTACAGCTACAGAGCGAAATCCGATGGGATACTGATGCAAGTCACAGACCTTTCTTCCCTTCCCCTTCCAACCATGGAAACTGCCTGTGAGTTTGCTCCGGGGGAGTTTCTCAGCCCTTCAGAGTAGTTTTTTTCTGGGGTGCTTGAGGGTTGGTATTGGCAAAGGGTAATCCCTTCTTACCCTGATTTCTGGGGTCCCTTGGGGGACACCTCAATGTGCTCCACATGATGGGGAATGAAACTATACAGAGCACAAGCAATAGCAATGTGAGAGGCAGGGTAACCTAGTGGGGTCTTTTTTACCAAGTTTTTACGGGGTCAGGCCAAGCCAAAAACCAAACAAAGATGTCCAATAAAATGATTTTATTGAATGAAAGTCTCACACACCAATACAATCACTCACACAGTCACTCAAGACCTATTAAGAAGCAAAAGAGAGGAAACTGGATAGGGGAACTATTGAAGGGATGTAGCTGGGGTAATATTGCACCTTTTCCTGAAGTCTTTGGTCTGGGAAAAACAGCAAAGAAATGGAGTTCAGCACTGAGAGGGCTGAGGAGATTACTCAACGGACAGAGAAATGGTCTGCTGGAATGACCAGGAGTGATCCAAAGAACTGCTCAAAAACTGGGACTATTTGTAGGTGGAAAAGTACCTGGAGGGTTAATCCTTTCCCAGAGAGAACAGTGGGTGTTGCATCAAGAAAGAAGCTCCACAATGTTAACTTCCTTTGCATGATGAGATTACAAGGTGTTGCCAAAGTCTCAGGATCTTCAGCTGCATTAGGTTGTGGTGTGACTTTATGTAAATGGTCCTTGCCTGATATGATTTTGCTCAACTTGGGGGCAAACATGCTAATCTCCTCAAGTCAGCTTCTCAGGGGTTGAGGACCCTTTGTCTTCTGTGGGTTTGCACAGCTTGAGGTCTCCTGGGGCTACGTGATGGGAGATTTTATTGACCTGACCTGGTTTTCGATCGTTCAACTGTGGCTGCCTACATGCCCATCCGGGTGGCCACTCAGGCACATTGAATCATATTTTAATATCAAAAGTGCAGACATGGTTTTCCAGTGGGGTAACACCCTTCATTATACACATGTCCATTGTTGCATGAACAGGTGTCCAGTATCGGATACAACTCACTATATTACCAAAACATAATGGCCTAAATCCTATTGTTACTCCTAAGTAGGTAGACCCATTGAACTAAATGACATTTACTTATGTGTTGGTTCACCATTCCAACCATTGATTCAATAGGTCTACTGTTGTTGAAAGTAATCAACAGGATTTGGGCCACAAAGATCCTCAAGGAGATTAGAGAGGCAATTGAGAAAGATATTTCAATGCCTTAAGGAATTCCTCTTCCTATATGTACCTATCCACAGCTTAAGAGCACTGGTCGAGGCCTTTCTCTGAGTTCACTATTCGTCATCAGTCCAGAGGGTGGCCCATAAAGGAGAGGAATTCTTTGTCAGTGAGCCTCCATTTGTGCAATGCTCTCCTAAGAGAGACACAACTACTAACTTTGCTATTGTGTGTCTTCAAGTCATTTCTGACCTATGGTGAGTGAACTTATTGCAGGGTTCTCTTGGCAAGATTTGCTCAGAGGGGGATTGCCTTTGCCTTCCTCTGAGAGATGAGAGTGTGTGACCTGCCCAAGGTCTTCCAGTGGCTTTCTAAGGCCAAGTGGAGATTTGAGCCCTAGTATCCAGAGTTTTAGTCCAAAGCTCAAACCACTACACCATGCTCGCTCTCCATGTGCTAATTACTATGTGAAATCCCAATTTCCTCTTCATGGTTCTTTGTTGCCAAAAGTAATGATAACCTTCTAAATGTACTCCTCTGTGCATACTATTGTAAGCTTACAAAACAACCTAACATCCAAAATACTTTTACTTGTGAGCACTGGTACATGATGCACACAACTATCATATCATTTCTCACCCATTTTGTTCAGTCTTTGGCCAGTGCCAGAATATGGAAACATTAGTGTTAAAACTAATTTGTTGCTATTCATTTTAATTTGGCATTAATATTTAACATTAGTCATTTTAGTAAAAATTTAAAAAGTAACTCGCTATGCTAACCATTTCTAACACATTAGTAAAATAGTAGTAGTTGTACATTTAAAAAAAATAAAATTATTGAGCATTTCTAAAAATGTCAAACCCACCTTCCCAAAAATAACAAATTAAAATAATGTGAACAATTAATAGTTACACATGTTAACACTGGTGTAATGTAATAAATTTATGTAATAGTTTAAAAACTGAACAAATTAGAAGTAGTAAATCCATTTTAACATGTTACTTCCAAGATCTGGTCAGCACAGCACAATGTCATGGTAAATATGAAGGACTGTGATGACAACCATTATGGTTACATTACCCTGCTTGCTGGGGGTCCTTTAGGGGGGTTCCCAACACCTGTCAAAATTATTACTTGTAGGGAAAATTAGCTATGAATACTGCTTTAGCAATGCGAAGAGGGCAGGGTAATTAAGGATCCTTTACCCAATGTTTACAGGGTCAGGGTCAGTCAGAAATCACACAAAAAGGTCCAATGAATGACTTTATTGAATAGTAATAGTTCGCACTAATGCAAACATGCACACACACATCCAAGGGCTAATAGAAATAAAGAGTGGAAATAAGATAGAGGGATTGTTGAGGGATTCGCAGCTTGGGTGATACCGCACCTCTTCCTGAAGTCCTTGGTTCAGGAAGCAATGATAGAACAGCAGCTCAGCTAAGAGACGCTGAGGAGATCACGCAGCTGTTTGGAGGGGAGGACCAATCAGTTGGTATGATCAGGAGGCACCATACTCCTTCTCCTTGCCTCGCCTTTCTCTCCTAACTAGTCCAAAAAAAGGGACTATTTGTAGGAAAAATTTACTTTGAAGGCAAATCCTTTCCCAGGGAAAACAAAGGGACAGGGGGAAAAAAACCCTCCACACCTGGCATTTCTCAGAAGATAACATGATAAAGTGTCATCTAAATAACAGAATCTTCCTCTGCTTTGAGGTTGTGGTGTGAGTTTCTGGAGATGAATTTGATAAGGTTTTATTGCTTCCAGTACCTAACTTTCCGGGAACACTTTCACTCCCTTCAAGTGGACTCCTTAAAGGTTAAGGACCTTTTGTCCACCATGGGTTATCACAACATGAGGTCTCCTGTGGTTACATAACTGGGGATTTTACTGGCCTGCTTTGGTTCGTTCGATCGTAAGACCGTTATTGCCTACGTGCACATTCGGGTGACCTCTCTGGTTAGATTAATTTTATATCAAAGTTGTAGACCCCGGGACAGGGTTTACCAAGGGCGCAACAGTTATCATGTTGTTGGTGATGACAGCATGGAAACAAACTGCTCCCCAAAGCACTGAGGCCTTTCTCTTTAGCAGTTACAGTGAACAAAAAGGTAAAGGTGGCCATGTTGTTGTTGCTGGGTTACTTTAAGTCATTTCCCACTAAGCAAACTTATCAATAGGGTTTTCTGGGGCTGAGTATGTGTGACACGCTGTGGGTCACTCATTGGGTTTCCATGGCCAGTGGCCATATTCATCTTAAAACTGACCATCAAGACTGTCATGATGCCAACAATCCTGTCCACCCCACCCCACATTTTGTAACATCTTGCTGGATGTTGAAATACAGATATATCAAAATCTGGTACATCTCTGTGACCTTTTAAATAAAGGCATTATTCTAATGTGGACTTGGGAGTTTTACAGTTAATACT
The DNA here is from genome assembly GCA_948474755.1 of Ctenosaura bakeri. Lineage (NCBI taxonomy): Eukaryota > Metazoa > Chordata > Lepidosauria > Squamata > Iguanidae > Ctenosaura > Ctenosaura bakeri. The sequence continues at coordinate 421,987 of CAOLHI010001030.1, read as the reverse complement.
GTGTCACACAATCAGCCCTGCTCTTGAAAAGAAGAGACAGAAAATATACATGGTGTCAAACCCTGGGAATATTTAGGCATATAAGAAATATTAGTCTGGCTCTGAAAGACCCGATGGAATTCATGGCCACGCCACAGAAAGATATAGGGATTTACTCTCATTCCTTCTCACTGTAGCAAAAACAAATTTTGCCAAAAAAATAAATAAATAACAAAAGTATGTTTTTAAAGAAAATTAATAGTGGTTGCACAGAATATGGGAAACTGATGTCACAGAAGTTCTCACACTGATTTTAAGTCGGAGAGGGATGGCCATTTCACTTCTAAAGGACATGGATGACCTTTCTAGTTTACACCAAAGCTGATAAGGCATTTGGAAAGAAGCCCCAAAACTCCATTTCTCATTTATTTACTGAGTTTCATTTTTAGTCTACAATAAAGGTATTTTTACATCAGGATGGCTCCTAATTTGGCATCTTAATCTTCTAGCGTTAAAAAGAATGAAAGCAAAGCACATCTCAGATTAATTTAAAATACTATAATGTCTTACCTCCAAGTACAGTTTTAGGATTTTCTGCTCAGTATTAAGTCCTGTTGAAACCAATGGGACTCACTTCAAGATAATTTTAAAACAGTTGATTACAAATAGAAATTAAATAAAAAAATATAATGCACTGAACAGTTTAATCCATTAAGTCTTATGGCTGATGTTGATATAATTATATTTGTAGGATGTGTCTGATTGAAGGAAAGTAACAATTAACTAAGCAATTCCAACAGATTTTCTGTATGCAGTTAAAAGGCAACACGCACTACACACATGCAGGAGGTATCTTGGTCAATGAATTACTAAGGACATGACAAGATGAGCTCTTGAAGTATTGGAATCTGCAGTTTTCTGTGTGGGTACTACCCCAATGCACACAGAACCATTGGCTGAAGAGGTCTTCTTAAACAACTGTTGGTTCTACTCCATACAATAGAACTGTGTTTTGAAATTTGAATTTGAGCTTGTCACCTCACCTCTGATGGGCATTAAGAAGCTGGCAGAGGTATGTTTGGATGGACTGCAGGATAAAGCAAGTAGATGCTCACTTCACTGGCACATGAATTATTTATACCGTACTTGGCATATCCTCTGCAATAGTCAGCATTTCTGGAACACATTCCAAAGGATCATGAAATTATCATACAAAACAAACAAAACCACTAGATCTGATGTCAGACCAAAATACATAGACCATTTCCTTTTCTGTCCTATTTGATGGTGCAAACTGTTTTTTCACCCTTAATGGTTTGAGTGAGGAAAAGACAAAAAGATGAGCTATCCTTCTTTCTGCATTCTTCTGCTCCTAAAATATCAACATCTGCTCTCTGTGGAATGTGATTCTATGACTTACCTTCTAAATGCTGTATAAGAAATGCTCAAGAAAAAGCAGCCCAGTGGAGTTCAGGGATTCCCATTCTTTTCCTTGAAAATGGCAGTCTAAATTCAGGAACATTTCCAGCCGATCAGTCTAGGGAAAATGTAGTGAAAATACAGTCTGAAAAGCTACTTAAACCCTCCCCGCCCCCCGACGTTCTCTTGAATACCCCCACATTACATTTTGGTGTAATTTGAGTGGTGATTTCCCACCTGAAAAGTGCACCAAAACAGTTGAAACCATCCACAAACACGACTGTTTACTTGAAATCCTAAAACCTCCAGAAAAGTATTTCCCCCCCAAGTATAGTCTGGTCAAAAACGGCAACCAAAAGTGATTTAATATCATTTCCAGTGCACTTAGAGAGAAATGCTTAGAGAGGAGCTACAGGGATGAAAATTGGCTCTTACTATCCACATTGTTGCCCACTCCTGATCTACACAGATGAGAGTTGTGAGGCCTATTGCCTGCAAGAGTCTTTCCTTAGGTGCCATCCCCCTCCAACTGCCCCAATTTGGCAGAGACAGTCCAAGTTAATTTCTTGCCATTCCACTTTCTCTGTTCATATAAAATGTTTTTCTCTCCTCTTCCCACTACCACCTTTGTCCTCACCTTATTTCAGTTGCTACAAACTGAATTCAAAGCACAAAAGTAGTTTGCATTCAGTTAACTCAGCAGTGGGGAGAGGAGAGGAAGAGTGGGATCTTGTCTTTCCCAGTAAGCTCAGGCAAAAGCAAACTGTTGCAATATCTCCTAGCTTGAGGGTTCTTTTTCATTAATAATTTTAGCCATTTTGACCATATTCTGATGTTGCTTGCCCTAGTTTTCATCTGTCAAATGAATGGATAGAGTTGTATGTATCATGTGTCTTATCCTGTGCCATCTCAGCTACCCAGTTTCCCTGAGCTACAATAGAGTTGGAGGAGATTGTCACCAGCATCTAATTAAGTTTCTATTGCCAATTGTCAGGGTGTGGGGTTGGTTGGGGGAAGTGTTGTCTTGTTCTTTGCCTGAGCCAGCAAAATGTGTTCCAGAATATTTCTTTCAGGGTCACCATAATGTTGTCTGACTTGTGAATACATTGGTTGCTAAACTGCTTTTAGAAGAATTAAAGTCTCTCTCCCTCTTTGTCAATCTACATACATACCTAGTCTGGAAGATTAAAGAGCACAATCTGTAGGCAGCATGTTCACCACCAAGGCCAAGACTGTGGAAATGGAAGGTCACAGCTCTTCTGCATTTTATGTGCACAATAATCACTGCATTCCTAATGGTTTAGCTTAGATTTGCAGAAATACCCTTAATGCCAAGACTTTGCTAGCAGGCATATGAGACTGCTTCATTGATTGTGCAGTTTCCAGTGTGGTAGTATAACTGGCAGCTAATGAGATCTCCAATGACCACTTATTCATTTTTTGAAAAAATTGTTCATAAGCCTGCATACCTTTACAGAAGAAAATATTTTTAAAACATACTGTACCAAAGTCTTGGAATGCAAGGGATAGCTTGAATCGCTTCTGTTGAATTCTAGAGCATATGCAGAGGCCTTGGCACATACAACCTACTTGCTTTCTGAGCTCTTAGGACTTTGGGCCATTGATTTTGCCTCAGGCTTTCCTGTTGTAGCACTATTTGTTCACCCATGCTCTGTAGCTTTTTAAACAAAATTATATTGGCTGTTTCCGCACTAGACTGTTATAGTGCTATTATTCCACTTTCAACATCCTATGGAATCCTGGGGTTTGCAGTTTAGGGAGGGACCGGCCAGCCCCTCCCTAAACTGCAAACCCCAGGATTCCATAGGATGTTGAAAGTGGAATAATAGCACTATAACATCCTAGTGCGGAAATGGCCATTGACTAAACAACCCGCTCTTACCCAGGCATGATGCATCTGTAAAACATTTTTTTTCCTTCAGAGTAAAAGAGAGATAGGTCTCGGAGAACAAAATGATGGTGGGAGGGCTGTGGGGGGTGGTGCTATAAATAGAAATGTGTCTGCTTTGAGGATCGACACTCTTGGTCAGTGTCCAGACACTGTCTTCGTTGTCTAAATTTCTGCAAATGGAAAGAATATTAAGGGGTAAGGTCAACAAGCAGAAATCAGAGGTGGGGTGGGCTGTTTTCATTTAAGAGGGCCAACAGGCTGTTTCTTCCCAGTCTGTGTTGCTGCCCTGCATACCCTCACAGATTTCACAAATGAAAACTGTGACACATGTGGCCATGCAAGATCAGATTGTGGTCAAGATGGCAGAAGGTATTAATAACAAGGAACACACAAGCTTGGAGAGGCTGAAGTAGTTTGTTCTTGAATGTCGGACCTGAAAAAGTGAGATGACAATAAATTAATCAAGACTGTCCTTGCCAAATAAGTATGGTTGGAAAGTATGCCATTGTGTGGAAGTTGGCATTCGTTGTCTGCAGCAGATACTTCATTCTGCCTAAGGGTAGTGCTGAACCCTCCTGGATGTAGTTTTCTGAGGAAAGGCAAGAGGCCCAACAAAATTATATTTGCATGTAGGGAGAAGCACAGGCAGCTAGATAAACCTCAAGCTATTATAAGGATTTGAAACTGCATGGGGGATGAGTACCATGTAGAAATCCAACAAAAAGTTTTTCGGCAGAATATAAGGAAATGAATGCACTGTTGGCTTAGGAAACAGATCTATCTGGCTTGATAAAATTAATTCATTTTTTTCTTATTAATTTTTTTTCTCTCTCTTTTTTTTTAATATGTTTGCCTCCCTTGAGGAATTCTTGGATAAGTATTGATCGGTAGGAAGAAGGAATGCAGATATCACCCATAGCATGTGAAATTTTAGTTGGGAATTAATCTGCAGCTGAAGTTCCAAAATACGATCCTTTTCCCTCCCCAATTAAAGTGGATAATGTGCAGTGTAGAGCTCTGAATACCCACATTTGTTATCCAGTGAATTTCTGACCTCATGACACCCAGAGAATAAATTTGGATAGAAAGATTAACCACGTTAAACACACATACACACACAATTACTGTGTGACATTTAGATACCTTTAATGAGGAACAGCATAATTACTGCCCTCATGAGCAGCAGATATTTCAATAACTTGGAGTAAAAATTCACATTTGGCATATATTGTTATAATTTAGCTCATGTGAAGCTTTCCAAAGAAACCAGCATCTCAGACATCCAAATTAAAACTAGGAGACTGATCTTGTTTTATAAAAGGAGTCTGTCTGGAGATGATAGAAGAGCAGGATTCTATAAATACCTCATAAATTTAGACCCCTAGTCTCTCTCTAAGTCATGGTATTAAAGATGAGTAGATGATCAATAAAGATCAGACTATTGTCTCTAAGCCCAAATCCAATTCTGGTTTCACTTGGTGGTGGTTATTATTTTTTTCTTGGCTGATGTTGATTTGGCTTAGTTTAAACTGCCTGAGTTGTACAGATTGCAAAACCTTAGCAGCATGCATTATTTCAGAGTCTGAGCAATTGAAGTCCTGACTTCTCTCTGAATTGTAGTGAAGTATATTGACAAATGATGACCTAAAGCTCAAAATCTCCCCATCTTAGCCGATCATATCGTCCTGATCTGATAGAGCTTAATTGTTGCAAGACAGTGCTTAATTGTTTTAATGGCCTTTTGGCAAGAAGATGATGGTTTGACAGAGAAATGATGCAGCACTTAGATCGCATCAATTAAACAAGGCAGTTAATCAGCAGTCTCCCAAACTTGGTGCCACAAGGGAAACTGCCAGTGCGTGGCAAGGAATGCATTTATCTGAAAAGCAAAATTTCCTGTTAACCCAAAACAACCAGCACTAAGAGGCAGAATCAGTCCTATCCCTAACTAGTGATGACTAGTGGCTTTCTTGTCAGTGAGGCAGTAAATCCTCTGAACAGTGAACAAGCTCTCTCAGATAGAATCATAAAATAATAGAACTGGAAGAGACCACAAGAAGCATCAAGTCCAACCCCCTGTCATGCTGGAATACGCCATATAGAATCATAGAATGCTGAACCTGTTTGAAGGAATAATGTTCATTGCTGTGGACAGCTCCATTAAGGTTCAGACTAAACCCCAGAGTGGATTTACACCCTACTGACATGGAAGCCACTAGCTGCCATTGCCCCTTCCATTACACAGAGTGAGGCAAGCACCACAAGCAGAAAAATGCTAGAAGACCACAGTGGCAGCTCTCTGACCATTCCCCCTCTTTCAGAGGACAAACATGGATGTGCTACGCAGCACCTGTAATGCTAATCTGTTGCCTTTGGGTGTGGGGAAAGATTGTTTCCCATTGCTATTGCTGACATAAGATTCCACCTGCAGTTCAAAGGATTTCTGTTCATAGAATGGAGGAAGCATCTTATCTGATTCCACATTGCAAAGCAAACCTGACACAATCCCGGAAGACAGAGAAGGGTGTAGACAACAAAAGGTGCGTTTATGGTTTTTGCATGCCTTCCAAGTCATTCCCAAATTATGACCACCCCAAGGCAACCCTTTTACAGGATCAGATAAGGTTTATGATTGCCTTCCTCTGAGGCTGAGAGAGTTGGACTTGCCCAAAGTCACTCAGTAGGTCTCCATGGCCAAGCAGAGATTCAAACCATGACCTCTCAGTCCAAATTCAACACTGAAACCACCAAGCCACACTGTTTCTCAATAAAGGGTGACTGGAGACCATTTACCCACTTTGAACTCTGGGTGTGGAGACGGATTGGGGGATGGAGCCATTTTCTTTTTCAAAGCAGTGGATAATCTGATTGAAGATATGTTGCTTTTGGTTCACCCATTTTAATTACCTATTTCTGATACCATATAACTATTATTAATTAAAAGCAGACATTTTAGCTGGACCCCACATGAACAAATCCCATATATGTATGTTTGTATATGGTTCTTTATAGAATCAAAGTAAGTTTAAATCAGCCCACAGACGAAGCTGCCTATTCTGTCCCTCACAATTTTAGCCTTCTCGTTTGAATCACTCTCTTCAGAATGATTAATAAACTGTGGTTTGCTTGTTGTTTTTTGTTGTTTTTATATAATATATGTCTTTAAGAAAATATGATTGAAAATCAGTTTGTTTCTAATTTATTTCAGGGGTTTTTTAAACAATAAACAAGTTAATATTAAATAATCTGGACAAGAGAATGTTACCCTTCCATTTAATCTCTGAACTGACCCTGTCTTGAGTGCATGGAGCTAAGGGAAGTTTTTCTATGCAAAAAGAACCAGTTTCTCGTATATGACTTTTACCTACTGAACCAAACATTTCACTTCCACCTGATCAAGGCAAACTGTACTAATCTACTCAGTAAGAGCGCAACAATGTGTTCCACTTACAGCAGTGTGTACAGTGTTTGCCTTCTGCATTTCTTCAGCTACCACAGGTGCAGTGGGTGGTCTTGGAAGAGCAGGATCAGAGACCACATTTCCTACCTGCACACTACACTGATGTAACTATGCGGGTATAGACTGTGGCAGCAGGAGAAAAAGGGCTGCAGGCACACAGCAATCATGAAGAAAGTAACATCCTGCAGAAGCAGACTTCTTTGCTGGCAGATTTTGTCTACCTTTCTTTGAAACTTTGCATGATCCTGGAAAAAGGACAGCCTCTGACACTGTACACCCAAAGGTTTTCAGCCAAGAGGTACAGGTGTGAGCTTCAAAATACTAAAGGAAAGGGCCTCCATTTTGTATGCTTTCAACTCTTTTTTTGTATTTTGTCCTTGGCATAAAACTGTGTCTATAAAATACAGATGAGGGCACTACATAACTGCAAGGCTGGTCTGAGCTGGTTTCGATTGATTCATGAAGCAGCAAAGATGGTGCTTTAGCTCAGCTATGCAAGTAATAAACATAAGCATACACAGTGGAATTCCATGGAAACTTGCCTTCTCTGTTTGAACAAGTATGTAAGTGATGTATATGTACAACAAACTTGTCTCATCTGCTCTCTAGCCATGTGGCCTGGAAGGACGATCCAAGCCTTTTGACCAAAATCTCCGTGTGGCATGCTTTCCTTTTCTAACCAGATTCAGGGTTTCCTTTACAACTCTGCATCTACTTGGGTGCAAGATACTGGTGTTCCAGTAACAGCCAACACAGAGAGGCTTATTCCTTCCTTCTCCAGTAACACCCCCCTGTGAGTAATGACTGTGAGTAATAGGAAAATATTTCAGCAAACATGCAAACTAGCAGTTAGTAAGTACAAGCATGCAAAGGTTGCTTACTCAGACTCCAACCACATCTGTGGAAATTAAAGGAAACCAGAAGCAAACTAAGCTTTACATGTAAGCACAAAAGTATTGTTTGGCTCTCTCAGGCTTCCTCTCTTTTGCTTGTCAATCATGGACCGTCCATTATAGTTTGTTATTTTGCAAGGGCATGGATAGGCCAAGACAAAGTAAAGCTGAAAGGATCTACACTGAGAAGAAGACCAAATTGTCAAATATGTGTGTTAGCCTCATAACTAACCTTTACAAACTGCTTTGCAGTCTGATCATATTTTTGAAGATATCCTGTTTGTCGGTGGGAAGAAAGGAAGGTAGGTGGGTGTGTACAACGTGACAAAGGGCTGAAACAGAAAAGGCATTGAGCCTTTGTTTCGAAAGAGTGCTTCCTCAGGTAGTGAAAGTTGTGTTACAGTAAATAATATGCTACTGCCCTCAGCTATGCATGTTAATGTTTTTTGTGCTTTGTAGCTGCTGTACAACCTTATGATCTACGTCTTAGCTTCTTACTATAGAGATAAACAACAAAGCACCCATATTTCCCACCCACCATAGCTTGCAGAAAGAATTTTTCTTCTAGCATCACTGTCACCATCTTCTTCTTTTGAAAAGAAAATCTTCATTCCAGAATGGAGATGTGACCCCTGCAAGGCCAGTTTGACTTATCCAATGTATGGAAAGAGCTACTCTCTGAGGCACATAGGATTTTGGGGGAGTGGAGGGACTAGCTCTCCCCCTCTTCCTCACATATATCCCAAACTATGATGCTGGAGGTAATAACCATTTGATGTAGGATTACAGCTTATCTAAATATATGTACCAGTTAGTTCGTTCCTTTGTTCATTCACAGACTATACCCCCCAGTGACTTTAACTCTGCATTCTGTTCTCCCTCCATGAAAAAGGAAGAGAAAGAGGAGGGTGTATACTGAACCCATCCTTAGTTTTTCATCACTCACCAGTGGCGGAGCTCGGAGTGTGTGGAGGGGGGGCAAGAGGAGACGGGACTACGGTGTGAGGAGCGTGACCACTGTGCACGGGGGCATGGCTGTGGGGTGTGGGGATGTGGCCAGGATGTGCAGGGGCATGGCCAGGGGGTGTGGGAGTGTGGCTATGGGCTGGGACACCCTGAAAACATTGCCACCCAGGACAAATCGCCCCCCTGCCCCCATGTCCCTTCATGACTATCACTCTCTACATTGTATTAAATTAGGAACAGAACAGATCTAAGCACAAGAACTCAGAATCAGGGACAGACTTTGAGATCTCTCACCTGTTCCATCTAGGTGCCAAAATTACAACCAGCCACATTTTTCTCTGAATTTACCAGATGTTGTCCACGTTCAGGAGGAAAAGCAGGAGTTCAGAGACAAACAGGAGCTAAATAAATCTGAAAACCCAGCTTCCTCTAAGGCCATTTCCGCACGGGGTTTTTAAAACGGTGCAGTCCGTCCTCCAAGGAGGAGGTCTCCACCTGGGAGCAGACTGGGTCGGACCTACTTAACGTAGATCCGCACCTCAGCCCACTCAACCCCAAGTGGTTATCCAGCGTGCTTTTGAAAGACCGCTAAAAACAGGTATTTCAAAAACACGGAGCACACCACTGCGGACCTGCTCCCTTATGCAGATTTGCAGGCTCACCCCAATGCGAGCCTGTGATCTGCTGGGGGCGGGTTTTAGACCGGTGAGCTTCAGAAACTGGAAGCCACCGTTTGGGACGCCGGAGCAGTGTGTATCAACGAGCACGCACTGCTCTGGAGCAGTGTGGACCGGACCAGGGAGCCAAAAAGTCCAGTAAGTAGCGGTGGGGGGCGATTCCCTTGCCCAGTGTAGAAATGGCCTATGTGCACCTACAGCCCTATATTTCTCATGTGGAAATATGGAGACTCATAATAATTCCATATTCCATTATTGAGACCACCATGCCCTGAGTAGTCATCCTGCAAGAAAAAACAACAGTAACTTGAATATGCCCATTAGGATAATTTTCTCCTGTTGACTTGCATGGAGAACTGTGTAAGTAGCAGATATTGACATGCTCCTGTTAATTACTTGTCTGTGAATTGTTTTGTAATCAGGATTTTCTCCCACTGAAAATAGCTGCTGCCATTTAACACGTGCTTGCCAAAAACAAAGTGGACACATAATTTCTTCCCTACAGGTAAATGCTTTTGACATAATCATGCAAATTTTTAATTGCGCTTTAAGCCCTCATTTCCTTGGGCTTCTAGTTTGAGGGAACAAAAAGCAGGAGCAATAGAAGCAGATGGCCACTGAGTCAGAGTTGTGGTTGAATTGGATTTTCTTCGTCCTCTCATATCCTACAAAGGAGATGGCACATCCAAAGTACTAAGCTGTATGGATGCATCCCAGTGGTCCTCTGTGTTTATTATTTTTTTAAAAAAGCAGTATTTAATAAAGGAATTAAATGCAAGCTTGTGCAAGACAATGATAATCATGCTTAGCCTCCAAGTTCTGGGCCAGTCAACTGCCAGAGACATTTATACACCAGGTGCAGTGACAATACTTACACACGAAGCCTTTTTCCTCTGCAATTGGTCAGAATACAAAAGTTGGGTTACAGGATGGGCTTGACCCTATTGTGATAGTCTCCTTAGCTACTGTGTTCACAAGGCCACAAGAGAACATACTTCAATCTAAACTGGAGGAGCTAGAGGTGGCCAGTCTGACCATGAGGCAAAGAGAGATGGTCTCCTAGGATGGCAGATGTTCAATGGTGGCACTGATAGCAGTAAGTGGTGTCTCATTCTTCCACTTTGAAGTGTTCCTTTGTTTGGACCATAGGCTGCAAAAAGGTGTCAGAGACCAGACATGTACATACTACTCATCACTGCCCTCCTCACCTGGCCTGTGACCCATTACTAGTACAAGATGCAACTGTCAATTAGTCATGGATTATGATGACATGGCATCATCTTCTACTTCACATTACAACAAGCTGGGGCAAAGCTTTTAGATTTACTCCTTCTTCTTCCTGCCCTTTAATTTGAGTTTGTCAAAATGGAGCACCTCTGTGGTTCCACACCATAGCTTAGAAATGTTATTTTTGGACTCTGACCCCTAGAATCCTCCAGATAGCATGTCCAAGTGCCAATGCTGACTGGGATGGTCTAGGAGTCATCGTCCCAATTTGCCCAAGCTCTATTCCACACTATCTTATGGAAAAGCTAAAGAATTCAACATTCAAAGAATCTTTTCTTTCGTTCATTTCCTCTCTATTTTGAAAAGAGTATCATTTTCTGTGACTGTCCTTTAAACTTGTGGGAGCAGTGCCTGACTAAACCAGAGGCTACCTGGGTAGAGAGACAAATACGAACTTGCCCAGGAAACATCTTTTCCATAGCTCGTTTTGCACTGTGGGAGAGGAAATGTGTGTGACAAATTTCTGGTTGCTATAAAGAGTTGCACTACTAACTGGGGAAAGTGGGCATGGATTGAAAAGGCAGATAGAGTAGCTAAATATCCTCTTTCTCATACAGGAGTGTTAGTATCTCCAATAGTTTTTGGGCAGTATCCTCTTTTCACATTCTTCTGGTAAAATTTCAGAAAAGGGTTGGCTGACATCATGTGGTGGTCTTCTTCCTTCCTGTTCAACTAAAATGAAAATCCAGAGAGGAAGCAAATTCCAAGAGCCTACTCCTTACAAAGGGGCTACTGCAACTTAAGCTTGTAATTCTCTGTGGAAATAGAGGACTTTTTTCAAGAGAGAATGGTACAGTTTGCTCTGCCACTGTAACAGGAAACATAAAACAGGAATAATATTCTAGCAGCTTGACATCAAATGCCTTTATCTTAGCAGGAAAAATAAACAGGAGGAGGAGGAAGTGGCAGGGGGAGACATATCAAAAAGTACCAGCTACTGGTACACCAGAGGAGAGAATGAAGGTGAGGGATGACAGGGATGGGAAAAGGGCTGTGCCAGAGAGACATAGAAATGAGAAACTGATCTCAGATGATCTGGAACTGGGCTGAGAATTAACTGAAAATTGCATTTGGAGTGATTTGGGTGGAAAAGCAGCTTGCCTTCTAGCAGATGTAAATGTTAGCAATTATTTCTAAATTTGAATCTGTGCACATAACATTTACATATTTAAATATTATGCAGATAGATGAGCTTTTCTCTTCTTTATTGATGTTGCCTATCTTCTTCCAAAGCAGCCACTCTGGATAGAGAGAATACAGCACAAGTAATTGGCTCGTTGTTTCCTACTCTTGATGTTGGTATTCTTTGATACATCCTCTCAGTCTCTTATTTTTCCTCCTCTTCCTTCTCTCATCTCTTTTCCTCTTAAAGCTATTGTTTTCACCGCTAAACCTAATGCATTGACTGGAATTACTGTGGTTGGTATTATTCCTGATCCTTATTGTCTCTAAAAGTAACACAGTGGAACGCTGTCTTCTACAACACATACCTCCATTTGCATTGACCATTCTGCTGGCCTATCTTTACTGGGGAAGTGGATCTGCTGGCAAACTGTTCTTCCACAAATAGCTGAGATATACCACTAGCATATTTATTGGTGGCAGTGACATGTCTTGCTTTCCACTGGTGTCAGAGGGCTTCCTCTAAACCAGGGGCGGGGGGTCTTGTTATTACCCCCATAATATGCCGGCTAGGGCTACACAGGCAGAAGAACAGAATGCAGCAAGGAATGTACCCAATGCCAGAGTCAACCATTTTTGTGAGTCACAGAGACCATGAAGAAATTGCATCCTCGATTATTTTTAACACAAGGCTGAGGAAATTAGGGTCTTCTGAATATTTTGGGCTATAGCTCCCACAGTCACTTAGCATTGGCCACGCTGGCTGGGGCCGATGGGATTTGCAGGCCAAAATACTGTTGGGGGGGGGAATTTCCATACAATGGGACACTGGTTTCTTGTTTTAAAAATGGCTTATTTTGAAAGAGAGTGAGCAAATATGTGTGTGGCATTATGTTTCAAATATCATTCATTGTGGGAATTGTGTTGTTTCAAGTCATGTAAATTTAATCAGTTTGACTTTGGCCTCATCCTAACTATAGTATAATGTGAAGAGGATTTGCTGTGGAAAGCAATTATATAGAGATTGCCTATTTTTATTCAGCAAAGAATATTAAAATCATACAGCAGACTGCCTCTGGTGCTCTTGAAGTCTGTTCAGTCTATGAAGCAAAGTTATTTGCAAGGTCTGTTTTGCCTTTGGCTGCATAAATTATAGGAGTGGGACTCAAATTCAATCACAGTTAGAGGGGACCTATTAAAATCAATGGGACCTAAGTTTGCTGTGACAAAATTAAATCTAGTTGATCTCAGTAGGTCTGCTCTAACTACAGCTGGGTCTAGAGCAAACTCACTCAGTATTTCTGCTTGCTTACTTGCTTATTTGCCTAGACCACCACTGAAGCTGAATGCCTACTACAGGTAATAAAGACAAGTCCTTTTCAATGGGTCTCTAACTGTAAATGGCTGCTGCATCTTCATTCCCCTTAATCTGAGCTGGAACAGAGAAAAACCAAGATTCACCTTTTCCCATGTGTGTTTTCAAAGTGAGTGGTGATTCAGTTGAGCCATAGCTCAATGATAGAACACATAACTTTGCATACAGGAGGTCCCAGGTTTACTCCCCAATATCTGCGCATAGAACTGGGAGTGAATCTATGCCTGAAACCCCCAAGATCCACTGCCCATCATTCAACAGTCTTGAGATAGATCAAAGCAAGCAACTGCAGAGAGCCGGAGGGGGCAGAGGCCCCATGGAATGCCAGCTCACCCTCTGTTTTGTGGGGCGCAAAAAAGAGCACTCCAGTGAGTCTAGAGGGTTCAAGAGTCAGAAAAACAACTTGAGGGGCACATGTAGCCCAGGGTTGCACTTTGCCAGTCCCTGAGTTAGATGAACTCTGACTCAATATAAAGCAGTTTCCTATGACCCAGGGCTCATTCACAGTAACCAGTTATAGCACTATGATTCCATTTCAACTTCCATGGCAGCATCCTACGGAATCCTAGGGTTTGAAGTTCGGTCAGAGGCACCAGAATTGCTCTCTGGTGAAGAATTCTTAAAAACCCCTCACTAAATTTCTTCTGCATAGGGAATCTCCACTGGTTATTATTAGATTTTATTTTAGCTTCCGATCAGATAAACCAGCAAACTGCAGAACTGAAACAAAGAAAGTGAAGCTGACAGAGATTCCCACCTCCTAAGGATGGGTGAGAATTTCATTTTAGTTCATTTTAGCTCAAAAGTTACCAAAATTCCCAAAATTCAAAATGTCAGAAATTGACAGATTTGTCTCTCCCTAATATCCACACAAGAGCCAGTGTGGTATAGTGATTTGAGCATCAGATTACAACCCTGAAGACCAGGACTTGACTCCCCACTCATCCACTGAAACCCATTTGGTAACCTTGAGTGAGTTACACATTCTCAGCCCCTGAAAGCCCCATGATAGGTTCGCCTTATGGTCACCACAAGTCAGAAACGACTTGAAGGCACACAAAAATCTCCACACACATCCCTCTGAGAAACAGAGCTCTGGTATTGAGTTAAAACAAAGGTCAAAGAAGCTGAGAAGGAAGATTATTTTCAAAACCCTCTACCATATTTTCAAAACCTACTACCATAGTGTTACCCTGTTTACTGGGGGTACCAGGAGGGACACCTAAATAACCTTACAATTGCACAAGATGGGGAAATTAGTCAAGAGCACTGGTTGGCACTACGAGAGGCAGGGTAACGCAGCAGGATCTTGTAACCCAATGTTTACGGGGTCAGGCCAAGTCAAGAAGCAAACCGTGCTGGAAATAATGATGGATCTTTATTAAATACAGGCACACAATGTAAGCAACACACGCACACAGATAACTAAGGAAAATGAAGGTGTGAGTATGATAGTGGGATTTTCAGAGGGATAGTTGATTTGAGTGATACGAAACCTGTTCCTGAAGCCCGGAAAGAAGATAGAGAGTGATGCTGAGGTTCGATGTATCTGAGCACGTGGAGCTGAGGGGAAGCTCGCCAAGCAAAGCGGTAGCAAGGCAGTCTGGAACTCGGGAGCGATCTGAGGAAGGTCTCGGAATCAGGGTTTTTATAGGGAGAAATGTAACTGCAGGCTATGCCATACTTGGGGAAGACAATGCATTTTGGGCGCGGGACAAAGCTTGGGAAAGGTCAGAATTTAGCATGATTAAGTTAAGTCCGAATTGACAAAGAGTTAGCCAGTATGCAAATGCTCAGTGCTTGGCAGTTGAGTATTCAGCTTGCCAAGTTATCTGCTTGGGGCAGGGAGTTCTTTGTAAACAGCGTGCATACATAATGAGGGTGTTTGCAGAGAGGTCTCCTAAAGCAAGGATCTGGCTATATCTGGCCTGCCTGGGTGGAGAATGGAATGTTCAGCAGTTAGTGGCCGAGCCTAGTTCTGTGCTTGTCCGGGGGCCTCTCAAACATGTGGAGAGGGGTGGTGGAAGAGAGCCAAATTATTGATATCAAAATGATATCTAGGGGTATCTCCAAGAAGGCCTAAACTGGAAGAACAATAGCCTATCATAGTTCATACTGTAGCAAGTATAAAATCTTCAGCACAATGCTGCAAGCAGGAGAAAGGTCCAGACAAGGACAAAAAACAGCTGCAGGATCAATATTCAGTCCAGGATTCAGGGAAGAGGCAAAGCTCCAGCGATGATAAGGACCTTCCAGATGAAAGAGTTCTTCAGATACAGAATGAACTATAACCCCCAGAAATCCCCAGCCAGCCTGGCCTCTGGCTATGCCAGCTGGGGGATTCTGGAAAGCGCAGTTCTGTTCTGTTTGTACATTAATGTGTGTTGGCTTAGCACTCTCAGTTGCCTTAAGTCACGGCTGGTTGAAATGGCAGACCAGGGGATTAGCAAGGTCATTACAGATGGCACAAAACTCTCCACAGCTCTTTTAATATTTGTTTATGTTGGGAGGCACGGGAGATAGTTGATTTTGTTTGTTTTACATTGCTGGTGAGGTTGTCTGCATTTCTATACAAGCATTTGTGAAGCTGACACCTGAATCAAGAAAAATTCTAACACTGAACTGAGACTTCCCTACACTGGATTTGGAAAATATATGGTCCTTTTAAGGTGGCAGTTTTCAAATGCTTCTTAATTTATTGTGAAAAAAGAGCAGGAGCTGGGAGAGCAGCAGGGGTGACTTCCTTCAAATCAAAACAGCTCACACTATTATGACTTTGAAGAAATGAGCACATTATGAGGGAATCTGGATCAATGTGCCCCCTGGTGACAAGTACTGGTACCACACATGATAACTGAGAGCTGGATGTACCACCAAATGCCCTTCTGTGAATAAATCAAAGGCATCTTTCAAGAGACCCTGAAGTTATCCTACACTGGTGATATTTTGACAAGGTGTAGTCAAAAGTTCTGAACACTGTTAATTTAGACATTGAATGCAAATTCCTATAAAGAGATCTCAAAGAAATATGCCCACAACTTTTGGGAAATGAATATAGAATTTTGCACTTTGGTTAACATTGAGTATGAATATAGAGAAAAAAATTAACAAATTATTGTTTAGATGAAATCTTTCTCTCTCTCTCTCTCTCAAGATTAAAGCGTTAATTATATTCACTATTCTCATAACTGTTTGGATAGATACGATGCACCTACACGGCACATGTCCTAAAATTGTGGGTTATTCAAAGTTGATTGAATAAAATTGTGGGTTATTCAAAGACCTAAGCATAAACATTGGCCAGAATCTCAAACAGTCTTTATAAATGCATAAGTACCATAGTTACAGTGCTACACAGAGAATCAATCTCTCCCCTAATCTCCACTTGCCAGGCAGCAGCTGCTGCAGTCAATAGGAATCTGTTCCCCTATTGCTTGGGAAGCAACTGGCTGCCATTTCCAGTCCCTCATAGGCATGATCTCCAGTGTGACAGGCAGAAACAGGGTCCCTGTCACAATTCCCCCTCGCACAGGAAGTTGCTCACACTGGAGGGGACATGAGCCATCTGTTTCTGGAAGGACAGGGGAACAGACCACCATTGATCAGATTAACTTCTTCATAGTGAGTAGAGATTAGAGGACTTTAACAGTCCCTACACAGCCCCTAAACTAGGGACTACGTAGAAATTGTGAACATATAACAGTCACGAATATATAATTCTAGGTTATACATTCATAACTGCCATACGAGGTTCCAGCTCACAGCAGATTAGATATCATTGCATCATCCTTTAATTATAATATTTGCCTATGTTAAATCATTAATTCAACCATAAGCTAGAGAAATGATTGCTGACCTTTTTCACTCTATCAGCCAAACGGGGGGGAAATTAAAAAACGCCATCAACAATGGAATGGCTGTTAACAGTGTGCAAATAATATCTAATGAGCTAAAAAAAATTATGTGGACAGAGAGATAGAGGACCTGAGATTGGATTTCTTCCTCTTCCTCCAATTTGCTCTTAGTACAAAGAGAATTATTGTAACTATCAAAATGAAAGTAAAGTATATGCCTTAAGTCAGCCGTCAACTTATGTCAAACCCATGAATTTTAGTTTCTTAGGCAAAGAACACTCAGGAAGTGGTTTGGGTTTGCATTCCTCTGAACATACAATACAGCACCTGGTATTCCCTGGCTATTCCCCTTCCAAGTACTAACAAAGCCTGTGGTTGCCAGCTCAGGGCTATGCCAGACACCGGTATTTCAGAATCAAAGCCTGACACCTGGAAGTGACTCTTACGATTTGATGAAAGAAGAGGGTCTAGGCCCTGAGGTTTAGGAACCCTAATCAGACCTGACCCTGCTTAGCTTAGACAGGATTTGTTGCTCTCCTTGGACTCCTGGCGGAAACTGTGATGAATGTGCATTAGTATTGAATAACAAATGTACTGGCTATAGTTATTAGTGTAGTGGTTTGAGTTTTGGACTACAGCCCCAGAGATCAGGGTTCAGTTCCCCAACCAGCCATGGAAACCCACTGGGTAACCTTGGGCATGTCACACACTGTTGTCCCAGAAAAAAAATGTGAAAAGTTGGAAACAACTTGAAGGCACACAACAACAATGACAAGTTATTGGGCAATTTTGCTGCAAATAATCCATTCACCTTTCTTGCCCAAGTCAAAATGCCTAGTATCTAAGACCAAACAAGTTATTTCAACAACTGAGGTTAAAAAAAATCATAGCCACCACTCCTCTTGCTTGGCAGTAACAAGGCAACAACAAATAAAATGACTAATAATTTGGTGCGTTTTTATGACACCCAACATTGTCAGCCACCAGTCATCTTATTCTGCCAGTTGTTCCAAACAAAATAACCCCTATCAACATCTAACATCCTCCACAATAAAATAATAGTTTTCTAGAGTCTGATAAGAAACACAAAAGTCCATCCCAGTTGAGTGAAACTGTTAGGTTGGGAGAAGATAGGGAAATAACATATATTAAAGGATTTGGCACATCTTTTGTTGTTTTTCTGGCGGGGGGGGGATTCTTTACAAGTCATGTCTTTATTTTATGATCTATCATGTATATATTACATATACCATTAAAAAGAGATAGGCTTGTTGTTGTTGTTGTTTTACAGAGAGTACAAACTATATATGATTCTGTGGTGTTTAAAATTTAAATAGAACAAAGTTTGATCAACAAAAATGAATTTCTACAGGTGGCACTGTAACAAATGTAGTCTGCTGGAATCAAAGAAACGATGTGCATGAATTCTATAGCCACAGGTATATTTGAAGCATTCAAAACTTTTGAGACCCTTGAGAGCATATTTAAATCACTATACTTATCTGACAAGTAACCCCAAATGGTTCCTACAAACCTTATTATTTTGCATGTTATCGTTAGTTCTGCTGTGCCTTCCTTTAAAAAAAAAAATCATCTCTAAAAATGTGCTAAGGGTTTTTTTAAAAAAAGCCTTTTCCTCAAAATGAAGAAGCCCTATATACTACCTGCCCTATAAGAAAGGCTTTTCATTTTGCCCAGAGAGATAAAAAAAATATTATTCTAAAAACTAATCCAGTTAGGCAATTGCTTGAACACTTGCCAGTTCAACTAACACAAGTGTGGATAAATTGGAATGTCTTGCTGTACCATATTACAGTTTTTGAAAGGCATTCAAAGAGCATTGCAGTGCAAATGGAAATCTGGTATAAGTCTAGATTAACTATATGAACTGTAACACCAGCATAAGTAGAGAAAGTTTCCCTGAGTAACTGAAAAAAGAGAAAGTTGTTGAATTTCAATCACCCTGTAGAATGCCAGAGCCAATCTCTGCACAGACAGTGCAGCATTTTCTTTTTCCACTCAACAGATGTTATTAGGATATCTTAACTGATAATGAAAACAAACTTCTGAATTATACCTGACCTTCCATTATTTAAGGGTAGTTACCAGTTTAGGAAAATATGGAACACAGCACTTCTAAACTGCCCATTTATTACCACTTTTTAACAGATCACAATGTGTATGTGTGCCTTGAAGTTATCTGTTGACTTATGGCAACTCCATGAATTTCACATGGTTTTCTTAGGCAAAGAATACTCAGAGATGGTTTTGCCAGTTCCTTCCTCTGAAAGATAGTGGGCTTCCATGGCTGAGTCAGAATTTGAACCCTGGTCTCCTACTCCAGCACTCAAAACACTCAAGTCACTATACCACAGTCTCTTGGATATAATGTCCTTGAACATATATAGTCACACACCTGTTCCTGAACTGGAAGAATATGGATTGACACTGGGGAAAGCTACCACTATTCATTTCCTATTGAAGCAAAATGAGCTTGAGCACCTTTTGATTGTTGGCTGCCACTTCTCAAAACAGAATGCCACCCTCATCAATCTTCTAAACAGTCCATGACAGGTTAAAGTCACAGATTTGCTCTGATTCTTCCGAGGCTGCTCTCCAATCCACTGGACTTCAGAGCGCAGTTTGAATCCAGCAGGCCCTGCAACCTTTCATTTCAGGGTTAAGCCACACCAGTGGTGGTGAACAAAGGGCATTCCCCGTATTCTGATTTAATGGCCACTGACCCCCAACTCCTCAGAACCATCATTTTTCTGACAAAAAAGGAGGCATATTAATTGCCTCTTCTGGCAGCTCCAGGAATGATATTAGTTTTAAGTAGGTTGCAAGCCTCTTCATCCTGGAGGCAGTTTGTAATACAAAAATACTAGCCTTTTAGAAGGAAATTTTCAGCCCGTTTTTAATTTTAGTAAAAAAAAAAAAATTGCCCTTACATGCCAGTTGAACAGCCCTGAACTACACGCTAGTATTTTCTTTCACTCTGACAAAAGGACATAAAGGGCTAATTTGTATTATCAATGGTAGAAAGATATTTGACCTTTTCTCCTAACAGTATTGATTTTTGTTGGTGGGGAGTTGCTGTTAACAGACTGAAGACTTCCACTTATTCCGAGGGTGCGAATTGTACAGTCTTCATGCAACTCCCAGCTAACACAACCAATGTTAAGGAGTACCGGAAGGTACAATCCATCTCAGGAAGACCACCTGATTACCATACCTGGTTTATTCCAAGAGTGCCTTCTTACTTTTAAGAAAATTGTGCAGGAAAGCCAGAAATTTAGAAAAAGGGACGAGTTTCATTAAGGGAAGACAAGTAGGGAAAGCTTAATACAAGGTGAATCCTATCAGGTCCTACCAATCACTTAAGAGGGAAGAAAAAACAACCAACTACCTTTATGGTACGCATTTCATGCAGTTTGATCCTTAAATGTATGTGGCAAGCCCCAAGCTTAAGTTGGAGAAAGTACCACAGCAGAGGCAACAAAGTGCTTTGTTCTGGCAAGCTATTGGTTATGACTATACCTTGTCATAAAGTCCACTTGGTTAGTGGTTTATTATAATGTATGCAGACTGAAGAGCTTTATTTTCCACATTGCATCTTTGTTTTAATAAGCAGATTTCAAGTGAGCATTCTGTTCAGCTGATGAAACTTTTCTATCTAGTCATTTTGCCCATTCTTCAGGAAAAGGAGCAAATGTTTTGAATGTCTTCAGGAATTGAGGTCTAGGCCAGTGGTTCTTAACCTGGAATCGGAGCACTCAAAGGGGATCTGTAGAGGCCTGTGGCTGGACAGCAGCAACAGAGACACAGCAGCAGGGAGGTACGAATACAAAAATTGCTGTACTGTTTGCAACCAAGGGAGCAGTCTAGGTGTGTGTACATGCCTGCCATCTCTTGTCAGGAACAAAGCAGGAAGGGGGATGGGTGCCGAGGGACATGGTGGCAGGTGTGTGTACATGCCCAAACTGCTCACCAATTTGCAAATGAAAGAGCAGTTTCAGCACCTGCACACATACCCATCGTATCCAACAAAAGGGACATAGAACATATGCAAGTGCCCAAACTAGGACTCTTGAGGCCAGAGGGCAAATCCTCACTCAGCCAATGAAACCTCCTGGGTGACCTTGGGCAAGTCATTCTCTCAGCCTCAGAGAAAGACAAAGGCAAATCTTGCCAAAACTCCCATGATACGTTTGCTTTAGGGCCACCATGAATCGGTTTTCAAAGACAAACATGATGGCTAGAAAGAACCTCCCCCTCTCAACAGCACTTTGTTGTTGTGTGCTTTCAAGTCATTTCAAAATTATGGCAACCCTAAGGTGAACCTATCACAGGGGGCTTTTGGCAAGATTTGTTCAAAAGGTTGCCTTTGCTTTCCTGAGGCTGAGAGAATGTGACTTCCCCAAGATCATCCAGTGTCTGAGCTGGAATCTGAATTGTAATCTCTAGAAGCATTTAATATTTGAATATTTAAATCAAAATTTAAATATTTAAATCTTAAGTCTTCAGGGTCCCTGGAAACAAATTATTTTTGTCTAGGCCATACACAAACTCAGCTTGTCACCTATTATCTGCTTCCCTATCACATAAAAAAAAACTATCATATTACTAATTGAAGACAATTCTACATGTTCAGTATTTGAAAAACAGGACTAAAAGTCCCAGAAGCATGAAATTATTGCAAATCAGGGGAAAAGGACCCTCCAAATGTTGGACTGAAGGCCCATCTGTCCTTACTTGCAAACCCTGTAGTAAATGCTAGGAGTTGCAGTCCAGCATCTAGAGGGCTGGCACTTTGCAAGCTGTAGACCAGGGTAGGAAGTATCTCAGGCAGGATTTTGAATGTCTTAACAGTGCAATTTACTTCATTTTATTTATTTACATCAGATATCACAACTATCTTGGATACAACATGACCTGAATTGCATTCTGGGTGTATCATTCACTAGTCCATCACTAACAAATTATCTTAGGCCAGGCCTTGTTGTAGCACATGGCAAGCAATGCAGGGATATGGGAATAAACATTAGGCTTACAGCCAAAGGATGCTGCATCTCTACATTGCAGGAATGAACCCTATATTCAGATTATGACCAGTTGACCATAAATTCTCCACAATCTCAGCTCAAATGGAACAGTCCACTGATCTTTCAAAACTGTTGCTAGAATTTGTACTTGACCAAAAAACCTTGGGACAGTTCTCAGCCTTTGATCCTCCAGGTGTATTGAGCTTCAACATCAGCTATGCTGGTAGAGGCTCCTAGCAGCTTAAATACAAAACACTTGTGGGATCAAGCTTGAGAACCCATCAGGTGATTAAAATCTAGGCACGTTTGGAGTGGGAAAATAAAGTTTTGAGCTCAGAAACCAACTCCACAATATTCTGATCCAGCAGCTGGAAATCTGGAATTTTATTCAAGTTTTGCCTTTACATATAATCTGTTCACACACTTTGTGAAAAGTCATACACATCCAAAAAGACTTTTTTCACCACTTTAGCGATTTAATTTACATACAAGGAAAACAAAGCATAATAGTGAAATTAAGAGGAAATGCAATCTAAAAGAGTTCATTCTAAACTCATACATTACCAGCCTTTCCCAGGAAATAAAGGCCAGACTTTTAAAGTGCCATGTTTATGTACAAACTATTAAAATACTGAATAAAAACCTAACACCTGCTACACAGGTTCTGCAGCTCTTCCCTAAAACCCATACAAGGACATGAAAAACCACCATTTTCTAGAGTATCCCCATATTATTGCTTTGTTGTTACCAGATAATGGAACATGCCAGTTCAAGCATTAGTACTTCAGAAAATCTGAGTAACTCATGTATTAGGAAATGCATATAGCAGAGTGGGAAATTTATTTTCCCATTTAAGTTACATGCATTATCCAAAAGCACCATCACACATTAGCAGAACAAGAATTTTGAGGATAATCACTAGCAATTCCAAGCCAGCTGAATTCGTCTATGGCTTAGAAATCTGCATCCAAAGTGAAAGAGTTGTCCGTGGGTTTTGACATAACTCCCATCCTCTGATATTCTCCTACACGCTTTTCAAAGAAATTAGTTTTGCCCTCCAGCGAGATATTCTCCATGAAGTCAAATGGATTCTCAGCTTTGAATATCTGAAAGAAATTATCAGTCGCATCATCTTGGATACACAATCCGTTTATACCTTTGTTACATATATCTCAAACCATCTACCCTCAAACCTTCCCCAACCTGACATTCCACAGATCAGACTGAAGATGATAGATCTTATAGTGTAACATAGGTTATTTCTGCACTAGCCTGTTATAATGCCATTATTCCACTTTCAACATCCCATGGCATCCTGGGGTTTAGGGAGGGGCAGTTAGAATTCTCAGCCAGAGAACTCTTCAGCCTCAGTAAACTACAAACCCCAGCATTCCACAGGATGTTGAAAGTGGAGTAATAGCACTGTAACAGGCTAGAAACGGCTATAGTTGCTAAGTACCAGCAGAGGGAAGGCTGACTAACATTTCTGCTCCACAGCACCCTGAATTGTTTTATTTTTCTATACCATCTTTATCTCTCATGCCTATTATCCACCTCTGCACAAGGCTCCGTCCCTTAAATTCCAACTGTGTCGCCAGAGCAGCCTTTCTCAACCTTTTCACCCTGGAGGAACCCTAAAACTTTGTATTTAAAGGTTAAAAAAGAAGTTGTTTTCAAAACATTACTATTTCTTGTGGAACATCTGGCAACCTCTCAAAAGGGAACCCTGATTGAAAAACCTTATCTTAGAGGGAATGTGTAGGATCCCTTAATATCCCCCCAGCTGTTCCTTGCACTCCAAACACCTCCTGCTTGTGGCAACTGCCTCATTCTTCTCTAATGGTGGGGGTAGATGTGGAATCTCTGGAGTAAAAAGGCCCCCAGGTCAATCCTAGGAAGCACTTACTAGTTTAAGCTAAGAGTACACACACACACACACACACAACCCCTCTAAACATTAATGCCTTAACCAAAGTATCAACTTTTGCTTTGTAAATTTAATATTCGTTAGCAGACTAAGAAATCATAGGAAAAGAAATGAAGTCAGCCTATTAAGCTGTTACAAAGCACCCAGATGTAGAACTGATGATACATTCTGTCTGTCTTGCATGAAAGACATGATAGGTAGGTATGCAACCACAATGGCATATCCCCTAGAAATACTGTTATTTAAATCAATATGTACAACACTGTAATGCATATTTGCCTAGAATTCATGCTGGCACAAAATAAATTGAAATAAATAGGCTGTGCTGCTGCGTTAGTCTCTTGCTTGCTCATGAAGTTCCACTAGCAAGCTAAAAAGCAATTGCTTAACAGTGAAAAGCAAACCTAAATGTAAACAAATGTAGTGATTTCCTTAACAGGCAAATTGCACACACTTACCTTGTTAAAACCTAGTTCCAGTATCAGTCTGTCTGCCACAAATTCAATATACTGCTTCATTAAAGTGCAATTCATGCCAATTAGTTTTACCGGCAATGCTTCCGTCAAGAATTCCTGCATTTAAGTGAATAACACAAACTTAGTATGCAAATACTAGACAATTTAATGCCCTACTAAGTTTTAAAGCTTCTCATACTTTGACGGTCTTTTAACAACCACCACAAAGAACTGCCAATTACCTGCTCTATCCTGACAGCATTTGTGATTATCTCTCTCACTTTTTCCTCTGATGGTTTGTGTACCAAGTGTTTGAACATTAAACAAGCAAAATCGCAGTGCAAACCCTGGAAAAAAAAATAATTGGAAAATATTTCAGAGAACAGCTGGGACAAGCTCTACCTCTATCAGAACTGGCAAATACTGGAAAGCACTCTATTAAGTCCATGGGGGGGGGGAGATAGCTCTCCAAATGCTCAGTGGAATTTTTTTTTAAATTTTGAAACTAAACCTTCTTTTGAAATAGGGGTTTGTTTCAAACTAATTAAAAAAACATTGAGCACTTTGGGATACATCTCCACTATTTTCCCTCCCCTGTTATTATCAGACCTGCATAAACCCTAACAGCAACGTAGCAACTGAAATCAATTGCTGATACGTTTTATACAAGTATATTTTTCCATAGTTCTCCACCATTACACTGACAGAACAGAATTAAACAATTCACATCTTAAATAAATTTTGATACCCAACCATTTCCCCATCTGGTGGAATACACTTTTTGTGGAATCACCCCACCAGATCCTATCCAGTAGTGTTGCTGATGGTAGTAGTAGTAGGGCATCCCATTTTTTACCCACCCTTACATCACCAGAGAGCCAGCATGGTATAGTGGTCTGAGCATTGGGTCTATGATCCTGGAGCCCAGGGTTTGATTCCCCGTTCTGCCATGGAAACCTACCAGGTGACCTTGGGCACATCACACACTCTCAGCTTCCCCCCTCCCCCCGCAAAAGCCCATGATGAGTATACTTTAGGATCACCAAAAGTCAGAAGCACACAGCATCCCAAAGGGTCAGAAGACTAAAAAAAAAATGAGACCTGACAGGTGGCTGCAATAAGTAATGGCGGGGGCAAGGGCCATGTGTTCTCCTTTATGCATGTAAAAGTGCTTGGTTACAGCCCAAACTTAAGAGGAATAAGCCTTACCTCATCTCTGCTGATCAGTTCATTGGAAAAAGTAAGTCCAGGCATTAGACCACGCTTTTTCAACCAAAATATAGATGCAAAAGAACCAGAAAAGAAGATTCCTTCTACTGCAGCAAAGGCTACTACTCGCTCTCCTGTTGGGAGACAGTTAATTGTTGATTTGATCATTCAGTTGTGTCAGATGTCAGGCAGGAAGGACAACAGAAAAAGAACCCAGGACACTCACCATATGTAGCTTGTTTGTCCCCAATCCACCGCATGGCCCAATCAGCTTTCTTTTTAACACATGGCAAGGTTTCAATGGCATTGAACAGAAATTCCCTAGAAGACCATAATAATGCAATTGCATATACAATTATGTGTTATAAGGGAGGCACTGGAATTACTGCTTTTGTATCATGCTCTTCCTAACTTTTAAGTTAGGTTAGGTGGACAAATGCAGAGACCTCATGGATCTACCAATACTTGAGTGCATGATACAAAATGAGGCTAGACAAACAGCTTAACTGAAAAGAACCTAATTAAACTGTAAAGTTCAAGTTGTTTTACACACTACAGCAGAAGAGAAAACCTCTAGGTATTTGTGATTGCAATTCCCATAATCCCTCATGCCATGGTTGATGGGAATTGTAGACCCAAAACATTAGAGATCCCCAAGAGGCCATTCCTGCCCCACAGAACAACACCAATGCAAAAAGCATTAAGGATGTATATATGTTTTGCAAAAAAGAACTATGCACCCTTCAGCAATGCTAGGTAGATAAAAAGCCCTCCCTCATCTCTCCGAAAACATGAGCCAGGATCTCAGAAATCAATTAAAAATCAAAGCCTATAACCAAGTATTCATTTCAGAACAGTACTAACCTCTCTTGGGGGTCTTTGATGTAAGTATCAATAAGTAAACTATACATTTCTGAATGGATGTTTTCCATGGCAATCTGGAAGCCATAGAAACAGCGAGCTTCTGTGACTTGAACTTCTTGGCTGAATCGCTCCACCTAGAGGACATGGTATAACATTTAAGTTACAAGACATCTCTCCCTCTTTTAAGGGAATTTTCACATAGTACATTTATTTTTGTGGCTGCTCTTCATCAAATAGAGAAACACACATGCAAAATATTGATTTTTGTACACATATTTGTTAAGCACAAATAAAATATACAGAGCACTAGCAAAATACAACAGCAGAATGTCATTCTCAGCTGCCTTTTTATGCAGAAGCACATTGGCTAAGTAATGAACCATCATGCTTCACTAACACCCTTTACAGTGCACTGTTTTACCTAAGAAAAAACAATATAAATATGGTAAACAGCTTGTTTCACCTACCAAGTAAATATAAGATATGATCCAGCCCTAGATTTATTCAAGTTCGAGCAGGAATTATAAGGGAACAAGCAGGTACTACATTTAAGGTTCCTCATGAGCAAAAATTCATAGAATTATTCCACTCCCAATCAGCTACAAGGCAATAGTTGCATTCATGATTAACTTTTTAGTAGTCTGAGATGCAAGCACATCTTTGCAGTGGCATGGCATAGTTGGGAAACAAGCCAAGAAATTGCAAGTTAACTGTGGTTTCCTACTGTATCTCAACCAAGAAACTACAGTTAACAGCTTCTCAGCAAGCTAGGATATTAAGCCATGGTTTAAAGATTTAATATTCTGAATTTTTCTAGACCCGTTAACCTTAGGTTTCTGGTTTGGAATGATTCAAGGAAACTAGTTAAAATGAAGATTTCTTGGTTTGCTCCCACTTCTCAAGAAGGAATAAATGAACTGCTTGCTGAACAGTAAAACTTATTTATCTTAGCTTATTAAAGCGATATACTACCTTAATATAGTTTTAATATCCATCCTGAAAATGAGTGAGAACATCAAAGTCTAATGTACATTTTAATATTCTGTTGCTTGAAAACTAGGAACAACTACCCTTCCTTGAACAAAAGGAAACCTAGCAGTGTATCAACTTGTTGTTTACCAAAATCCCTAGTGCTGAAATGCAGTGTGCAAAAAATGTACCATTTATTTAAGACTTCAATTTTCATTTGCCAGACTTGACCAATTTATCTCCTGTATTATAGGCATGATGGCTCATTCCTAAGTACAGTACATAATGACATCAAATAATTAATTACATCCACCAATGATCAGGTTTAAAAAAAAAATCAGTCCCAGACTGCCATTTGCTTTCATGGTGCTAAAAACCAGGTAGGGTCCCAAAGTTCCAAACCCATCTTTTGAACCAAGTGGCAAAAACTGCAAACAGGACTGAATCACAACTGCCAGTATCTGACAAGAAAAGGGATTATCAGGCTATATATATCTGCTGATATTTTCAGCCTATCAGTACTCCATTTTAAACAGATGCTCAGTAGACAGCTGCTTCCTGACAATCTGACTATCTGTGAGAAAAATTTCACTCATCCAGTGTAATTATCCTGGATCTTTTAGCTAAACAGCTGAAGTTTCATGGCATTTGTGATTCTAGGTATTTAGATGAAATTGGCAGGGCTAGAATTCACATCTCTGGAGGTACAGAAACAGCAGCACAGGAAGCTGGCAGTCCATGGAAGGAACGTGCTAAGCAAATATACAGAGTAACAGCTGAGAATATGAAATCAACTCACTTACACAAGAAATGCCTGATTTGCATTGCAGTGTGATTGATAGCCACTTTGAGTGTCAGAAAAGATGAGAAGTTTCTAAATTACATTCCCTTACGGCACAGAGAGTCATTAATCATTGATTCCCAAAGGTTCCTCTGAGTCTGAATTAGGTTTCTCTGGCATCATGCTTCAACTCATGAACTTGAATGATCAAAATGGCTCCCTTCATAAAAGTTTATTATTTTTCTCCCCTAGTTCTAAGCAACTAGCAGCAGTTCAAGAAAATATCTGTCTTAGGAAGACAATGAAAGAGTTAAAACTGATACAGAAAGAAGCACCGTACTCCATACTGTGACCAAACTCTTTACAGTGAGATAAAAACCTGGTGGTTATATCTATACTGGCTCCAAATGATCATACTTAGGGCTTGGGGGAAAACGTCAAGACTAGTTTACAACCACAAGGACATGGTTTTGTCTTCCCATGAAGCACAGCACTCAGCTCATTTGCCTGCCTATATCTTGAATGGCTGGTAAGAAACGTAAGACATGTTGCTCATGTCTCTAATGTAGATATTATGACTAAACTGTGGGACAAAACAAATTTGGGCTATGAAGGCACCCAGAAATTATCTTGCTTACCAAATTTTCATTGACAATGCCATCACTTGCAGCAAAGAATGCCAAGACATGTGAAATGAAATACTTCTCTTCAGGCTTTAAGGATTCCCAGTGCTGGATATCTTTGGAAAGATCCACCTAGATGTACAAAGCAGCCAATGAGAACACAGTAATGTGCAAATCTGAAATACACTATGACAACTACTGTACGCTTCCCTCTTCAAGTGCATCATCAAGTGTCCATCCAACACCTAGGCAAAAAAGGAGATAAGAGCATCTCACCTCTTCAGCTGTCCAAAAGGAAGCCTCTGCTTTCTTGTACATTTGCCAGATGTCATGATACTGAATGGGAAATATAACAAAGCGGTGGGGATTTTCCCGAAGAAGAGGTTCATCTTGTACACTGCTTGAAGAAAGCTGCTTCACTCCTTTAAATGCATCCTAAAGGGGGGGAAAATAACAAATGAATAGATTGCTCCATTGCCAGAAAGCCTTATACCATGAAGATTAAAATACATTTTAATAATAGTATAAAATGCAGCAAAAATCAAAAATAGAAGTGCCCAAGATGCCTTTGGAAACAAAAAATAGAAAATAAATTCCATCTCTAGAATTTTATTTTAAATCTGTATAGTCTTAAAAAGAAGCATAAATTGACCTAAGAGGACTGATTTAGTGACATCCTTACAAGGAATCTTACAACACTGACCTGAAAGACGTAAATGAAAAGAAATAATTTTGCAGTAGACAAATGATGGTCACTGAAGCAGAAATTTACCCTATATTGCAAACAATGGCTCTATTTGTATGTGCTAAAGTGTGGTTTAGTGCTACCTTTCTTATACTCATCTGGGTGGACGCTACCAGAGTTGAGGGTCATTTTCAACATTTTTCAGCTTAGTACTACATTCAAAGCAAGGATCTGGTTAAGTTGAGTAGAACAGCTTCATAACTTAGTCTGCTGTTTGCTTGTTACGACTAGTTCCTGGATGGCAGGGGACTGGAGTCAACGGTCACTGTGGTCTCTTCCAACTCTATGGTTCTATGCTCACCCAGACTTGATTTCATCATCTATGGGGCTGTAACAGTGGCAGCCTACCCGAGGTGCAGTTGGAACATTTAGTTCCTAACGCTGAACATGGTACTCAACCTTTGGCCCTCCAGATGTTTGCGACTTCAACTCCCAGAAGCCCCTGCCAGTTTGGCTAATCAATAAAGATCTTGGGAGCTGGTCTAAAACAAATCAAGGATCAAAGGTTGAGAACCACTCTGTTCAACCAAACCAAGATTCCTTAATACTGAAATCAGACGCTGGAGACATCCTGCAAGACTTTTTGCTCAGGCTTTTTCAAGCAGCACTAAGCTATGAGGTGTTGTGTGCCAATGGGCTATAGCGTTTATAGGGAAGCAAAGCTGTGGATTACCAACCAAGCAAACTGATGGAAGACTACTGGGCTTGACAATAAACTGTAATAGAAGACAAAGCAACTAGGCAGGTGGAACAGAGAACTGGTCAAAAGCAATTAGCTGCCTACAGAAGAGGCCTTTGGGGCCCCTCTCTAAACTGCAAACCCCAAGATTCCATGAGGATAGACTGAGAGAGCTGGGGATGTTTAGTCTGCAGAAGAGAAGGCTAAGAGGGGACATGATAGCCACGTTTAAATATTTGAAGCAATGTCATGTTGAGGAAGGAGTGGGCTTGTTTTCTGCTGCTCCAGAGACCAGGACAAGGAGCAATGGATTCAAGCTGTAGGAAAGGAGATTCCACCTGAACCTCAGGAAGAACTTCCTGACAGTCAGGGCTGTCCGGCAGTGGAATCTGCTGCCTCGGAGTGTAGTGGAGTCTCTTCCTTCTTTGGAGGTTTTTAAGCAGAGGCTGGATGGCCATCTGTCGGGAGTGCTTTGAGGGTGTTCCTGCATGGCAAGGGGTTGGACTGGATGGCCCCTGGGGTCCCTTTCAACTCTACATTTCTATGATTCTATGATGTTGAAAGTGGAATAATATCACTGTAACAGTGCAGTGTGGAAATGGCCTAAAAGTGCAAAAATATAGCTCACCTTGAGGAAGATATTTTTTACCCCCAAATGGTTCAGCACCACACAAAGCTGTGACCCAGCCCGCCCTCTTGCCGCACCCTATTCCACCCCAAGCCGGAGGAGGGCGCCTTTCCTCTTCCTTTGCTCTAGAGCAGGGATTCCCAAACTCTAGTCCTCCAGGTCTCTCGGACTTCAATTCCCAGAAGTCCTAGCCGCCTTGGCCAATGACCAGGGCTTCTGGGAGCTGAAGTCCAAAAACCTGGAAGACCGGAGTTTGGGAAACACTGCTCTAGAGGGCCTTTGGCGCCAAACGCGGGGGGAGGGACAGGTCAGCAGAAAGGGACCGATCCCGCCCCCAGTACAATCCTACCCCCTCCTCCGGCCTTTTAACTCTTCCTTTTATAAAACGTCGCCCCCCCCGCCGCCTGCCGCGAGTTTCCTCCCCCGACGCGAACTCACCGCTTCAGTGCCGGGCTCCTGAAATATCTTCCGCGCTGTCTTGGAGGCCAGGACCCGGGTGGAGCTGAGCGAAGGGGGCTGCAAATCAAAGATCCGGGGCAGAAAGGTTTACAGAGACCGGTCAGCGGAGCGAAGATCGGGGGCAGGAGGAAGGCCGGAGACTGGAACTGTGCCTTTATTCCCTAGGACCCGAGCCTTTGTGAGCTGGACCCCCAAATGCCACGGCCGGCCCCGCGGCTTCCCAGTCGCACGTCGCTCTTTGGGAAAAGCGCCCTGTGCCCAGAATAGAGGCCATTTCCGGCCGGCCCCTCCCGAAACCGCAAACCCCAGGATTCCAGAGGAGGTTGAAAGTGGAACCATCGCGCTACAACAGGCGAGTGCGGAAAGGGCCTTTGTCAGCTTTCCCAATACGGCTACTCCTAATAGCCAGCTAGTACAACTCCCCCCCGCACCCACCCACCCTCCCTCCCTTTGGAAATCGCTGTGCCATTATTCCCAGCAGTAACAAACAAAATGCTCCAGTAATAGCAATCCTGATCGCAGCAAAACCAGGAGCCAAGGTCTTTAGGCGTGCGGGCCGTCTTTCACTCGGATCCACACACACACGCACACCGTGCTCGTGCAAGACTTGTATGCTTTGAAGCCAGGCCGAGGCCATTTCCGCACTGGACTGTTATAGCGCTATTATTCCACTTTCAGCATTCTATGGAATCCTGGGTTTTGCAGTTTACGGAGGGGCCGGCCGGGATTCCGTAAGGTGTTTGAAACCTCGGGATTCCATAGGATGTTCAAAGCGGGATAATAGCGCTATAAGAGTCCAGTGCGGAAATGGCCCGAGGGACTCTGTTAGGCTGGATAGGCTGATGGGTTAACTGGGCGAAATGAAAACGGCGTTGGCCATTTTCGCAGGGTCTGAAGGGAACCTCGGGGGAGCCTGGCCCGGGAAGCCAGCCTGAGGAATGGAGGTGGCTCCTCTTTAGCCGCCCCCTCCCTTCTCCCCCCACCTCCCCGCTCTCAGTAACCGGGGGTCGCGGTTCTTTACTCACCGTGTTCTCCTTGTCGTTCAAAGCCAAATTCTTCATGGGCGAGAGGCGGGGCTTGGGCTGCTGCTCGTTGCGAGCGGAGAGGGGGCTGCGGGCGGCCAGCATCGTCCAGGGGATTTAGGCGAGAAGCGGCGAGAGAATGGAAGGGCGGCAAAGGGAAAGAGCCTCCTCCCTGGCCGGTTGGGTGGCAGCGAAAGAAGCCGCCGCTTCCTTCGGCCGCTTTATATCCCTTTCGAAGTTGGCGCCAGAACCCTCAGCGGTCCAATCACGGCGAAGCGCCGCCGCCGTTGGCTAAGCCGCGAGCCCGACAGCGCGGCAAAGTCCGCCAACGTTTCTCCCGCCCTGCGCCGCTATTGGCCGAGCGCCCAGGCAACAAAAGGTTGCTAAAGCGCGGGAACCCCTGGCAATGAGAGACCTTCCTCCACCCCCGCTCCCATTGGCTGGGAGGGCCGCGCCCTTTAAAGAATCTTTACCCTGGCTGGTCGCCGCCCTGTCTGTCACCCTGCCGCGCTTCCAATTGGTCAGGGAGGAGGGACGTCGGGCTTTCACGCAATGTCTTCTTCCTTCGTCTCTTCCTCCCCTCCCCATCGGGGGCCTGGGAGCGAGTTAGGGGCCCTTTCCACCCTACACTGTTAACGGTGCTATTATTCCACGTTTGACATCCTGTGGAATTCTGGGATTTATAGTTTGCTGAGGCCAAAGAGCTCTATGGCTGAGAATTCCAAATTCCCCTCCCTGAACTGCAAACCCCAGGATTCCATAGGATGTTGAAAGTGGAATAATAGCACTATAACAGTGTAGTGTGGAAATGGCCATGGTCATTTATAGACTCCGTTTTGCAAACTCTCAGCTTGCTCCAGTGAGGTTGCTCTGGAATAAGTAGTAGTTTAGGGGATGTGGGGGGAGAGTAAGGAAATAAATTTAAACACATGAGTAAAGCAGCGCAGCTCTTAGTATGGAAGCAGTTCAGGGGCTTATATGTCTGCTAAGAAGTAAGCCTCGCAGAGTAAACCGAAGGTTTCGGGTCCAGGGAAGGGCGTATAGGGCCATTTCTGCACTAGACTATTATAGTGCTATTATTCCACTTTCAACATCCTATGGAATCCTGGGCCTTGCTGTTTAAGGAAGGGCCTCAAAGGCTGCCCCCTCCCTAAACAGCAAGCCCCAGGATTCCATAGGATGTTGAAAGTGGAATAATAACGCTATAACAGTCTAGTGCGGAAATGGCGTGGAACTGCAGCCTTATTTTGCAGTAGGGGAGAGCTAGCTTAAAGGCAAAAGGAATGGCAATAAAGAGAAGGCGAGCACACGCACTCTGAAGACACTTTCTGAGAGGCCCAGAATTTCAACATCAATAGCAAAATGTGCATGTTTCATGTAATAGGCTGGAGAGCCAGCTTGGTGTAGGTGTTTGGGTGTTTCACTATGACCCTGGAGACCGGGGCCATTTCCACGCTAGACTTGTGCTATTATTCCAGTTTCAACATCCTATGAAATCCTGGGGAGGTCCCTCCCTAAACTGCGAACCACCAGGAATCCAGTGGGATGTTGAAAGTGGAATAATAGCGCTGTAGCAGTCTAGTGCGGAAATGGCCCAGTGTTTGACTCCCCGCTCAGCCATGGAAACTCACTGGGTGACCTTTGGCATGTCACACACTCTCAGCCCCAGAAAACCCACACCATAGGTGTGCCTTAAATGTTATTGTAAGTCCAAAATGACTTGAAGGCCTGAAACATCCATAGTTTCATTTATCCATGATCTGCACACCTAGGCCCCATGCATCTCTCTGCCAAGGAAAGAGGGAAACCTCCTTCCTTGGCCAAGAGAAGTGAGGGGGGCTGACTTCACAGAGCAAGGACTACAGCTGTTGGTGGCAGCTATGGCCCTGGCACAGATCGTGAATAAGTGAAACTGGATGTCGGACCAGCATGTACAAGAGGATCTAGTGTATTCTCATTGTCAGTAGACTGGCCCAACTTGGCAGGGGAGGGAGAAACATCCCCTTGATTGGGTTGCTCCTCACACTTATTCCAACAAGCAGGTAAAAGAAAGACCTTTCAGTGTCATCACTAGGGAGAGCTACTCTTTGAAAGGCCAGGACTTTTTCTGCCTCTGCACGAACAGGACATGTTTCTTCATTTCTCCTTGCTTCAGCTGATGCTCCAGACCAGCAGTTCTCAATCTGTGGGTCGCGACCCCTTTGGGGGTCGAACGACCCTTTCACAGGGGTTGCCTAAGACCATCAGAAAATACTTATTTCCGATGGTCTTAGGCTCCATTTCCTCCTTGGTGGTGGTGTGCAAGCACAAGCCACACGCTCACGTTCTCCTGCCCCCTTTGGCGGGAGCACGTGCAGCTGCGCTGGGGGAGGAAGGGGCGGGGCGGTCGCACGACCAGGAAGCCAGCTGCAGGATGAAAGAACAGCGAAGAGAGTGCCTCGCGCAAGAACCCGCTTGCGCGAACGGCACCCCCCACCTCCATGATAAGGTAACGTGCGGAAAAGGCCCAGGAGTGGTGGTGCGCAAGTGCAAGCCACACGCCTGCATCTTCCTGCCCCCTTTGGTGGGAGCACATGCAGGCACAGCGTTGCCACAGCAGGAGTGGTGGTGCGCAAGCACGAGCCATGCGCTCACATCCTCCTGCCCCCTGTTCAGAAGGGACTGAAATCACTCCCCTTCTCCGCTACCAGGAGAACCTCCAGTCTGACAAGCCAGCTTGGGGGGCAGCGGCAGCACAGGGGGCAGGCCCCCTCCTTGCCACGGCCCCTGCCCCACTCACCACGGAGGGGGGTGCTGCAGAAGGGCCAGGGTGCTGCAAGGTGGTGCTTTTCTGGGGGGGCGAGCTGCGCCCAGCGCAAAAGACAACGGCGCTGGGATTCCTCCCCCCCCCCAGCCAGGGTCAACACTCTGGAAATTTTTCCCACACTGCCCCCCCCAGCAGAAACAAGAGCGAAGCAGAAGCAGAGCCCGGGGGGGTTCTTGGAGTTTTTTCCCAGGGGAGACGCGTGGCTCCTCTTTCCCTCCCTACCCGCCCACTCCCGTTCCTGACCAGTGAGGCAGCCTTTGCCGGGGGGGGGAGGCATTGTAAATAATAAATAAATAATTTTATGGTTGGGGGTCACCACAACATGAGGAACTGTATTAAAGAGTCGTGGCATTAGGAAGGTTGAGAACCACTGCTCCAGACATACATGAAACCCTTAAGCTTTAAATCTTGAACTTGATTGAACTTTTAAACCTTAGACTTTCCGCCTTCCCCTTCTCCCTGCTGCCTCCCCTGCTTTCCTCCCTAGGAGCGCACGAGCAACCAGGGAAGGCCTTGAGAAGGTGAACCATGAAATGCAAGCCATGGGCACGCCCAGGTATGCAAAGATAGAAGAGAGAACCTCCAGCCTAGCTGGCAACATTCCCCTCCCCTCTGAATCTGCTTCCCCCAGCTCTTGTGGAAGGACAGGATTCCCTTTTGGAGAACCAGTTGAATAAAACGGGTGCATAGGAGCAGCTGAGTGACAGAAAATACCTGTGTTCCACTGTGGCCGTGCAGTGCCACTGCCTAGCTCAAAACAGGTCAGGAGATGAGGCAGCAAGCAACAGGAACAATAAGAAAGACTTGGAAAAGGTGAGCACCAGGTTCCCTGCTCTGGTATGTTCGGACTCCCTCTCCGAATTAGCAGCCTGGCTGCAGGCAGTAATCATTGAGGAGAGCGCCACAACTGTGGGCACTTGCTCATACAGACCTGAGAATTACCTCCAAGAGGTGGGAAAGGGGGTGGATGGGCAACTGGTCCCTCACCACTTCGCCAACCCCAGTAGTATGTGGCCTACCCCCAGACCACTTCCTGGTCTGGGAAGCACACAATGTAAACTGCTTAGAATGTGCTACCCCTTTTTTAAAAATATTAAATATACAAATTTTAATTGCCTAAAACTGTATATAAGAGTCCTAACAAGCATACAAACATGACCAAACAAACATTACCAAACTAAACTAAAATACATTAAAACTGACACAACTACAACAAAGTAATCTATTAGTTGGCTTCCAACACTTCTTAAGATGGGTATAATTTCGCATTAGGTCTACTTTTTCTAGTTGATTAAACATAGCAAAAGAAAATGAAGGTTAAACTTATCAATAACTAGATGTTACTAATTATTAATACTTGAAAAGAAAATGAAGGTTAAATTTATCAATAACTAGATGTTACTAATTATTAATACTTGAAAATAGATGTAATTTCACATTTACTCTGCATCTACTAACTACTCTTAATTACCTCAAAGTTGAAAGGTTATCCAATTACCAATAATGGCTGATCAATCAAAACCAAAAATTAACAATGTTCCCTGCAAATCTTTCAAATATAACATCACTAAACCCCAATCATTCTGCAATCTACTCAGATTTCCACCTTTAATCAAAATAGTTAATTTGTCCATTTCAGGTGTCTAAAAGTTTCAACATTCCACTCTTCTGGTGATGGGATCTGCATTTCTTTACATTTTTATATAAAGGGTAGTCTCATCGCTGTAATCATGTACTGAAATATTCTTCTTGAGTGCTTCTCAAAACTGTCACCCATCAAACCTAGCAAAAACAGTTCAAGGTTTGGCCAAATCTTCATCTTCAGGATTTCCTCATTGGAATTATGAATTATTAACCAATATTTTCTCCCCTTGTCACATATCTGCCATATATGAGAAAAGGTCTCTTCATTACTCTTAACATTTCCAGCGCAGATTCAAAGCATCTTTGTACTTTCGTTTGCTTCAAAGCCTCAGTTTTTTCTACCGGGGTTATTCTTGCATTTGGAAATTGTCTTTGTTCATCAGAAATAATCATTAAATTCTGTTAACCCAAAAACTCTTTCACTTTCTCCTTCACAACTTTTTGAAAATATTTTATGTAATATTTATAAAAAGCTTTTTTAATTTCCTTGAGTGAAGTTAGTATTTTTCCATCCTGAATTCTAAGTATGACCATCTTTTCTCTTTCTTTTCTTAATTTAATCAAAGCATTTTCCAGTTTTGTTTGCCAACTTTAAGTATTTTTGTTTCGTACATCACATTTTTTTTCTATTTCATAGACCATATTCATTGAGATTTTTTTAAAATTATCTCCTTCAAAAGAGCAGTATTTGATGGATTTCCTTTAAGTTCTTCCTCCTTCTTTTCATCTAAAATAATTTGATTTTTGCTGTCTTTTCCTTTTTAATTCTGTTGAATAAAAAATCCTTCACAGCAGCTTTACTTGCATTCCAAACCATCATGGAATCAGGGCCTTTGCTCAAGTTTTCATTGAAAAGAAAATTGTTGTTCTGTTTACTTTTTCCACAAATTCTCAATTTTTAAGCAACATCTCATTTAATCTGCAACTGAATTGAGTATTTCTATATTTAATTGTCAGTATAACCAGATTGTGGTATGATGCTGTTTTCGATAGAATCTCTGTCACTTTGATATGGCTGGATAAAGATTTAAATGTCAAAAACGTATCTATTCTTGAAAAATATTTGTGTCTTTCTGAATAGAAAGTATATTCTCTGGCATCTCCATATAACAGTCTTCAAGTCTGAACCAATTCTAAGTTATCCATTGAGCTGAAAAAAAGATTTTGGCAGTTTCCCCTTTTTTCTGCTTTGTCTGTCCCATTTAGGATTAAACAGTCCATTCCAATCTCCCATAAAAAAAAAAAATCATATTTTCACACTGAAATTCCAAAATTTAATCTGAACATTTTTCAGAAGAATAACTCTGTTCTCAGAAGGAGCATAGACATCTATCATTAAAGCCTTTTACCCATGTCTTTGAACTTCTACTGCAAAGTGGCCATCTGGATCCTCAAAAAAATTGTATGGTTCAAGTTAAAATTTACATATAGTACAACTTCTCTTTTCCTTTTATCTAACAATGCTTTGAGTTCTATTCCCAATTTAAAATTCTTTAAAAATGTATTTTTTCTCTTAGTATGTGTTTCTTGCAAAGTACCGGTATATCCATTTTTTGTTTCTCAAAGAAATTAAAAAATTTTCTTCTCTTAGGCAGGAAGTTCATTCACCACACAATCCAGAAAAGTAATTTTAATTTTGATGCCATTTGTAAACCTCATAATTTGAGTCCTTATCTGATTTCACCTGTGCCAGAGCACTCTTCTTTTCCTTATCTCCACTGCTCTCTTCTGTTGTGCGTTTTATGAAACTTTGAGAATATGCCTTAATAAACAAAGTGAAACAAGATGGAATGCAGCAATTACTTAGCCCTTGCAATAGTATTCAGATTATATCTTCTTAGATACAATCTTTCCAAATTTCTTACCAAATTTCTTTCTAAATTTCCATGACAAAATGGAATTCCATCTTGTTTCACTTTGTTTATTAAGGCATGTTCTCAATGTTTTCATAAAACGCACACAGATATACCATTAAAAAAGTCACTTCTTTTCCCTCTATTTTCATCTTGCCTAGATAACATTCTAGAACTCTTTGTCTTATTACTTTCTCTTCTCACAAAATAAACAATAACATCCTCTGGCAGGTCACTTTTTCTGGCTATCCTAAAATTCAAATGATAAATCTTATCGATCTCCCCATGAAAAATCTCTTGGAATTTCTAGAAAATCAGCTATATGATCAATCACTCATGCAAAAATAATCTTCCTTTCACCTGTGGAATACCTCAAATTCTTATGCATCTCTCTTTTTCTTTAAGATTCAATTGGACATTGGACACATGGGAGGAGGCCAAGGCAGCTTGTTCCAGCCCAGATGGCTGCCATTTTGAAACCACAGGAGAAAGAAGGCCCAAGCAAGGCCTAGATCACTCAGAAGGGGAGGCCTAGGCCTCTGGTTCTGAGGCAGCAGGTGAGGAACAATCTAGACCACCAACCAAGAAAAGAAAAAGGTCCCGCAATAGGGAGCATGGCGTATGCCAAGCACTCTTTAGGGGAGGAGGATGGCAATGCTGATTCTTCTGTTGCCTCGTGGGAGGAGGAGGGAGTCTCTGCAGTCCCCATTTCCATGTGCTTGTTCCAGCAGGAGGATTTTCCAATCCTGTTAAGAAAAGCAGTCAGGTCGCTGGGTCTCAGTCTCCCATCGGAAGCACACCAGCCCTGGGACCCAGATCTACCTTAGAGAAGCAGGGAGAGCTTCCCTAAGGCAGACTCAACCTCCCCACCCCCGGAATTTCCCATTCTCTGCTGATTTTATAGATGTAATGAGGAAGGAATGGAACAAGCCAACCTCCACTAGTCCCCATCTGGGATCTGTTAAAAGGTTTTATAGCTTTCCTAAGAATGTCATGACCAAACTATAGGTCTCAATGGTCAATGTCCTATCAGCCCTCATATCTTATGCCATGTGCTGCAGGGTGGGGAGGAAGCATTAGAGTTGCCCCCCTATCCAAGCATATGCAGCTACCTGCTTATGAGTAGCAAACAGCTCAAGCATTCCTACCTAGGGGTAGTCTGCCAGCTGCCAGGCAGAACCTACTAAACAAAGCAGCCTCCCTTGGTCATGCAAGTAAAGGAGAGTAGAAAAACCCTCTCCCCCAGACGCCAGGGCAGGGACTCAGACTCAGAAGGGGTTCCTGTTAACCTCTCTCATAGAGTATGGGTACATTGGAACAGTGCTGCCTCTAGTAGGCCATGTCCAGCATGTATTTAGATAACAGCTAGTATTGTTCCTCCAACCTCCCTGCCCCGCACAATAGCAATATATAGCAATAGCATTTATTTCTATACCGCTTATCAACTAAGTGTTATCTAAGCAGTTTACAATGTATTTTAGCTAATTGCCCCCAACAAGCTGGGTACTCATTTTACCGACCTGCAGAAGGATGGAAGGCTGAGTCAACCTTGGAGCCGGGCAGGATCGAACTCACAACCTTGTGGTTGCAGTACTGGCATTTAACCACTGCGCCACCAGGGCTGTAAGCTAAACATGTCTAAACTACAGATTGTCACCCTCATGGATGTCCTGTTTTGGCTTGCCTTCCCCCTGGCTTATGCAAAGGCAGAGGAGATGTTGGGAAGATGGTCTCTTCCTCTGTTCCTCTTAAAACCCGCATGAAGCCACCTCCTCTTCCTCTCTCCAAGGGCTTTCACTGGTGCCTCCATTATAGCCAGAACCTCTTTATTCTTGCCAAAGGAGAGCGCAAGCAGCCCTGCCAGTCTAAAGCACAGGATCAACAAACTGTTGAAAGCCCTCTCCCTGATGACTGGTGCCAGTCCTAATGCCTCTCAGTTTCAGTCCTAGGGCATAGGCCACAGCTCCCTCTCTGAAAGTTCAGATTTGTCTAAAGAGCAAGGAAACTCAGGTCTGACCCAAGGAAGGAGGGGAATATTTACTTCCTTCCTCCAGTTGTGACTCAGTTTGTTCTGCTGTGCTACATACATTTAGGACCTCTGAGAAAATCTCTTCAAACTTGGCGACAGTCCGAGGGCTTCTCACCCCATCATACATTCAGAGGGGGATTTAAATCAGCATACAAGGAGTTAAGGATACTAGCCCAATCCCTCCCAGGGTAGAAAGGGGAGCCAAGTTCCTGGGATGAAATGCAGGGAGTCTCAGTAGGTTACTTGCCAGGAAACAAACCCCCATCCCAGGGGAAAGCTGCCTGGTTAGGGAAGAAAGTAAGTAATGTGGAATCTTCTATTCCTTAGAAATAGAAAGCATTGAGTTTTCTACTTAGAGATAAAGGAGCTGCCTCCGTCCCAGGAGGATTTTGTATACACCCTTTGTTCTGAAGTCACTGAATTAATAAAAGCTTTTTGTTCTCCCCCACATACCCTAAGAAGCCTTGAAGGGGTTTGCCAAACACAATAGCTGAAGTACCTGTTAACTAGTCTATAAATGGTTACATTTTAAATAAGAATTCTGCAGTCCCCACTTCCATGCGCCTGTTATTCAACTGGCCCTTAGCTTTGTGATTACAGAATTCTGGGTAAAATTCAGTGCTACAAGGCTTGATAGTTCAGTCTTTCTGAAAAGTTAGTACTTGCCCCAAAATTCTCTAGAACCTGCATTCTAGCAAAATGTATTTCTCTGCAAATATTCTAGCACAATAGCCAAATCTTTGCCCCTATTGTTATTTAAAGATCAGTCAGTGTGTGGGTGTGTCTCTGTGTGCCTTCAGGTTTCCTGTTGACTTGTGGTGACCCCATGGATTTCAGTGGGTTTTCTTGAAAAGGAAGTGCTCAGAGGTGGTTTTTCTGGTTCCTTCCTTTGAAATGTAGCCTACAGCACTCTCCTGCTTGCATTCATTGAGCACCCAGTTTGGTGTTATGTGCCTTCAAGTCATTTCTGACTAGGTTTTCCTGGCAAGATTTCTTGGAGAGGCAGGGATTTCCATTGCCATCCTCTGGGGCTGGAAGAATGTGGTTTGGCCAGAATCCCTGGTGGAGTGTCCATGGCTGAGTGGATTTGGTCCCTAGTCTTGTAGAGTCCTGGTCCAGCACTCAGGCTATTCCACCATGCTGTCTCTTAGCACACATGCTCAGACGTAAGGTACTGGACCTGGAAACCCACTGGGTGACCTTGGGCACCTCACACACTCTCAGCCCTAGAAAACCCCATGATAGCTCTGCCTTAGGGTCACCACCACCACTTTCCTCAGTGAGGGCAAAGGCAGCAGGCCAGGACTGGGTAGTGGGGCTGCCTTTCCCACTGCCGCCACTCTCGCCATTGTCTTTCCTCGGTAAGGGCAACAACAGTGGGCCAGGATCACGTGAAGGGGGGCTGCCTTTCCCTACCCTAGATATGCCTCAGGGTACCACACATGTGTAATCGGTTAGTTTAACCTCTAGTTTGCTAGTAAAACTGAATTACTGTGTCGCCAAAATGATGCATGTCTAAAAAGTGTGTCATCAACATGAAAAGTTTAGAAAGCTCTGCCTTAGTGCAACACCTAAAGGCCTTTCTTTTTCCTGCCTGATGGAGCAAGTGTGAAGAGCAACCCAATCAAGAGGATGTTCCTCCCTTATCTGCCAGACCTGGATGTATCTCATGTAAGATCTACGTTCCTTTCTCATTCAGGGTCAAGAAATACAAGAAATGTTTGTGAAATCCTAACTCACTCAGTGCAATTTTTTTTAAAATCCTGATGCATGACATTTCAATGCATTGTATTGCTTGAGGTGCACTTTTGAAAATTAAAACCTAGTACAAGAGACATATTTTTCTATTGTGAGATTCCCAAATGCATGAAATCATGACTGGACAATGGACAAGGTTGTCCAGGTCCGCAATCTAAAGAGACAATATCCTTTAATCTGGAGCTCTGTATACAGTGAGATGTGAATAAAGCTGAAATCAGTAGTTCTTACTTCTGAGTAGACATGCATAGGATTGTTGGGTAAATTAAAAACAGCCACTCCAGTTTACATTCAGTGCTCCTTATAGCATTTTGCTTTATGGATAATGCAATTGCCAAATTCCTGATTTAATTTTTAGAATATTTCATTTTCACGTTCATGGTGAATCCCTCTGTGCATGCTTCAATATATCTGGGTTTGAACAGATTACATTTAAGTAAAGTTGCTAAATGTAAAGGCATCTGTTTTCAACAGTGTCTCAGCATTTTTTTAAAAAAAAAATTTTGAATAAGAAATGTGCATGCTGGATGCAAAACTGTTAATAACCTTTGTGTTTTAATCTTTCTGAAAAATGCAAGTCAAAAAATTATCTTTATGAACAATCAACATGTTCATTCATGCCTGTTTTCTAACACCTTATGTTGCAGTACGTGTTCTAGTATCAGAATCAGCAATCCCACATTTTTACAGTCAGAGCTTGGAGAAACTACCTTTTTGGATCTCCTCTCACAGAATCCTGCAACCAGCATGGGACATTCAAGGAGTTGTAGCCCCAAAAACCTTTCTAAGCTACATTTTAGCAAAGAATAAACAAATAAGGTTCCTCCTTTGGAAGCTTGCAACATTATAAATTTCAGGACTCATATTTTGGGTGAGTCATCCCATCAACCCAGTTTTCTGTTTTCCTCCTCCAGGAAGATCTTTCTATAGGTCAAAGCAAAAGGAAAATCTTGAGTTTGGCTTCCATTTTTGAGATAGCCCCTGTGCCAATTCAGTAATAACATTTTACTGAGTGAATTTCGGATCTCGCTTATACGGTGCTATGCATGTATATCATGTTCATTTTGATACCCCCATGCCCCAACCCAGCCAGATCAAGATAGCTTGGTTTACTTAACAGGCAGTTATTTCTCTTTGACCCCCTCATGTTCCAGGATTGACAAGAGGCAGCTTCCTGGATGTTCTACACAGCTTGGCTGCTCAGTTAGGAAGCCTGCCAGCATTCACCATATGTGCAGGCTACGATTAAAAGTGAACTCTAGCTTCTGAACATGGCCCTTCTGACAGTCATCTGCTGCTTCTGCAAAGCGGAAAGGAACCCAGCTGCAAAACAAGATTGATTTAGACTTGAAAAGAGCGTAG
This sequence comes from Ctenosaura bakeri, assembly GCA_948474755.1. NCBI lineage: Eukaryota > Metazoa > Chordata > Lepidosauria > Squamata > Iguanidae > Ctenosaura > Ctenosaura bakeri. The sequence continues at coordinate 378,185 of CAOLHI010001030.1, read as the reverse complement.
TCCCTAAAAAATAAAAATGGAGGGTAATATTTCATCCACTCCTACTGCCTCTTCTAGGTTTGGGTCCCAGCTTTTCCCACTTCTGTCATCTTAAGCTTTGCCATAAATATAATATATAGGAGAATCCTATGAATTTTTAATCAAAAGGAATCTTTTTCTTCCAGTCCAGTGTAATGTGCACTTACTAAGTGTGCTGCAAATTGCAGCCTCACTTTTAATGCCTCCTATTTATCCCCAGTTGAAAAGTCATTCATAAATTAAAGCACTATATGGTCATAAAGAAGGGGGAAGATGGATGAACCATAAAATAAATAACATAGCATATTGTTTCTTTCTTCCTTTCAGAAGAGGGTGGTTTTTTTTTTTAATCTTCAAACAAACATCTCATATTGGGTAAACACATAAATTTAGTTCAGAACAAAAAGACCACTTCTCTCCAATCTGTTGGATGCTCTGGCCTCTTTATACATTTTGTTCCTTTTTAAAAAAGATACAAGTATACATATTCAACCAGATTCAAAAATGTTCTTCTTCTTTTTTTCTTTTCCTTTTTTTGGTTATCTTTGGAAGTTAGGCCTGAGGTCAAAGTTAATTAATCACAAGCTTCACCTAATGCATGAACATGTATAATCAGCCTTTTCTGTTTTTGTCTCAAATGCATGCAAATGTTTCTTTAAAATGTCTAACAAGGTTTGAAGGCAAGACAAGCATTTGAAACTCTGGTTGAGCAGAAGCTGGAATGCATGTGGGAGTATTTCAATGAACACTTTAAGCTTTTCATCTTCCTCTGACATCCAGTATGAGCACTCAGTATGGTACAGTCAGCCCTCCACAGTCACTAGGGTTAGGGGCACAGGACCCCTGCAAAACTGGAAAATCACAAATATCAAAATATGTGTGTATGCCTGTGGGAAGGGGACCAAGGCATGGTGGGGGAGAATGGACACCCAAGATGCAACCAGATCAGGAAAAGGAGAGGGAAAGAGGTGTCAAGGATATATGTTGAATAAGGCATGGTTTCCTCTAAGTGGATGGTAGAAGAAGAGGTGACGTGGCCAGACGAGCAGGTGCAAGGTTATCTGGATTGTTATGACTATGACTTGTATACTGGGGATGGCCACATACCAGAAAGCTACTTGGGTCACCCCACTTGTTCAGGGTGACAGTGAAACTTAAAAAAGCTGGTTTTTGCCTTCACAAGAAGCCAGTAAGGTTTTCCTAGTTGGTCATGTCAAGCTGCTGACAATTTATGCCTTGTAAGGGGAGATGCTGCCCATTTTATCTTCTGATTTTTTTCTTACTTGCTTCTGGAATGTTTTGCCGAATGCCTTATCTTAGTGTGCAGCAATACATCTGCCTCTAAGCCTAACATAATGAGACTCTGGAACTTTTTCCTGCTTCACTGAAAACATCTGCCGTGGCAAAGCCTTGCTTCACTGTTTGAACTCTGCATATGCTCAGAGGAGCCAGTTCCTGCTAACCCTGACAAAGGGATAGGTCAGCATGGTGGCCCTGTACTTCTACTCTCACACCCATCTCCTTCCTTGGGTGTTGTGGGGTGGGAGTGAGATTGAGACAGGGTTTGTAATGCTGAGAAATCAGACTGCAAGCTGTCTTTAGCAAGCCAGGCAGGCGGTGGTGCTGGTGCTGGAGGAGGAGGAGGAATAGATGTGGGATTTTAATTTTTTTCCTTTATTTTTATAAAAAAAAATAGGTTGCATAATAGAATACTATTACATTCACATCAGAGTATCAACATAGAGCATCTATAAATAGAAGAAAGATATTTATCTCAAAATAAGCATCTATCAAAATTAATAATACAGAAAAAATGATCAATAAAAAAATGATTAGCTAGAAATACAACTATATAAGTAAACAAAAAAAGGGGACTCCCTTTTTAAACAGGGATAAATGCTCCTTTATTAGCATCTTCTCCTGAAATAACCCAAGTAAGCTTATCAAGATCTCTACGGCAAAAATTGCTTTAATCACTAAATAGATGTACAATAATAATCAATTTCTGGACTTAATCCTCAAAACCATTTAATTTCCCACTGAAAGGTTAAAACTTTCCATTCTCATTTAAATGGTTGCACCAGCTTATCATTTAATGACATTATTAGCTTATCAAGTTCTGCCATTTTGTAAAGTCTCAAAATCAAATGTAGGAATATGTGCATCTTTCCACCTTTGAGCAAAGGTTCTTCTTGCTGTATAGATCATGTATAGTAAGATTCTCCAATATTTATTTCTTCTTTGAATATCTATTCCATCCTATATATTAAATAAGTATATTTCTGGCTGCATAGGAAAATTAATTTTAAACATTTTTGAATATGTTCATGGACTTGTTTCCAAGACTTTTTTGCTTCTGAACATTGCCACCAGAGGTCATAAAAGGAAACTACTTGGTCACATTTCCAACATTTATTATTGCTGGCTGGCTCGCTGGCTGGCTGGCTGGCTGGCTGGATTGATTAATTGATTGATTATTGTTACTCCCAATTTTTGATATTTGCACTGGAGCTAAATACCATCTATAAAAGATTTTATAATATTTTCCCTCTAAATTAGAACTCCTTGTGAACCACAAAGTAAGTTTCCCACTGATTAAGATGTATAGAGTGACCAATATTCTGTGACCATTTAATCATATTTTCTTTAACTAGGTCTTGTACCAGATCAAGTTGCAATAATAAGTTATACAGTTTTCCAACTAATTGAGCGGATGCAGGATTTTAAGAGGCCTGATAGGCATCACAAGGAGGGAATGTTCCCCCTGAAAAGAAGCGCCTGAGAAGGGGGGGCAGAGATTGGACAAAGTTGCAAATAATCAAATCTGCAAAAGTCAAATCTGCAGATGTAGTTCAAAAGAATGTAAGGCAGGGCAATTGATCTCTTGTTTCAAATTTTGCCAGGGTGGCTCTGGCCATGGTTCATTCACTAATCTTACAATGAAACACACAATCAACATTCCAGCTTCAGAGCTTGGAAATAATATGTTATATGTTATTCTGGGGGCTACATTGATTTGCTTATTATTCTTTAAAATATTGTTTGTAAGGGTCATGTGAGGGAGATCTGGACCCCTTTTTGTATTTTTAAGCAATTTTTTAAAACAATTACTTCAGAGTAAGTACACCACAACACAGTAAAGAGTAACTGCAAGATTCTACTGCTTTAAATTTACACATAATAAATTACTTTTTGAAAAGCAGTGTTCCAAGCTCTGTTCAGGCAAACCGCAAAACTCAGGAAGGTGTTTCTGAGCCTGTAGGAGAAAATCTGGAGTAGTGAGGCTAGAGTTCTTTAGTGGTGAAAAATTTCCATTAAATTATTTTATGTGGAGACTTTGGAGCGTATTGAATCAACTGTGATGACAAAATCCAGATCAACCCACTCCTCAGACCTGTTCCAAAAAAATGGCAATCTCAGAATAATTACCAGTCTCAAACTGGTTATGAGACATATCATCCGACAAAAATGGCAGCACGGGCTGGCTGCATCGTGCTCTAGCACCACTGTGGAAACTTGTTCTGGCTTGGCAGTGTTCCAGAGTAAGAACCCTCCCAATGATTCCACTCCAGTAAGCAGCAGATATTTCTAGACAAAATGTTTGTGTTTTTAAAGCAGGCAGATCCCCCATTGCTTTCAGCTGTCAGTTACAACAAATGACAATGTCAGCCCTACAGATATGTAAGAAAGTGTTTCATTTTATCTTGCATACAAATTCAAGCCATTATAAAAGCCCTGCTTCAAAATCTGGAGAAGCGAAGGCATAAAGAGGCATGGCTAATTTTGCTGACAGTCTGTAAAATAATTTTTCAATGTACAAACAAGCTTTTTGGCCTCTGCCTATCATGCACTCCACCCACATGAATTGCGCCCTTACTGGCTGCATGTGTCACCTTAGCTTATTTCCCTGCCAGTGACCATGGGTGGGGTTGTTTGCATCCTTTCTCAAAATAAGTTCCTGCATGTTGGAGCTGGAACGTGTCCAGAGGAGAGAACGTGGGTTTCCATGGCTAAGAACGTCCAAGCTGGAACGTGGAACATCCAAGCTGGAATGTGTCCAGAGAAGGGCGACCAAAATGGTGGAGGGTCTGGAAACGATGCCCTGTGAGGAGCATCTTAGGGAACTGGGTATGTTTAGTCTGTAGAAGAGAAGGTTCAGAGGGGACATGATACCTATGTTCAAATATTTGAAAGGCTGTCATATTGAAGAGGAAATGGGCTTGTTTTCTCCAGCTACAGAAACTTGGACAAGGAGCAATGGATTCAAGCTGCAGGAAAAGAGATTCCACCTGAACCTCCGGAAGAACTTCCTAACAGCAAGAGCTGTCCAGCAGTGGAATATGCTGCCTTGGAGTGTGATGGAGTCTCCTTCTTTGGAGGTTTTTAAGCAGAGGCTGGATGGCCATCTGTTGGGAATGCTTTGATGGGTGTTCCTGCATAGCAGGGGGTTGGACTCAATGGCCCCTGTGGCCTTTATGATTCTGTGTCACAGCAGAAGCTGCTTCTCTAAGGCTGGCCCAAAGCATTATATGCCACTTGAGGCAAATAACCCTGATAGTGCCCATTCCTGTTCCATGTATAAGAACCCACCAAGATGGTGCCCATTCCCATTCCATGTACAAGAACCAACTGGAGTGAGCACTGTTTTTTTCTTTAGCACCAGCAGTTTAAAAAGCTCCTTCACACCTCCAGGAGGAGGTCTGGTCATCTGGTGGCTCAGCCCTTTCCTGCAAGATGCTTCACCAGAATAGGTGAAGCATTTTGCATAACTCCTTTAAAGTTCATACTAGAAGCCAGAATGGACTGACCACCTCACTGACATGGGAACCACCAGCTGTCACTACTTGTAAACCTTGAGGCAGCACTGTGACTGGTGGTTATATCTGGATAGGTAACACCTTGCAATGAGAAAGGAAACAAGAGATTATGACAACCAGCCATTCACAGGGCATAGAAGCCAGTCAAGCCTTATGAAGTTGAAACTTTTAGGGAGCTAATACTCCAATACCTATTGGCAATCTGCTGCAGTTGGCCCTCCACACTTGTGGGTTTGGATTTGATTATTTGCCAGTTTCTTCGACTGCTGCTCCTCCAGCTCTTTAAAAACCCACCCTTGGTCCTTTTTCTCCTCTAGTAGCCATGGCCTGGCTAGATAAGGATGGCTCACAGCCCAATTTCTCAGCACCACAAATCCTCTCCCAGTCCCCCACACACCCAAGGACATGGGCAAGAAGGAAGAAGTATAGGGCCACCATGCCAACTCACTCCCTTTCCTTTTCCATTCCCCGACCTGGTCTGGACACTGGGTGCCTGTTCTCCCCATCATGCCTTGGCTCCCTTCACACACACACACACACACACACTTTGATATTTGCAGTTTTCCCACTTTTGCAAAAGTGGAGGGCCAACTGTATTGTTTTAAGGCACTGGAATTAGTATTTTAGTAAACACAGGGAAAAGTGGCAAGAATTATTAGTTCCGTGTGTATCCCACCTTTCTTTCAATAACTCAAGATGATGTACCTGACTGTTCTTCTCTGTACTTTTGTGCCAACAATGATCCTGTGAGGTGGGCATTTTTATGTCTGTAGCTCAGAATCATTAATTAGCAAGCAACAAGAGATACAGAACATTTGACTGCAATAGATCTGCTCAAAAAAGAACTTTTTTCACTGTACTGGTGCTACCTGGTAGCATTCCGTAATATGGTAGTTATCCTAAATCAGAAACAGGATAAAAGGCCAGAATTCTAACTGACAAAGGAAAGCAAGATCCCACAAGGCATATTCAGGTTTTCCTCCACCACTAAAGCAACTTTCCCTGCTTACTCTTGATCACAGGGAATAGACAGCCAGTTCAGAGGTAACTCAGCATGGTTCCTCACCAGCCATCACCCAATATTAAGCAGGTACACCAACAGGCAAGCTAAACAAACATATGCCACAAAACCTGGGGTGTTCTGGAGCCTACTTGAATCTATTTCTCAGTGTGTATAATAATAATATGATTAAAAATTAAATTTAAATAAACTGATTTTTAAAAAATCTGTTGTTTTCTGTTAACCTAACAAAAAAGCATGGTTAATACCAAAACTTCAGGATCATAATAGCAATGTAGGATGAGTCCACCTGTTACCCTGTATTGTGGGGGTCCCGGGAAGGACGCCCAAATAACCAAGCAAAAACGCAAGATGGGGGAATTAAGCTTGAGTACTCTCTTAAGCTAACGAGAGGCAGGGTAACTTTAGCTGGGATCTTTAACCCTATGTATACAGCGTTGGGTCAGAAGAGCAGTCAGACAGTTTTTAAAGAATAAAAATAATAATAGCTTTATTAAAGGACAAACAACAGAAAAGACACCACAAACACACAACTAACTAGAAATTAGAAATGAGAGTTTTCAGGGGGAATGGGTGATACGACACCTTTTCTCGTAGCCCTGGAGAGAAGTGGAGGTTGCAGGGAAGAAAGCTCAGCGCAGTTCACTGAGGGGGCAACTCGCTGGACAAACCGACAGCAAGGCAGGATAGCAGTCCAGAGTGTTCCAAGAAGAGAGGCAGACTCAGTTATTGGGAACTGAGGGGACAACTTCACTGGACAGAGCAGCAGCAAGGCTAGATGGAAGTCCAGGGTGATCCGATGCGGACTCAGAATTGGGGAATTTTTATAAGGTGGATTATGCCTATAGGCCATGCCATGCTCAGTGAGAACAAAGAGAATTTGGAGCAGGACAAAAGCATTGGAAAAGGTCAGGTTTTACATGATGAGCTTAGCACTGGATGACAATAGTATAGCCAGTATGCAAATAGCTCAGCATATAGTGTCTTTGTGTAAAGCCGCGCTTAAGCAAGGTGTGTCTGCAGGAAGATGGTCCCTGAAGCAACGGAGAGGCATTAATCTGCCTGGCTAAATGGGGATTAGAATGTCCAACCATTAACGGCCGCGCCTGTTTACGTGCTTGTCCAGTGGCCCTTGCAAACACGTGGAGCAGGGTAGCAGAGAAAGGTCAAGTGAAGGCCAAATAAGTTTGATATCAAGAGATATCTGGTGCTATCACCAGGCATGACAGAATTGTGGTAACACACCCTTTAAACTAACTAGATAGCCCAGCCTGATCAATCCCAGCCAGAGCTCCACTCCTGGAAAGTACAATTATTTGCTCGTGTAGGTGCCTTCAAGTCACTTGTCATTTATGGTGACCCCATGAATTTCATAAGGTTTTCTTAGCCGTAGAATACTCAGATGTGGTGTTGCCAGTTCCTTCCTCTGAAATATAGGCTATAGTACCTGGTATTGGTCAGCAGTCTCCCAACCAACTAGGCATTAGAGCTGACCCTGCTTACCTCCCAAGGCTCTCCCCTCTGACTAAAATTATAAAATTCTATTTAGTGTTTTGTCATGACAGTGCTGCCCTCTAGTGGAAGAGAAACAAAACCAATGATTTCTCTCATCTGTGTTTGTAATTATTGCACATACATGCATATCTGCTTTGCCTTTTAGAAAGACAGAAGACATATGGATATAAGACAATATCTAAAGATGCACACAAAGATGTCTGTTGATGCAACAGGATTTTCCTTTTCTAATCTATGAGCCCCTGGTCCAGATGGTCTGCCAACTGTCCAGATATGGGCAAGCCTGAGGTTTTGGAGGGAGAGCAGAAATCTGTATTATACTGTACTATACAGATTTAAATCAGAAGTGGGGGTTGTGTGACCCACAGCACATATAAGGCCTGTTAGGGAGAGGCGTTCATCACCCTTGGCTCTATCTATAACCCCCATTTGTGTGATTCTCCATTATATTGCTCAGTCCCAGTTGCAGCTCAGAACATCACTTCCAGTTTTGCAAAAATGATGGGGTGAGGCTCACAAGGACCCAGCTGGAAAAATCTGCCCACCCCTCCCTTAAACAGAGGTCTGTCCTAGGTTCCTTGCCCAGGGTTGGCCCAAGATATTTTACTGCACAGAGCAAAGGACAAGCTGGCACCCTTCTCTTCAGTCCACAAAAAGAAGCCATTGGGCTGAAAGTTAAATCTGTCTCTAGTTCTGGTAGGACTAAAGTGCCCTGTAACTGAAGGCAGTGGGTTAGCTCTGAGGATATAGGCCCCTTGACACACATAACTATCAAATAGCTCCACATTATACCTTCCCTGTCCTACAGCATTTGCTGCTTCACTGTGCTAAATTGCAGAACTGGCCCTGTTCCCAGCTTCCCACTCCCAGCAAATTTTTTGAAAGTCTGTTCTCATGCTGTCTTTTAAGTGCAGAATACCTTTCACTCATCAATGTTACACTGCTTATGGGAAAGGAAGCTTGAGAGCTACTTAATATGCATGCATCTAAGGTTGACTGTGATCTGACACATCATTACGTGCGAGCATGTTCTACTTAGTACCTAAATAACCTGAAGGCATCAGGTCTCATCTGATCTTGAAAGCTAAGCAGGATCAACCCTGGTTAGTACTTGGATGGGGGACCGTAAAGGAATACCAGGTGCTATAGGCTATGTTCAAAGGAAGTATTCTTTGCCTAAGAAAACCATGTGAAATTTATAGAGTCACCATAAGCCAACAAACTTGAAGGCACATACCACATCATCATGTTTCATTTGGATGCAATGTACTATACTTAGTGGATTTTATTTGGGATCCAGAATACATTTTTTAGTCACTTCCACCTCAGCTTGAAGCTTCTGTCCAAAAACTATCCCACTGTATCTTTAAGGTAAGAGAACTACCCTTCCACTAATTTTTAGATTGTACACCTGGTTGCTGTCTAGATGATCAGTTTTGGAGGTGCTGTTAAAATCCCATATTTTGCAGAAGGACACCAGGTGCTTTTCACTAGCACAGCTGGCCTTGACTTGCCTAACTGTTCTGAATCACCTGCAAGCAATGGAATGTTTCATTTAGTCATGCTTCATGCATGCCTCTTCCTTCTCTCCCTGGTCATGTGTAACCACTGCAGTACTTCAAGCATACAGGTTGCATGTCCCGCCAGAAGATGCCATCTGATATACATGAAGCATGCCTACCTTTACAGCATAATTAAAAGATACTATGTTGGCCTACTGCATAAATCCGTGTCTTTTTATGGCTTTCATCACACTATGTTTTTAGGTGTACACTTAAGATTTTCAGCATATCCCTGATATTATTATCTGTCTGTCTGCAAACCTGCATATCGTAGAGATAACACTCATTGGGTGTTGGGGAATGCCTGTTCAGCCATTGGTTGATGAGTACAAACACTGGCAAAACTGGGTCTGCTGCCACATTATAGGCAACACCAATAGCTTTTTATTACAGTTTTCTTGCACATTCTTTTTAAAAAGATAGGCTTCAATAACACTTTAATCAGGACTTTAAAATGTTACTCTTTAGGCTGCAACTACTCATATCCCCTGACCATGTTGGCTAGGGAATTCTGGGAGCTGTAAACCAAAAGAGCAACTTTTTCAAACTCTGTTCTATTGCAATATGGTATTAACAGATTTAGAACAAAAGAAAGAAATCATGTTGCCTGCTTTTATATTACAAAGTGCAGGTAAGTTGACTGCTTGCATTAATGGATGTTTGTGAAAGTGACATCACTGTCCAGCATGTGATCTGTTCTACCAGCAACCCCATTTACAGTATTGGCTCTGTAGATGTGACCTGCATCTTAAACTGGCTATGAGCCACAGGTCCAACTCAACCTGTTTGGGTTGTGCAAAAACCAGGCCCTAATATGTATTTATAGCACGATGACTCCGTTTTAACTTGCATGGTTCCCTCCTGCAGAACCCTGGGATTTGCAGTTTGGGGGGGGGAATACATAGAATTCTCAGCCAGAGAGCTCCTCTGGGACTTCTCGTCACACTACAAATCCTAGGATTCCATAGGATGTTGCCATGGCAAAGTGGACTTATTGTGCTATAACTGTGTGGCGTGTGAAAGGGTCCACCAATGTTATGGTGTAAATTATGCAAAGTGATTTAACCATGTTTTCTCTGTACTTTAGTCTCCTGGCACTGTGTCACAAAAGGGACGGGCTTGAGTCAAAAGAGTGAACTGGTTTTCACTTTTTGTTCAAGCTGGTTACACTTCAGCTCACTGAAAGGGAAGAAGAATGTAACACAAGGTCACTGGAACCTCTAGTCTAACACTCTTACAATGTCTGTGGCTTTAGAAGTTTCCAACAGTCTGTCCAGCTGCTTAGGTATGAAAATGCCATATTTCAAGGACCAAAAAATCTGATACCACCTGGCCCTGCTTGCCTGGTAATGTGTGTTGGTGTGGGTACCCTGCACTATTTCTTCTGAGGTCACCAAAAAACCTTTGAAGAGGATCAGTTTTAAACAATTACTATATGCCTTTGCCCACAAATCTAGATTAAATCAGTATATGCCTGTGAATGCCAGGCACATTTATTCCTCCTGCTTTTCATCTGGAATCAGTCCTTGACTTAAATCATAATAATATGTGGCCCTCCTGTTGAAAACACAAATTGATACTCAAGAGCTGGGTTAATAACAGACTTTGCTTAGTGAGGAATGACAACATTCAAGTTATTCAGTAACAGGAAAGCCATTTCTCTTTGTCACTTTGCTTAATAGTGCAAAATACAAGACATGTTTGTGCTTGTTTTTAAATCCAAAATGGCACCAACCTTCAGGTAGCATCTGCCAAGGCAGACAGTCCTCTTTTGCTTTAAAAATTATGGAGAAATAGAAATGTTCCCTCTTGTACATACCTGTTAAGAGCTTTGGAAAAGTTGCTTTTTGGACTACAGGTCCCAAAAAAACCCCAGCTATATAAGCTATAGCCCCCTCCCCTCAAAAACCCTATCTCTAATGCAGTGGTGCCTAAAACTTCAGTGTCTAACTTTCCTTGCCATCCAGTGTATAGCTATTAGGCAAAGGGCCTTCTTGGTGTGGTGCCCTGACTGTGAAAGGTATTCCTTAGAAAGGCTTGCTTAGTGTCTGTCTTGAAGTCATTTCTCATGCAACCAGGCAATGACTTTTTCAAATTTACTCAGGCCTATTAACGTGATCTGATTTTGGAAGGGACTGCAAGGGTCATGCATTCCGGTCCTTTGCCATGCAAGAATGCACAACTCAAGCGCTCTCAAGAGATATCTACACACAGGCCCTTTTCACACGGGGACGGCAAAACGGGGAAAGCCACGCCAAAACGGGACTTACCTCATTCCGTCGCCGCGCAGAGCATTGCGTTTCGCTGCTCCACACATTTGCAGCGTCCGGCAGCGTCCGCGGCACTTGGCAGCGCCCAAAATGGCAGGTTTTGACTGGCGGAGCCTCTCCACCAATCGGAGAAGCTCGCCAGCCAGAAATCCCGCCCCCTGCCCGATCTGCAGGGACGTCCTTTCGCGCGTCCGTAAATCCATACAGGCGCTGCGACGGGGCTGGACGCCCCGTGCCTTTGAAAAACCACATAAAATATGGTTTTTCAAAAGCATGCGGCGGTGCCACTTGTGGGTGCCCGACCGCGGATTGCGGTGTGGAATTACTTGAGAGTAATCCACCCCAATTCATGTAACGGTGTAGACAACCTCCGCAGAAGTTGCTCTACACCGTTTTTTTAACCCCATGTGAAAAGGGCCAGTATGTTGAAAGACCTCCACAGAGGGAGAGTCAACCACCATTCAAGGCAGTCTATTCTACTGTTAAACAGCTCTTACTGTCAGGAAGGTCTTTCTAATCTTTAGGTGGAAACTTTTTTTCCTGCAAATTGAATGCACTGGTTCATATTCTAGTCTAATGATAGGTGGGTCTGTCATTTTTACAATTCTACATGTGTTTTCACCACTTTCATTTTAATGTATGTCTTACCAATGTATTTCATTATGTTAAAATGTGTATGCTTCTCTGGGAATTTTACTGAATGGCCAAATATAAACAGATACAGATAAGTTATCATGCCACTAAATCCAATCTTTCAAGTTCATCCAAATTTGGAACCTATGGGCCTAAGTGTAATTGCTAGACCAATACAGATACACTGGATAAGTGAGATTTTTATATCAGTGTTGACTTATGATTCAGCAATTGATTCAACGCATGTACTCTAGCTGGGACTAATAACTGGAGTTTACTGATAACAGAAGCGTATCTAGAGTGGGACAAGTAGGACACATGCCCTGGACCATGCCAGAAGCGGCAGAGGACGAGGAGGAAGCAGCCCCGGAGCTAGGGGCGCAACTTCCACATTTGCTGTAGGTGCTGGTTATGCTGGATATGCCTTGTGATAATGGGGCTTCCCATTATCTAGACTTAGCTAAAAAGGGGACACTTCCCTCTTCAGGTAAACCAAGGGTTAATGAGGTGTTGGGATTAGATTACATCATAGGTCATGTGGGTCAGCATCATAGGTCATGTGGGTCAGCATCACAGGATAAGAACTGAGCATCTTCAGGATGCTTCCAAGGAGAAGTTATAAACTTCTTGCGAGGCCATGTGGCTAAGAGATAACAAAGCGATAACAAAGAAGAACAACCCAGGAACCTCCTGGAGGGGGGTTCTGAGCCAGTAGCAGGCTGTAGGCCTAGCCTCGCCTCCTGGCCTTCCTCGTAGAACATCTAAGCTATAAACATCTGTGAGTACTAGAACTAGTTATCTAGTCGCATTAGGGACTTTTCTGTTATTTTGGAGCTGGCTGATCTAAAGAATGTATCTGTACTTTCATATCTGTTCTTTTTGTAACTACTTGTAACTAAGCGTGCCTGGGAGGGGGAAGCCTTCCCATGTGTGTTATTTGCCTTGTTCATTTGCATGCTTTGAATAAATACTTTCTGTAAAAGACCCTGTTTCTCTCCTTCCCACGCCAACGCTAGATAGACTGGGGAAAAAGGGAGATCCTTAAGCTTAGGGATTGAAATGTAATGGACAGAGTCCCATTGTACTGTCCAGGTATTCAGAATTCAATGGGTGGTGGCAGCGAAGATGAATTAACAGCTAAAATTAATAACAGGCTGGAATATACATCATAACAGGCTGGAATATACATTCCAGTATCACATGGTGACATTTCCAGCTTCACATGCCTTTGAACTGATAATGCTTAAGGAATTATTTGTGGAAACAGACAAGTCAAAATCATAGCTGAAAGAACTTCTGCCACTAGGACAGTTTTCATCAAATGGAGAATTCATCAAATGGAGAATGCACCCATGAGAGGAAAGTAACACATAATTCATGCTTCACAGGGATAATTCATGGGAGCACAGCAATCAGAGAGCTGACTCCCATGCTCAGCTAAATGAACACAGGTATGGCACCTGAGCACTTATGTATAGATTCCAGATCCTTTCTTAATATGATTCCACTTTAAAAGGCATGCTTTCATACTATGGAATCCTGAGATTTGGGGTACGTGGAGGGGCATTTGGAATCATCAGCCAGAGACCTCCTCTAGTGCCTCATCAAACTACAAGCCCTAGGATTCCACAGAACACAGCCATGGCAGTTAAACTGAAATTATAGTGCTATAATTGCATACTGTGGATGTTGTTTCTGTATTGTTCCATTTTAGGGGTTGTCCTATATGGAACAAGTCTGCAGTAATAATTCCAAAATTCACATACTGCAATTTAGTTTGAACCAATGACTGCCTAATATTGAAATAGTTTTATAGAACCATAGTGTTGAAAGGGACCACAACGCCCATTTAGTCTAAACCCCTTCCATGCAAGAATACAGTAGGGACCCCATATCTGTGACAGATACATTCCCAGACTTAATACGGATGGTGAAAAACGCAGACAATACTAAATGCTATATTTTGACCCCAAGACCAGGCAAACCCTTCCTTCCTTCCTTCCTTGTGGGACTTGAAAAGCAGACCCTTCCCTGGAAGCCAAATCCAGTGAGAGGCCATGTGCCTCTCTCAGCCAAGGAAGGAGTGTCAGTCTTCTTCCTCGGCTGAAAGAGGCATGTGGTTTTGCAGAAATGGCTTCACATGCCTCTCTCAGTCAAGGAAGGTGACATCCCTTTCTCAGCCAAGAGAGGTACAGGGGAGCCATACTGAGGTTTGCGGGCCTCTTTTGGCTGAGAAAGGAACATCTGTCGACTTCCTCAGCCAAGAGGCATGTGGTTTTGCAGAGCCAGGCTTTGCCTGCCTCTCTCAGCTGAGGAAGGAGTTCGTCTCCTTCCTTGGCCAAGAGAGGAATGTGGTTTTATGGAGCCACCATCACGTGCCTCAGCTGAGGAAAGAGCATCATGAGATGGAGGAGAGGTATGGGGGAAGCCATGCTGGGCTTTGCATGTCTCTCTTGGCTGAGGAAGGAGTGCCTATCTCCTTTCCTAGTCAAGAGAGGTGTGTGGGGAGCTATGCCAGGTTTCAAGTGCCTCTCTCAGCAGAGGAATGAGCTTCCATCTCCTTCCTCAGCCAAGAGAGGTGTGGAAAGCCCAGTTATGACTTGCCGTGCACTGCTCTCTGTGCTCAGCTGTGCACAGCAAGGATCCTAGCCTGCAGTGGCCCTGGAGTGGATCATGGGTAAGTGAAATCATGGATACTAGTCACACACTTACGGGGAACCTACAGTACACAGCTGAAGCACTTCTGAGAGATGGCTGAAAGTTTGCTATCAAAAATTTTCCACATGTCAAAATGTGAAGTGATTCAAGCAATCTAACTTAAACCTTCAGTTTCTAAGGAAACTGAACATAAAAAAGCTTGTCTTAGAACTAAAAAACTTCTCCCCACACACACACCAAAAAAATACTCCATTCTTTGAATCTGTAAGAGGTGGAGAAAGGCTGCCTGTTTCTTTGCACCTGAATTTAAATTTATTACAAACTTAGAAAGCCCAGTATTGATCTTGCAAGTAGTTTAGGAGGGAAGATGGCTGGTACCAGTCTCCAAACAGTGAGTTTTTAGTGTCAATTCCTATTTATTTTGAGCCTTTGTGTACATTCCAGACAGAATGAGACAGTAAACACCAGCAATCTAAACTTGGCACAGGATTGAGGTTGACACAAAAGATGAAGCAGATTTTGTTAATTTTTTATTGCTACAGAGAATGGAAGATTTTGTAGCTAATCTACAGGTGCTGTGCCCAGAGGAATGTGCCACATAAAGGCAATTGCCATCTGAAATCCTGAGAAAAAAAGAGCCTGCTTTACATGGCAAGAACAGGTTGGGTCAAGAGAACGGAGTACCTCAAAAATGCAAGCTGTGGAGCATCTAAAGTACATTTACACAGGACAGTACCACAGGAAAATGTATCATTAGCAAGAGGAACATGGGTACAGCTTCTACTGATAGGGTGTTTACTGCGACTGTAACCAGCATGGTAGTTCCTATTTTCCAAATTTCCAGTGGACAGGCAATTGCCATTGTAACTTGCTGATAGTAGATGGCACATTATACAGGGTACTGGGTGATGGAAAAGGGCTGAGGTAATGTATGATCCAACACAGACTTAAGCTGCCTTGAAGAGAGCCAAGTGTGGGGTAGTGGCTTTAGTTCTGGACTAAAACTCCAGGGTCTGAATCCCTGCTCAGCCACAGAAACCCACTGGATGAGCCGGGGCAAGTCACACTCTCCTTTGAAAAAATCTTGCTGAAAAACCTTATAATATGGTCACCATAAGCTGGAACCAGAAGCCTCATTGAATTCACCATGATGTACTTCTGCAGAAAAAAAAAACACATAGTTGTAATTGGGCCTTGTGAATTCATTCTTATGGGATCTTTTAAAGAAATGTTTAAGTCACACAAAAATCAACAGGACCTAGATTGAAAAGCTACATGTCCCTGCCCTAACATTTTCGTTGCTGAACCAACTCAGTGAGTCTCACTTTTTTAAGGAAAGCCACCTTTCACAACACCTAGAACTTCAAAGGTTATGGAAACAAAGTACATGGAAATGTCTCCAAGTGATAAATCAAGATTTTCAAAACTGCAAAAATATGAGCCCTGTCCTGCTTTTTACCAGCTATCAACCTCATACATTGTGGATTAAATAAACACAAAATTTAAAGAAACAGGCTGTAATGAAGCAATTTAATCTCCCCCGATAAAAGAACTGCGAATGTTTGCTTTAACTTGTAGTTCACACTCCATTTTCCCTTGAGATATAACTTCTTAGCTCCTTTTTAATGGGGACTGATTCTGCTTGCCATTTGAAAAATCAAGAAGGACAAGTAAATTAATACTTCCAGTCTTCTAGAAGCTTTCAGATTACAACTCACTTCTTTGGATAAATGGTGCAATTGCTGGATGTTGTCTGGATGTTCTCTATGCAGACTCAAGGACAGAATTTGGGAGGGGGGGTTGGGTTTTTTTTAAGACTACAGCAATTCCAAGTTTGTAATCACCAAAGATGTTTTGATAGCATACTAGTGATTAGTGTTTTAACCAACAAATAGAATCCCCCTTGATATAATTGTTGCAAAACAGGAGTCGAGAAACTCCTGCTGATAAAAAGAAATAAAAACTCCTGCTTGCTTTAGACTTCATGCCTGCTTCACGTAGCAAGTAACAAAACACTGCTGAGGTCATACTAGCAGATTGACTACGTTTATTAGTAAAAAAGAATCTCAAAACAGCCTAAGTTACAGAAACAAAATCTATTCTGCCGAACATCATGGCAGATCAGCAACAGAGTGCAAAGAGAAAAGAACAGAGACACTTTTACACAAGGCATGGGGTTTATATGATATGCAGTAAACATGCTTTAGGCACCTTCACCTCACGACAACAAGCGTGAATAACAAGTTCATAGCCATAACATGTCATGTAGCAAAAACACATATGATGGCGCAGCTGTGTGCCAGTTCCGGACAAGCTGATAACGCTGAGGAAAAGTTTCCCATGGAACTGGCTAGCCATAACAACAGGTTTGTAACAGTTTGCTTTCTCACACACACACACACACGAGCTGTGAGAAATTTGTGGAGCAAGGAGTCCATTATGCATCCACATAATGCAACACTCCCCTTCTCCTTGTGGAACAAATTTTAGTCACATATTTAGCCACTTTGGACTGGAAGCTTTGTCAATCCCAGTTTACTTACAAGCTGACCAAATGTCTCAGCAGAAAGCGGCTTAGTAAACACATCAGCTAAGTTACATTCTGAAGGCACATAAGTGAGAGATCCTTTCCCATCTCGCAAAAACAACTTTACATTGTGAAACTTAATGTCAATGTGCTTTGAGCGAGAGGAAGTTCTGTCAGAACTTGCCATGTGAATACAGGCTTGTGAATCACAATATATTTGTACTGGTTGTGGAACATGGACTTCCAGATCTTTTAACAACTGTATGAACCACTCTAGTTCAGTACAGAGTGTAGACAAACTCACGTACTCAGCCTCCATTGTTGACAAAGATAAACATGTTTGTTTCCTAGTTTTCCAATCAATAACCACTCCACTGTAAATGATAACATAACCAGATGTGCTCTTGCGATCTGACACATCTTCTGCAAAATCACTATCAGAGTAACACACCAATGTAGGCTGTTCTTTGGGAAAAATACACAAACAATACTCCAAAGAACCTTTCAGGTACCTAAGCACTCTTTTCACACCTTGCCAATGATACTGGGTAGGCTTAGCACATGCTCTGCCCAAAATGTTTACACTCAGAGCAATATCAGGGCGGCAGGTACTTGCTAAGTACAAGAGACTCCCAATGACAGATTGATACAGATGTATGTCAGGAAACATTTCATCACCAATGTTTTTCATAAACCCAGGTACCATAGGCGTTTTTACAGCCTTGCAGTCAGTCATGTTGCATTTTTCTAACAACTTCACAATCTTTTGTTTCTGACACAGCAGAAAACCATTTTTGACTTGTTGTACTTCAATTCCCAGAAAGTTTTGAACTGGACCCAGATTTTTGACTTGGAACTTTTTTCCCAGTTCATTCTCAAACACTTGTGCTTGATTTTGTGTAGCAGAAACTAAACACAAATCATCCACATAGGCAAGGAGAATTTCTAAACTTTCCCCTTTCCCTCGGACATATACACAGGGATCAGCAACACTTTGTTTGAAACCACACGCCTGCAGAGCATTGTGTAAACAAACATTCCAACATCTGGCTGATTGTTTCAGACCATAAAGAGCACGTTTCAGTTTCCAAACGTAAGACTCTTTTCTTTCAACTTCAAACCCATCAGGTTGAAGCATGTAAACCTCTTCTTCCAAATCAGCATTGAGATAGGCAGTAGTAATATCAAAGTGTGTAAGCACAGCATTCATTTGAGCTGCCAAGGAGAAAACTAATCTGATAGACTGCTGTTTTACTGTGGGACTGAAAATCTCATCAAAATTTTCATTTTGAAAACACCCGCGTGCTACTAAACGCGCTTTGTGTTTCACTTGCCCATCAGCAGAGGTCTTTAGCTTGTAAACCCATTTACTGTCAATTGGTTTCACACCTTTGGGTAATTTACATAGAGAATACACATTGTGCTTAGCAATTGAATCCATCTCACTTTGCATGGCATCCCACCAGGGCTGAGCTTGTTGCTCAGGCAATCTTTCAAGAGAAGCAAAACTTTCCGGTTCAGAAGCTACAGCTGCACACTCACGGACTGCCTGAGCGTCAGGGAAACGACGCGGGGGAATGCCTTTTGTTTTTCTTTTTGATCTTCTGAGGACGGGTTGACTCTGTGAGGTGCCTTCCCCCTCCTCAGCACTTCGTGACCTTTTAACTGAATACTTTCGCTTTCCCTCCCCTGTGCTAGACTCAGCCACATCGCTTACAGCTCTCCCCCTTCGCAAGTCTCTCTCCTCTGTTTTAACCCTCGAGGGCTCGGGAGCGGAGACTGAGGGTTGAGCTGGCTGCGCTGCAGGCTGGCTAGACACAGGAAGAAGAATTTCAGACGCTGATTGAACACGTGCCCAGTTTGCGTGCTCCTCGAAGGAGGCATTTCTTGACACAACACAGGAATTACCACCAGCATGAAAGCGATACCCTTTACAAAAATTCTCATAGCCAACAAAACGCAGACGCTGGGATTTTGGTTCTCCTTTTTTCCTTTGACTTTTGGGAATGTGCACCCAGGCAAAACTCCCAAACACCTTCATGTGAGCAATGGAAGGCTGTTTATTATACAGATACTCATAGGGGGTTGCATTGATTACACTACTCCAGAGCCTATTGTGTATGTAACAGGCAGTCAGAACTGCTTCACCCCAAAAACTCAGAGGCAGATCTGCATCAGTTAGCAGACTGTGCATCAGAGTTTGTAAAACTCCTGCATTGCGCTCAGCCACTCCATTTTGGTGAGGAGAATAGCTGGCAGTTGTCCTGTGAATGATCCCTTTCTTTTTGAACCACTGTTGCATGTTTTCTGACAAGAATTCAGCTCCCCTATCAGTTTGCAACTTTTGAAGAGAGCAACCAAACTGCCTCTCAATCAGGGAACACCAATTCTTGAGGACTTGACACACATCAGACTTTTGCTTCAACACATAGCAGAAAATGTACCTGCTAAAATCATCTACGAAGAGACAGAAATATCTACCCCCCCCCCGAGTGATTGTTTACTGAGGGGCCCTACAATGTCACAATGAACCAACTGGAATGGGGCAGTTGGCACACGGGAACTAACCCGTGGTGCTGGCAGCTGCTTGGACTTGGTTTGCTTGCAAATTGCACAGTCAAGGAACACACTACAAGACTTCAAAGAACACCCTTTACAGCAACCTGCCAACTTTTTTAACACTGGAAAACTCGCATGCCCCATGCGACAATGCATGAGATGAATGCATTCATGGTGTTGTGGGGTATTAGCATACACATTATACACAGTATGTCTTGTTTCAAGGAAGAACAGCCTTTCTTCCCGTGTAGCCACAGCACACACCTCCCCATCTTTGAGCACTTTGCCCTGTTTTCCACAGAACTCAACCTTAAACCCAGATTCTGTCAGCTGCCCCACAGATAACAGACAGAAATCAAGAGAGGGCACATACAAAACATTTTTCAAACACATATCAAGTGCTGGGACATAGGCAATCCCTTCACCACAAACCTCAGCTTTTGTCCCATCTGCCAAAATTACCTTTGAAACACTGGCAGAATTTAAGTCACTGAACAAGTCTTTTGAATTGATGAGATGCTGGGAACACCCGCTGTCCAGGAGCCAGGCTGGGTCTGGGACTTCTGCATCTTGGGGACCTTCAGAAACAGCAACACGTAACCGTCCCCTGGCACGACCTGCCTTGTTCCCTCTATTTCTGGAACCTCGGAAACCGGCTCTACTGGTACTTTGCTCCCCTTGCTTCAGAAGTGGGTAATCACGCCTGAGGTGTGAAGCAGATCCACAGCGAAAACATCTCCGGACAGCATAGGCATGCACCAGCCCCTCCTCACTGCGATCAGCAGCTGAAGACTTTTTCTTACCGGAGCAGGCTTCTGCCGCTGAAGCCTGTGTGGGAGGTGCCGCATTCCTGGCTCGCTTGTCTTCTTCCTCCATCAGCCGGGCAGAAACCATGGAGACAGTCAAATCCCTTTCTGGCACGGACTGGAGTGAAGAAACGACTAGTTCCCAGGAAGCATCAAGGGAATTCAAAATACAGAATACCCTGTCACTCTCAGGCAAAACCTTGCCTCTCTCTCGGAGTGATGAAAACAGCTCTGAAAAAACTGTCAAATGCTCCCTCATCGAGGTGCCTGGGGTCCATTTGGTATTGTAAAGTCTATGAGACAAAGCATACTTTGCTGCTCCAGATTCACTGAGATGTATATCTCGTAGTTTGACCCATCCTTGACGTGGAGTATTAAGGTCCCTGATGTGCGTGAGCTGGTCATCTTCCACAGCCAGGAAGAGCATAGACATGGCTCGTCTAGTTGCTGCCTCAATCCGAGCTGCTGTACCTTGCAATGAAACAGGATCAGTAAACGCTCCCCACAGACCCTCGGCCTGCAGATATTTTTCCATTCTCGCTGACCATGCAAGGTAGTTTGACCCGTTGAGCTTCACAAGGGGCAAACCCCCAGGCACTGGTTGAGCCATGGTAGAACCAGCTAAAAACCTATTCAAAAACACTCCTCAGCAGGCATAACTTAAAGCAGGACTCAAAACAAGGTCGATGGATCGAAACCATCCTCTGCTACCATGTTGCAAAACAGGAGTCGAGAAACTCCTGCTGATAAAAAGAAATAAAAACTCCTGCTTGCTTTAGACTTCATGCCTGCTTCACGTAGCAAGTAACAAAACACTGCTGAGGTCATACTAGCAGATTGGCTACGTTTATTAGTAAAAAAGAATCTCAAAACAGCCTAAGTTACAGAAACAAAATCTATTCTGCCGAACATCATGGCAGATCAGCAACAGAGTGCAAAGAGAAAAGAACAGAGACACTTTTACACAAGGCATGGGGTTTATATGATATGCAGTAAACATGCTGTAAGCACCTTCAACTCATGACAACAAGCGTGAATAACAAGTTCATAGCCATAACACGTCATGTAGCAAAAACACATATGATGGCGCAGCTGTGTGCCAGTTCCGGACAAGCTGATAACGCTGAGGAAAAGTTTCCCATGGAACTGGCTAGCCATAACAACAGGTTTGTAACAGTTTGCTTTCTCACACACACACACACACGAGCTGTGAGAAATTTGTGGAGCAAGGAGTCCATTATGCATCCACATAATGCAACAATAATAATGTGAGCATATAGGATTTGTATTAAGAACAGAGCAAAATCTGGCCATACAACCCAGTCCAGAGAACTAGATTGAAGACTGCAGCTCTTGTATTTAGTATCTTCAAATGCAATAAGCAATCTCTGAATTATACCAGAGACTCTAATCCCCCTTCCCACAAAATGAGCTTGTATCGTTTTTGCCCTCTCTCGAACTGTAATCAGACCATACCTCTGTTAAGAAGGCTTCTCCCAAAGAAGCTCCTCTTTACAAAGTCTTTTTATACCCAACCAGTCCCCATTTGCTTCTCATCCCCTATCTAGCTGGAAAGGTTTTCGCAGCACTGGCACTGGGAGGATGGTAAAGGAGTGCTGGAGAAAGCAAACTTTCAGTGTTGGGTTAAAGGGCATGCCTGCAATAAGCAATGCAATAAACAAATCTGGAACTGGGAAAGAGAAGGAGTCAACTGTAGCCAATCCTACTGTAACTGTGTATGTTTCCCCACAACAGGCAAGGTAAACAGCAGCTGCCTCCAGAATCCTTTAAGCATGTATGGATAGCAAATCAGGGGGAGAAGGGAAGCGCAAATAAGCACACCTCATCATCTACCCCCAACACAATAGAAAAGCATATTTTTGTAAATCTGGCCACCAAAATGGAGATCATAAAAAAAAAGTGCAAACTGGTGAAAGAAAAGTCATCCCTGGATACATTTTTGAAATAGCTTTTGAGAACTCTCTAGGTTCGAAATGTTTTTGTTTACTTATGCAACGCTTATCTGATCTAGTTGTTTTATTTTACATGTGCTTATTGTTAGTTTTTAATAAAAAGTTTGCAAGAATATGGTAAGCTACTTTTCTTTTCTTTTTTGTGGTGTAGGAACCTCTCTCCATGCTTTCCGTGCTAGCTCTGCATCTGGTACCAAAATATCTGTTAAAGTAATGTGCAGGAACTTCATTCACTGAAGTATATCTGTAGTCTGGTAGCCAAAGTGTACTTCTTGTCATAATATCATCCTCCTGAGTGTTGCCTACGTATGGCCACTCTTACACCAAGTGCTCCCCAGAGCTACCAGCCCCAGTCCAACACACAATGATAACCACAGAAAGTGTGAGGCAACAACTTCAGACTGCAGATGTTAGGGCAAGGGTGGGCAATTGTAGAAGGTTAGGATTAGCCTCCCAGATCTTGGAGGGCCACCCCGACTGAACCTAAAAAAAAAAAAAAAAAAAATTTTCTGTCAAGCACTCTCTAGGAGATATGAGGGTATTTTCACTATGGTCTGGAGACTTCCTAGGCCAGTGGTTCTCAACCTTCCTAATGCCGCGACCCTTTAATACAGTTCCTCATGTTGTGGTGACCCCCAACCATAAAATTATTTATTTATTATTTACAATTCCTCCTCCCCGGCAAAGGCCGCCTCACCGGCCAGGAACATGGGGAGGGGGCGGGCAGGGAGGGAAAGAGGAGCTGAGCGTCTCCCCTGGGAAAAAACTCCGAGAACCCCCACCGGGCTCTGCTTCTGCTTCTGCTTCGCTCTCGTTTCCGCTGGGGGGGCAGTGTGGGAAAAGTTTCCAGAGTGTCGACCCTAGCTGAGGGGGGAGGAATCCCAGCACCTTTGTCTTTTGCGCCGGGCACAGCTTGCCCCCCAGAAAAGCGCCGCCTTGCGGCCCCCTGGCCCTTCCGCAGTGCCCCCCTCTGTGGCAAGTGGGGCAGGGGCTGTGGCGAGGAGGGGGCCTGCCCCCCATGCTGCCGCCACCCCCCCAAGCTGGCCCATCAGACAGGTTCTCCTGGTAGCAGAGAAGGGGAGTGATTTCAGTCTCTTCTGAACAGGGGGCAGGAGGACGCGAGCATGTGGCTCGTGCTTGCGCATCACCACCGAGGGAATGGAGCCTAAGACCATCGGAAATACGTATTTTCCGATGGTCTTAGGTGACCCCTGTGTAAGTGCCATTCGACCCCCAAAGGGGTCGCAACCCACAGGTTGAGAACCGCTGTCCTAGGCTATTTTTTTAACAAAAGGAAATGAACAGAAGTCACTTCCTCTATTTAAAAAAAACAAACCTGACCCTACATTGGTTTAGGGAAGACTAAAATATGTGGTGGGAATACCCTTCACACCCCTTAGAGGACATTTGAGGGCAAACAAAAAAATTGAAAATATGTGAAAAATGTTTTTTTTTCCCTGGGGAGGCCAGGAAACCTCCAAACCAGGTGGAAATGTCCTCCACACCCCCTAGAGTTTTGGAGTAAAAATATATTTTTGACCCATGAAGGGCCACAAAAATGGCCCTGGGGGCTCTATGCGGCCCATATGCTGCACTTTGCCCACTCACTGCTAGGGCCTAACACTGCTAACTCCCCCCCCCCAAAAAAACAACAATTATTCAACTTTCCAGGCTGTCTGTGCCATACGGCCTATACCACACAAACTAGCCTGCTGCCTTGAAAGGTGTTAGAGGACACCATGCTGTTGTGGTTGTGTTGATTCAACTTGGCAGTCCGGTCGACTGGACTGGACTAGATTGGACTGGGGAGGAGGCACAATCCTATAATGTTCAAGTCAAGCTTCAAGACTTATCTAAATATCTACACTCTGATCCTAGACATATTAAAGTCAATTCCACTGGGATATATAAGACTTTCAGGTAAGTATGCATCGACTTGCAGCAAGCCCAGAATGGGACCTCATTCTACCCAGTCATCCCAGAATCCATCCTAGTAAATATCATTAGCCGGTTGGCAACATTTTAAAGACCTTAAATTGCTGTTGCTCTACTGCTTTAAACGAACATGTTTTGGGGGGAAAAGAGAAGTTAAGTTTCCTTTGGCTGAGCTGCGGTTTGGTTCCTGCGAATACTTTCCACGGCATTTACTTTGGACCCTAGAAATCTATTTATTTTGTTGTGGTTTCAATGCACACCACATAGATAGGATCTGTACGATCACTGCCTTTTGGCATTTTCCTTCTTTTTAATAATAATTTTTTTTAAAAAAAAGGTTAGTTTAATACTATTTATCCAGAGCTATTTTTGAAACCAGCCTCACTCTGAGGGAAAAGGTTACACCCATTTGGTTTCTCTCAAGGCCAAATTCTTAGGATGGAGGGGAGGGAGGGAGAGAGAGAATGAGAATAAATCCATTCCTCTTCCTTTCTCCGTCGGCTGGAAACAGTGGCCATTTCCGCACTAGCCTGTTATAGCGCGATGATTCCAGTTTCAACCTCCTCTGGAATCCTGGGGTTTGCAGTTTCGGGAGGGGCCGGACGGCCCCTCCCGAAACTGCAAACCCCAGGATTCCAGAGGAGGTTGAAACTGGAATCATCGCGCTATAACAGGCTAGTGCGGAAATGGCCAGTTTCAGACCTCGATGTTGTTTGCTTCCTACTACTGGGCAAGGAGGGGGACACTTCTTAACTTTGTCATCCAGGGATTAAAAAAAAAAAAAAGGATTCTTGGAAAAACCAAAGAAAGGGGCGAGGAACCAGAACCGATCCCACCCTCTTCTTGCCTCCTCCGCCGGCCAGGAAGACGCCACAGCCGCAGTCGGGGTTTGGAATCGGAACAACCGGGAAGGGAACGATGGGCACCGGGAGCAGCAGGGCGGGCAAGGCGGGCTGCTGGAGGAGACCCGGGCAGGGCGGCGGCGGCGGGAGGAACAGCAGCGCCCCCGCCGGGCAGGGCCAGGCGAGGGACGACGAGGCGGCCGCTGCCGGGGCCGAGGAGAGGCGCTTCCCCCACCCCGCCGTTCTTCCCCCGGCGCCCGGGGACCCCGACTCGGACTTGGAGCTCTTGGACCAAGTCTTGGAGGAATGTGGCGGCGGCAGCGGAGGCGGCGGCGATGACCAGCGGCCCTCGCAAGCGCCTCGCCCCGGCGGCTGCCTTCCTCCTCCTTCGCTGCGCCTTGACGCGGGAGAGTCGTGGCGCCTCCGTCCGGCAGGGGGCGCCCGCGGCGGGGCGGAGGGCAGCCGCCAGGAGCAGAAAGTAAGCGGAGCGGCTCCGATCCCCGGCGGTGGCGGGAAAGGCACCACCAGGGTGGGGGGAGGGGGCTGGCAGGTGTCCCTTGATGGGAGGGGTGGCCCTTATTTGGGGGCAGAAAGCTTTTCCTTTGTAGGACTGGCAGGTGTCCCGTGTTAGAAAGGCTGCGCCTGGAAAGCTTTTGGATTTACTTAGACTGGACAAGATGCTAAAAAACTTCGCTATGGGCTCTACATAAAGACGGGAATATGTGTGCCATCTTAACGAGAGTGACAATATGGCTGTTTCCGCACAAGATTGTTATAGCGCTATTATTCCACTTTCAGCATACTATGGAATCCTGGGGTTTGCAGTTTAGGAAGGGAGGGGCCTTTAGGATTCTCAGCCAGAGAGCTCTTGGGCCTCAGTAAACCACAAACCCCAGAATTCCACAGGAGGTTGAAAGTGGAATAATGGCACCAGAACAGTGTACAGTCATCCCTCCCTATTCGCTAGGCTTAGGGGCACAGCACCCCCATGAAAGGGAAAAAAACCGTGGATAACTCTAGACCAGTGGTTCTCAACCTGGGGGTCGGGACCCCTTTGGGGGTCGCACAACCCTTTCACAGGGGTCGCCTAAGACCTTGCTTCAAGCCCTTCTCAGGTTGAGCTTCTGACACTATGATAATGGTTGGGGGTCACCACAACATGAGAAACTGTATTAAAGGGTCACGGCATTAGGAAGGTTGAGAACCACTGCTCTAGACCCTCCCAAACCATATTTAACACAGGAAAGTCTGATCACCATATTGAACCCAGCATGGATTCCTTTGGGGCGTCAGGGTTCCTTCACAAGGCAGAAGTGGGTGGCTGATGGGGCTTACTGCCACCTCCACTGCTGCCCCCCATTTTTAATAGGGGCTTGCAAGCCACTTTTGCAGTTTCTTAGTCTCTGGAGGCTTGCAGTCCCTATAAAAAGGGCACAGGGAGTCAGCAGAGATGACAGCAAATCATGAATAATCAAATCTGCAAAAGTGAAACCTGCAAATGTGGAGGGCTGGCTGCAGTGCGGAAATAGCCTGTGTTAAGTTTACGGAGAAAAGCATATGTAAGTTAACTGAAATCAATAGTTTCATTTCGTATTTAGGTAGCGCACAAACTTGTTAACCGCTACTTCCTGATTGCCAGGCCTCAGCTTGTCAGGAATCTCAGCTGTCCGCTATTGCTATTTGGAAAACCTGGCAACCTTAGATGGAGATGATGCCACTGCTTGCTTGAATCAAGATGTGTATTGCTTTAA
The DNA here is from genome assembly GCA_948474755.1 of Ctenosaura bakeri. Lineage (NCBI taxonomy): Eukaryota > Metazoa > Chordata > Lepidosauria > Squamata > Iguanidae > Ctenosaura > Ctenosaura bakeri. The sequence goes on along the minus strand of CAOLHI010001030.1, from coordinate 351,298 downwards.
GAGTTTTTTTTTTTTAATTAAAAAATGGGTCAGAGTGGAAAAACATGACTGGAAGCCAGAATGGACGTGCAGTTTAATGTATTCACTGAACTGGGGTGTTCTTAAGAGGGTTTTAACTTCATTAGGAGTTAGTTGCAACAAAGAAGCATCTTCAAAATAATCCCCACCCTGCATATGAGTGAGAAGAATTTATATATCTGATGTACTGTGAGTCACATAGACCTAACTGTGCCTTAGATTTTTGAAGGGTGCTGCAAATGAAATTTTAAAAGGCATTCAGATGTTGAGCAAAGTATTTGGGTGGGTGGCAAGGGGTTGCCAAAGATATTCCTCACCTGGGGTGCCATTTAGGAAAGTTGTGCAGCTCTCTAGGTGCTGAGCTGAGCCCTAGCCACCCTGGTCAATGGTGAAGGATGATAGGAGTTGTAGTTCAACAATATCTGGATGGCAGGATGCTTCCAACCCCTTGTCTAGGATGTAGGGATATTGACCATAAGACAAATTGCATAGGTCGTGTTGTTGCAATACTGTTATTAAGCCAGCATAAAAAGCTGGTTTCAAAAGCTGGCACAGAAAATTTTGTGTCTTTTTGATTGCCATAATAAATATATTTTCCACAATATGGACTTTGGTCTCAGGAAATGCTTACTCCTGGCTCTTGAGCTCTTTCATTCAAAAATGGTTTTAACCTGCAGGGTTCATTACTCAGATTAAGTGATGCTAGTGGGTCTAAAAGTCAAGGATCACATCCCAGCTTTGGTTGCCAACTTAGAGCCTTTTTGCAGTACCTAATTATAGTGCTGTAATTCCACATTAATTACCATTTGTGCCATCTTATGGAATTACTGGATTTGCAGTTTGGTGAGGCGTACTTAGAATTTTGTGCCAGAGAGCTTTAGTGCATCAACAGCCACAGGATGTAGCCTTGACAGTTAAAGTGGAACCATAGTGCTTTAATGATGTAGTGTAAAAAGGTCCTTAGAAGTGGAGTGGGCTCATAAAGCCGCACAGTAGCCCTCTCATCAGGAGAGTGACACAGTGGAGCTCACCGCAATCATTTATGGTACCTACTCATCCCCATTTGGAGGATTACATTAAGTATAGAGTTCAACAAGTTTTAGACCCTTCTTGGCACAAACAACACATACACCTCAATTTTCAGGGTGGAGATGACAAAATAGTGGATTGCATCTTACTGGCACTCCTTTGCTGACCAAAGGTTGATTTTAACAGGGCAGAGCCTTTCATCAGAGGAATGTATATGTAATATAATAAAAATAAATAAGGAATGGAGAACTTTTTTTCATCTCATTCCATGTCCCAAACTATTCTAAAGAGGCCCCAATGCCATTAAAATAACAACAGAAAAAAGACAATTCTTGGAAAAGTGACCAGCTCACTAACTTTTTTTTTACTAACCTGTATATCCACATGGATGTATGTCAGGTGGTCTAACTGGAAGCCCAAATACAGAATGCATGCACGCACACGCACGCCTCAGTTTTTGGAAGATCTCTGTGTGGTCACCTGCAGGTAATTCTGACTCATCACAGGGGACCACACTAGTGGCTGTTTACAAGCATATGTTTTTACCACATTTCAGCAGCTGCTGTTATTATAATCATGATCTATTTTTTTAGGAAGAAGGGATAACTTTGTATATATGAGGCTTCTTTAGGGCTTTTACCAATCAGCTGTGGTAAACATTAATCCACCAGTAAACAGTGTGAAAAATGTCTAGGCAAATTTTATTCAGGCCATGGCAATGTTTAACTTAGCTGTCAATTCTAGTGTTTTGAAGACTACAATGTTTAGTTTTGTTTTAGCTAAAGCTTTGTGAAAAGTGCCACCTTGTGGTTGCCTTCTCATGTTCAGCTTTTGGCTAAGTCCCCACATTGTGTACAAGAAATCTTGTAATACCAGATGTTTTGGATTTTCATCTGAATAAACTTTTAGTAGGTAGCATGCACCAGGGACGTTGTTGCTTTGTGACTGAGATAGCTCATATTGGGCTCACACAGATCTTGTGTCTCTCTTCACTGCGCTGAAGAGTGAATATAAGCACAAAACAAGAGGACTGATCTTATGGTAAAATAGCAGGGGAGAGAGAGAGAGGAGAAGAGACTGTGTTGTCATGGTTGGGTGCTGAAGCAGGTTTATAAATAGGCTCATACACAGAGTAGCGTCTCTAGTAGGACTTTAAAACACATCTTTCTGTAACACAACAGGACATCACTTTGGGCAAGAGCAGGGAGCATGTCATCCTAGAGATGTTGTTCGGGCTGCAACTCTCATCAGCTCTAGGTGATAATGAGGAATGCTGGTAGCTGAAGTCCCTGCAGGGCCATACATTGTAGACTAGCCTTTCTCAAACTTTTTACCCTGAAGGGATCCTTGAAATAATTTTCAGGTCTCAGGGAATCTCTGCATTGAAATTATTCCAGCTACAGCTCAAAAACTGTTTTGTTTTTCGAGTCATAGTCTCTTGCGGAACCCCTAGCAACCTCCAACAGAATCGTGCTGTTCCACAGAACCCTGATTAAGAAACCCTGTTCTAGACCAACAGAAGGAGGAGAGAAGGAGAGCTTATATATTCAGTTGTATGTAGAGGAGCAGTGCACAATTAATTCATTGTGTTTGAGTATATCACAGAGATATAATATTGGCCTCTCACTTGATGATTCAGAGACAGGGAAGGAAGTCCACCTTAACTGCGGCTAAATGGCACATGAGCAAAAACTTTAACCAAATTTATGGTTGCTGTTTTTTTCCCCATAATCTTCACCCTTTATGGGGACAAGAGATAAGGAGCCACCCCCCCAGCCATTTTTAAGTTCCTGTACAGTGTCCTTATCTCAGGTGGGAAAGTGGATTTGAGAGGGATGGATGGACCTGAAGATTCAAACCTCCCCTACAAGTGTGGCATAGTGATTTGAGCATTGGACTATGACTTTGGGGACCAGGGTTTGAATCCTTTTTTATATGGTTCTGATCTAAGGTCAAATTTTATGGGTCTGGCCAGAAGAAAAGATGAGAAATTTAGGGAAGTCTCTCAGCTCTACAGACTTCAAAATGACAAACATCTCTTGCTCATATGGAAGTAACTTGACCAGGCAGGGCTAGAAAGGATAAGCAAGACCTTCTTATGTCATTTATGTAACAGTATAGTGTAGTGGTTTGAGTTTTGGACAGGATTTGAATCCCTACTCAGCTATGGAAACCCACTGGGTGGCCCTGGGCAAGTCACACCCTCTCAGCCTCAGAGGAGGGCAAAGGCAGACCTCCTCTGAACAAATCTTGCCAAGAAAACCATGAGATAGGTTTGCCCTAACGTCACCATAAGTTAGAAGTGACTTTAAAGCACACAACAACAACAAGTCCTATGCAACAGCACTTGTCTGAGCATAAAAAAGCCAGTGATCCCAAACCACTGTTTCATATTTAATGAAGTAAACTATACTCACATTTGCACCTGCTCTCTTCATCCCAGTACCTGAAATACATCATTAGAGGACTATCTGTAGCCCTCCCTCCACTGTTAGAAGTTATATTTGCAGTTACTGAACTTCATTTGATGAAATTACTACATAGTTAAACATTTTACTATGTCCAGTGTACATTTCATCATAGCAAGAATATTTATTGTTGTTGTGTTTATTTGCTTTCCAGGTCTTCTTAGCAACACCTACTCAAGAGAGCAGCAACTTTGCCAACCAGTAAGTACCAGTAACCTTGATTCAAACACTAATGATTTCAACAGTGGATTATTCTCTTAGTGTTCCTCTTTGCAGAAGGCACTTTCATCCACAGCTTTTCAAAGGTGCATAACAGATGGGGGCCTATTCACATTGCACAATTATAACACTGATATTCCACTGCCATGGTTCCATCCTGTGTAATCCTGGGATTTGTAGTTTATCCTGCTTTTCTCCTATATAGTTTATGGAGAGGTATTTATATTTCTCAGCTAGAGTTCTCCCATGGCTCACCAAACTGCCAGTCGCAGGATTCTGTAGGATGGAACTGTGGCAGTTTAAGTGGAATCATAGTGCTGTAATTCTGCAGTGCGAAGGGGCCTGGTTTTTCTTAACAGTATGCTGTAAGTGTGCCTGGAGTTGGACTACAAAATTCTTTTTAATAACTACTGAGCCTGACTGGAATGTTGCTGTTTTTACTAACTGTTGTACAAGTCTGTATACTTTGAAGCAAACTAAGAGAGAATGGATCTAATCAGAACATTACAGTGAGCCGTCCACCTTTGCCGTGATTGGAGGTGCAAGATCCCAGGAAAGTAGAAAAAACATGAACAAAAATAAAAGCCTTTAAGGCTTTTTTTTTATTAACCTGAGAACACTTCTTTAGGAATCTCTAGGTCCTCCAGCGTGATTCTATGGTCCACTTCCACTGGAAGGACCTAGAGATTCCTAGAGAGAACATATTTTTTTCTGCAGCAGGGGCAAATAAAGTAAGAATTTTTTAATATGTAAATAAAATAACCCATTAATAATCAAATCCATGAGTGCTGAACCTGTCAAAGTGGAGGGCCCACCGTGCTTTCTTAATTTAGATCAGCCTTCCTCAACTTGACACTTCCTAGACATGTTGGACTAAAACTCTCCTCATCTCCAGCAATCATAGCCAATGAATGTGTTGGCTGGGGATGATGGAAATTGTAGTCCAGTGTAGTTGGAAGGCACTATCTTGAGGAAGATTGTTTATAGATTAATAAATAGCTTTCCCCGAAGAAGAATGTTCGTATCTGAGCATTCTGCTGAGAAACTATGAGAGTCAGCTTGATGATCAGTCTTTACCAGAGCAATAGCAGTTAGAATGGAGGGAGGTGCTTTCATCTGAGCCTAAGCGTGATGAAATTCCTCCAATAAACATGAACATCTCCCTCCATTAATTTTAACTATGCACAATACCAGACTTTGGGAACTCCCAGAATCCTCCACTGACCAGGCTTCTTGGGAGAGTCTGGCAATTTTGGTCCAAAACAGTAAGTTTACTAAGCAATACCCATCATGCAGAGCACATTCAAGAGAGCATATATGCTCCCCAGACATACCCATTTCACTTTCACTTTTCCCTCTGCTCTGTCAATTGAAAAATGTAGTATTAAATATTTAGAAAGAAATCGGGGGGGGGAGATGCATGAGCTACCAAAATGAGAAATGAGGAGCAAGGGAACAGCCTCTTGCTTGTAGGGGGAGGAAAATGGGGCCTTACTTTAACCAACCTGTTTTGAACTGATCATGCTTTCTTCTATTAACTTGCAGGGTCCCACTAAAGAATACTGACAGGCAGGCCAAAATAGCTTATGATTACTCTGAAGAGGAGCTGATGGCAACAATTGAGCAGGAGTACTGCCGCTGAAATCAAGCCGGATAGTACAAGTTTGACTCTGAATAAGATGACTGTGCAGGATGAGATACTTAAAGAGCAGTATTTCTCAGAAAGGTGGGGTGGGGGAAGAAAGGCAACACTGAGCAAGAGGGGCTGCTGTTGCTTTACTAGCCAGATTGGTGGGATTCTTCATCTCTTAAACAAGCTGACACAAAAATGTTAGCTACAGAACTCTGCAAGGTGTGGACAGTATTTTACCAGTTGCAAGTTATGGGGGCAGGAGGAAGAGACTTCAAAACAGGCACACACACGGCTGTTAGAAGTTTAGCAGGCATCATAAACTTTGAAAAGCAAAAGAACCAACCATTTTGTTCTCAAAGTCGTAGAAGGAGTACAGCAAAGGACCTGAATACCTGATTTGGACTGGAGTGTCTACAGACATGAGCTTCTCTTTCCTGCAAAGTATGTACTTGTGCTGACCTATTCAGCCACAGAACACCAATCTGCACATTAAAATGTACATGCCCTGCAGACATTGATGCTTGGCTTGATTGATGGAATGAATTACCAGGGTTTTAATTACATATTTGGCCTGGAGCTTGTGAAAGTCAGTTTTTGGATTCTAGTGCTAGAATCTTCCAGCCACTACTGCTGAAAAAGCCCTGGCTTTTCTGCACTCTGTTCTGTCCTGGCAAAGTGCTGGTTCACATGGCAGATCCTTTTGGTCTTGTCTGGGTACTGTGATGCCCAGCCTGATGAGTCTTGCTGAAAGGCAGGTACTGTCTTTCCTTCCAAGGGCACTCCTATGATCATTTTAGGAAGCCAGATAAAACTCCTGCGTTCCGTTGTAGAGACCAGAATAGCCCAGACAGAAATCTTCCATTCACACCGATGCTAATATTGCTGAAATGTTACTTGGGAGATGGAAAGATACAGATAAATGGTTACGATATGAAGACTTACTAGACATAACAGATGACTCCGGTGTGAAGATGAAATCAAGAGAGAAATTGGAAACTGAAGGAATAAAATTAAGCTGCTTTCCCTACAGACAGCTAAGGGAAAGATTTCAGATGGATGTACAAACCTATGGAATACAACAAAAGGAACAAATTCATTTACTGAGAATGTTAAGAGAAAATCCACCACATTTACTAGCACATTTGTACAAAGAAATGTTACAACAAGAATGTGAGAAAGAGACAGTTAAAGTTGCAATGATACAATGGGCACAAAACGTTGGACACCCAATACAGTTAGAATGGTGGGAACCAAATGGTGGGTACACAGAAATTTACCGCTGCCCAAAATTTAAAAGAAAACTATTACAAACTATTTCATAGATGGTACATGACACCAGAAAAATTAAAGACAATTTATAAGACAGGTACAGGCCAATGCTGGAAATGTCAAGAGAACTGTGGCACATTATTTCATATGTGGTGGTCATATCCTAGAGCACAAAAATACTGGAAAGAAATACATAAGAAAATAAGTTCAATTTTGAAGATTCAATTCAGGATGACACCTGAATTTTACTTGTTAAACATGACACATACACTAGATGCAACATCAGTTAAGAGACACTGGAGAATTATATTGTATATGGTGACGACGGCCCCTATTGAATATGCACGATTTTGGAAAAATGAAACTACACCTACAACGGAACAGTGGTGGATAGCTTTTATGGAAAACAGAAATGCGGACATACTTACACAAAGATTGAAAGGGAAATCAGATGAGAACATAAAAAAGAGTGGAAGATTGTTTCAGATTTGGGTTGGGGGTAGATGGAGGGTATTACATTTTTCATGATAACAATTATTATACAGTTAACAGTTAATGAAATATCATGTAAAGTAAAGTAAAGTAGATATATATAGCAAGAACTAACAAATTATAGATTATTAACATTTTATTGCAATACGTGATATAATAAATAGAGGGAATATCAATAATTGTAATCCAGAAAGGAAAGAAGAAGGAAAAACATTACATGTAACATTGCAGAAATTACTGTTTGTTTTATTTGTTGAAATTTGAATAAAATTATATTAAAAAAAAAAAGAAATGTTACTCCAGGGCCACACATTTCAGGGTTAGGTGGAGGCATTTTGCTGTACCACATGAAAGATAAGATGGCACCTCCTCCTCAACCCTATTCCATGTACAGAAGCTGACTAGATTCCCAGCTGAATCTAGTGATCTAATAATCTGGTGATGATGGCCTAGTATTCTCTACCATTATGAGAAGGAAGAAGGATGATTCAGAGAATGTAAGAACAGGCCATGTGGCACAGCTAGTTCTGTCTACTTAACAGACATATGCAGTCAAGAGAGTTACAGCTACCTTCCTTGGCATCTGCTACCTAAGACAGTCTGCCTAATAATAGAGCTCCTGACATAATTTGATTGGGGATAATTAGCAGGTTCTTCACTTTCCATGTGCAAAGTAAAAGCATATTCCCTCCCCAGATTTCTAGCACTGCACTAATATAAAATTTGAAAAATGAAAGCACTTGAAATTTTCAGTTGAACTGGAAACACAGACATCCAAAGAAAAGGGGCAGGCAGAGTTTCCAAGGGAATGTAGAAATAGGAAATGGAAGAGTTCTAGGTATGAATCATTTTCATTGTCTCAGTCTGCAATCCTAGAAATTTAGGGACTGGAGGAAAATTTCATTTAGGGGGCAGAATTCTCATTTTGATGGGCAGTGCCCTCATCCCCACATCCTTGATAGCTATACTGAATCACAGGTGGCAGCCAAATGCGAACAAGCTTCCTTTGTCAGAGCTACCTTTTATCTTAATTGAACAATCATCACCCTAAATCAGCATCCCAAATTGGTATGACTATCTCACTAAAGAGTACCCTCCCTGCATGCTAAACCTCTCTTTTCCCAGGATCCTTTTGAAAACAGCACTCATGGTTATAAGAAATTATTTTTAAAATCTGCCAGTTCTTACAGAGTTCATGTTTGTTGTTGCTGCTGTGTGCCTTCAAGTCCTTTCTGACTTATAGTGACCCTAAGGCAAACCGATCACTGGGTTTTCTGGGGGCTGGGAGTGTGCAGCTTGCCCAAGGCCACCCAATGGGTTTCCATGGCTGAGTGGGGAATCAAACTCTGGTCTCTAGAGTCACAGTCCAGTGCTCAGACCGTGGTGGCTCTGTTAGATGAATCTCTAGCAATCTGTTAAGTTTTAGATCCCAGTCACTCTATTACCACTAGGGTAGTTAATGGAAAATTAACTACCCTAGTAGTTGTGGTGCGCCGTGGTGGCGCAGTGGTTAAATGCCAGTTGTGGTGCGCAGTGGTGGCGCAGTGGTTAAATGCTGTGGTGGCGCAGTGGTTAAATGCCAGTACTGCAAGCCACAAGGTTGTGAGTTTGATCCTGCCGGGCTCCAAGGTTGACTCAGCCTTCCATCCTTTCGCAGGTCGGTAAAATGAGTACCCAGCTTGTTGGGGGCATGTATAGAAATGTTCGAAATACATGCTATTTGTAAGTTGTTCGCTGCCTCAATCCATATGGAGAGGCGGGATACAAATAAATAAATAATTTAAAAAATGTTATCTTTTATTTTTGTTTCTTGAGCAGTTACCTGAATTCACTGACATCTTCCAATCTTTTGGCAAAGTGACTAGTTTTGGAGGAATGGGTACAGGGAGGGTTGTGACCCATCCCTGAATCAAAGTAAGCTTAAAAAGTGTCACAGACCTGGCCCAACAACATACCCACTGCATGTGATACTCAGGAAGTACAGAACCCCTCCACATTCGTGAGGGTTGGGGGCACAGAACCCTTGCAAAAGGGGGAAAATCATAACTCCCCCCCAGTCACCTCCAGAGCTCTCCCCTCCCATTCCTTTGCCTCTGGCCCCAATGTTGGGGGTGGGGAGAAAAAAGACGAGGTAAAGCACTTACTGGTACTTTTCCTTCAGTGGGAGAAGAGCATAGTTCTTGCCCTCTAGTTACTTCTGGCAGCCATCTTAAGAAAGGAGGGATAGGAGCAGAGAGAGCACCTGACCACTCAGCGGCCAGTAAACAGCAGAATGTGCAGTGGCAGAGAGGAAACACCTCCAGCAGTGGGAGAGGGCTTTGCTCACCCTAACGGGGGAAAAATCTCAATTTTAAACACAGGCCTTGCAAGCCTGGTGTGAGAAATGCAAGGGAATGGGGAACAAAAATGGAGAGGGGAGGGGAGCACGCGCCTCACAAATAATGAAATTTGCAAAGGTCAAACCTATGAACATGGAGGGAGGACTGTTTATTCCACAGTGGGAGGGTCTTGAGCTAGAAAGAGCTAAAGAGAGAAACCTTTGGCATTCCAAATGTGTTGAACTTCAGTTCCCAGAAACCCCAGCCAACATGGTCAATGGCAAGGAACTTAAGGTAGTTGTCCAAAAATCTGAGGGACAAAGTGTGCCTGAAGTAGATGCTGGCAGCTGAATAAAACCTCAGGCCTAGCACAGGGTGGAATTTGTCTCCGAATTGACTACTTCTTCTCATTCTTTTCTTACTAGGGATTGGTGATTTGTCTTTGGATGAAGCAGCTCTGAACAATGATTTTGTATTGCTTCCAAACTCTTCTGCAAGAGGTTGTTCATTTTCCTACACCCCCTCCCCCATTTATTCTACCTTTAATTGGCTGGAATCAAATTGATAACATATACCAGCATAAGGGTTTTCCTATGCCAATGTACATCATTTTGTGGAACAGCTAAGAAGCCAGATCAATAACTTTATCTCCCAACAGGGAGGACTTTCTCTGCCATCCTGCTGACCACCTCTGTTGTCACAGCGCTTTTTCCATTTTAGGCATGTTAGACATGCCTATTCCTTTCCAGAAGAAAACCAGTTCTGCAGGTCAGGACTAAAAGAAATGGGTTACAGACATCCCTGATGCTTTGGGGCTTTATCATCATGCCCTCAGCCAGTTGTATTCCAACTTTAATAAACTGAGCTTTTAATTGGATCTTGTATTTCATGAACATAACAAGTGACACTTCTCCAAGAGGGGAGGCAATGAGACATGTACTTATGCATGCGTGCATGCACACACACACACACATAAGCACCTACTTTAAGAACAGAGAGAAGCAAAACAAACTTTGAATTCAGTAGAATCAAGTCCATATGCCAGTAGTCCCAAAAAGACTGAGGAGAGGGAGTTGGACTCATCACTACTTATTTCTTGACTTACTTGATGTCCAGTACATCCTCTGCTCTAGACATAACAATGGCCACAGCCCATTACAGCCATATGAATGCACTCACATAGTAGAACATGCCAATTATTTTTTTCAGTTTTAAACTTGGCCTGCCACTTTGGTAGCATGAATAGTTGTGAGTATACAGGTAGTCTGTGCTTCTCTGGCTAAGTTGACAAGAGGGATTGGCACACTGGGAAGTGCTTAGTAAGTGGCCATTGATTCAATACATCTACTAGAGTTGGGACTAATAGTTGGATTTAAGCTGAGCACAAGCAAGAGTCCAGTGGTATCTATCACCCCATTTGCATCCTGTATAGAGCTATAGAGTCTATATAGAGTTACCATTTCTGGGCAACTGGAATTTCATACCTTCCAGCATTTCACAGATGAAAACCAGGACATGTATGGCCAAGCAGCACCAGAGTGTAATATGATCAAGATGGCAAAATTATTAATGAGGAAGAACACACAAGCTAGGAGAGGCTGCAGCAGTTTCTTTTTGCCTGAACCTACTGAGAAGGGCAAGATTCTGTGCTCTCCTGGCCTCTCCCCCTGCTGAGTTAATTGAGTGCAAACTGCTTGTGCACACTGAATTTAACTTGCAGCAAATGAGTTAAGCGGAGGAAAAGAGGAAAATGGGGCATTTTAAAAGCAGCTGAAAAAGTGGCACAACAAAGGACTGATCTGGACTGTTCCTGCTAAATTGAAACAATTGGTGTGTATGGAATTGCTGACTCACTAGGTTTAAGAAACTCCTCCAACAGCATTTTTATTGTTTTGTGCTTTCTAATAGATTACAACTTAGAGCAATATTATCATAAAGTTTCTTGGCAAGATTTGTTCTGCAAATTTGTAAAAAGTTTTTCTTGCCTTCTTGATATTTTCTGCCAAATTCTGTGAAGAGGGTCAGTGGAAATCCCAGCAGCTGCACTGGAACTCCCCCAAAGAGCTTCATGGAGCCCCCTGGGCCACACAATTCCCACTGGATTTAGGCCACAATGTTCAGGAATAATATTGCACAAGTTGTCATGTGCCTTTAGGTCATTTCCAATTTACGGCAATCCTAAAATGAAACAGTCCTGGGGTTTTATTGGCAGAATCTAGTCAGTTACCTGGTCAGTTACTTCCGTATGAGCAAGAAATGTTTGTCACTTTGAATTCTGCAGAGCTGAGAGACTTCCCCAAATTTCTCATCTTTTCTTCTGGCTAGGCCCATAAAAACTGATCTTGGATCAGAGCTATATAAAAGTCTAGCATCTTTTAAAAAACGTCCGTGGGACAAATATAGCTGGTGTTTATTTTTCACCAGGGGAGGGAACTGTGCCTTTGGTAGATCCGCTCCAACCCCTGCAGGCTTTCCCCAGGATGTTTATTTTTAGTATAATTTGGCTGAAAAAACATTTTTTTGGTCTGGAGCTAATTTACAAAAGATATCACCAAGTAATGTTCTTTCAGAGACCCTGTGCAGAAGCAGCAAAAAATGAAGCCACTACCCTGTAAAGAATGCCAGGCAGAGATGCATCATCACTTCCAGAAGGGCTTTGTATAATATCCGCCCCCGAGATGCATAGACACACAGGACACATGCTGTACAGAAGCTCTTGTTGTTAATGTCAGATTATCTGGTACCTGAAGGGAAATCAGGTTCTTCATCCCAGCAGTATCCCATCTCAGTACTTTGTGCCCTCTTCATGGTTGCTGTTAAGTGCTGTTAGCAGGGAAGGAACCAACAATCTTCAATGACATCCTAGCATTGTGATGGAAGCGAAACTTATGCCAGTGACTCCATCCCTTTTGATAACTGCAGCCTTAGATTGTCCTTGTTGGTCACATTGGAGTGCAACCAGATCTGGAGGACAAGTGTCTGCCACTACAACTGAAAGGTGCCTTTGTAATGTGGTGGAATTCAAAGATGCCCCCCTAACAGACAGAAGAGTTACCTGAAGTCCAGAAACTCTTACACATCAGACTGGGAATAGATTGGAGGAGAAGGAGGTTTAGGATGCAAGCCACAGTGCTATTTGCTGGAGTGGTAATGTATGCTGAGCAGGAGCTAAGTTAGATGATCTACATGTCAGACAAGGAAGAAGGCCACAGAAATCAAGGGTGGAAGTAGAAAAAAGCAGGTTGACCTAGAACCAAGATTCGGAGACCAGCAGTATTACAGGATATGAACATTCAGTAAGCTCTGACACCACATATATATGCACAGCTAAGGAAAACCAGCCACTGAATCTTTGCATTCATTGTCTCGTATCTAGTAACTGTTGATAGTGGTTGCAAGCAAACATATATGGTACAAGGGTAAAAGTTATATTGCAATCCCAGGTGGGCCATTCTCTCTCAGCCTCCAATTTTCTTTCCTGCCAATCTGTAATAGCAGTTTAGCATTACTGAGACAATGTACTTGAAGCACTTTGATGTTGTTGTTTTTGTGCCTTCAGGTCAACTTTGACTTACAGAGACCCTACCATGGGGCTTTCTTGAGAAGATTTATTCAGGTGAGATTTGCCATTGCCTTCTTCTTAAGGCTGAGAGAGTGTGATGTGCTCAAAGTCACCCAGTGGGTTTCTGCAGCTGAGCAGGTATTCAAACTCTGTTCTGCCACAGTCCCAGACCAACACTCAAATCACTAGCCCGTGCTAGCTTTCTGTAACATAAGTGCTGACTATTAGCACTGAGAGTGAAAACTACTGCTCTCATCTTTCTGTATTGTTTTGCAGCAAGGTCAACCGAAGCGGAGAGAAATTACAGCAGAACAGCTTATGCAAATAACCACTTTACTAGAAGAAAAATTATAATGCAGCCCTTTAAGAAGTACAAACAGTATTTGCATATACAAACACAAATACAGGGGTTTCACAATAAATGCTGAACAGAAGAACAAAACAAAGTTTACTCATATAAAATATTAGGCACAATATTTTACTACACCAAAACAAGTTCCCACAGTCTTACATCAGATAGCTAGTATTCAGGATCAGAAACTGGGAAACTTTTGAAAAGGCTCTCAGTTAGACAAGGGAAATATTTTGATTTCAGGCAACTTCTAATGAATGTCAGAGGAATGACACCCAAGAAAAGCAGAAGGGGAACAGTGGTTTCAAAGGAATGGAACTGTTGCAGTTTGGTTTCATATGCACACTGCATTTTTGCCACTTTGCTTCTCTTCTCACAAGCTCCAAAACAGTTAATGAATATCATAATTCATTTCCAGTTAGATGAGCAATTTCTTTAAAAAAAATCTATACTTTGCTTTACACCTTTTGTTTCAGAGGAATATTTATCCTATAGGTGGCACTTTGCTATGACAGATTAAGATTGATTATGTATGGTAGACTGAAATCATACACATGTACTGGAATGGTGTTTCTATAATACCTGCCATCGTGAGTGGGTAATGCTGGGGACTCATATTCCCAATCCACTGCAACTGCCATGGAGAGGGTGCTCACTTTCAGCACTTCTTAATTAAAGCAAGGTGCATGAGGAACATGCACCATGTTTGCACACAAGTTAGCACTAACTGGTTCCCAAACAAGCTGTACACTTTGCAAATTTAAGCTGCACAGTGAGACTCCTCGGAACCTGGAAAAACAGTCTTTGGGAGAAAACCATGTGGCCCATTGGCCCATCCCAGTCTATGTTCTTGGACAACTACATTAACTCATCATACTTAGGCATAATTTCAAGATATCCTGCTTGAAGCCCAAGAAACATTCCTATTCTGAGACTCAAAAAACAAAACAAGAAAATATTATTGAGCAATTCGCATCAGCTCTGTTCAATATAGTAAATGATGAGATATCATGAAAGGGCAGACATTCCCAATCATTGACATAATACATGGCTGAAGGATCCACTTGACTTCTTATGTCACAAGCCTAGTATTATCTCAATTCAAAGCATCTCTGTTTACAGTATATAAACTCTGAACTCATATAAACTCATCAACTTAATTGATCCTTAATTCATATATCACTGGTAATTGTTGCTATTTGCTTTTCTTTCAAGACAAAGAAATAGTTGCCTCTGTTATGGTCAACTAGTATAACCACAGACAAATACTTAGAATGTGCATAGTGACAGTACTGGGCTGTGCATGCACTCAAATCACATAGAGTTGCCAACCTTTTGCCCGCAGCACAAGGCCAGCAGACATTGTGCTTTAACAACAGTTTGACTTGCTGCTGAAGCCCTTCCTAACGTGCTGATGAACTGATAGGTAAACTTTCCCTCTTCAATTTCTGCAGATCAGACATTTTTCCTGGAGCCAGTGAAAACACCAGCAACCCTATACACCAGTATTGTATCAGCATTATTCAAGAAATAATACACCAGTACAAAGCTTCGAAAATTTACTTTTCTGGGCTGCAGCTTCCAGATTCTCCTAGTCGTGCTGACAAAAGATTCAGCGAACAGTAGGCCAAACATGTAACAGCTCTGCACTGATGCAAGTTTTTAAAAAAACTGAGTGTTCTCAGTCACAACGCTCAATTCCAAATTTATTGCTGGTAAATTCTGTTAATTCCTAGTATCAGTGGAAATATTTTCAGGAATAAACAGTGAATGTAAGCCAATAACCTTGGCTTAATAATAAAGATATCTGATTGATGTAACAGTTATGAGAGGTCTATCTGGTTTCAGATACTAATGACGTGCGAGTTATTATACCACACACATATACACCATGCTTTCACATAATCATAAGGAACAATTTTCTCAGCTTGATTAAATATATGTATTGAAAGTTTAGCACACCATCTCAAGTTGTAGCTGAATGGTCTGCCTGTGTCCCACAATTCAGCACTCAGAATGCTCTCCAAATGACAAGAAACAGCAACTCTGCAATTAGCAATCCTTTCACATTATACTCATCAAATGTTCCAGGCGGGGCTGGAGAGACCACAATAACAGCATCACCATTTACATAAAACATGCTAGAACTCTGATGGCAATTTGAGAGAGAAACATCTGTTCTGGAGCCATTTGCAATCAATCTGTCGTATCCTACAAGCGTTAAAAATTCCCCTCATTTAAAAACCACAAACACTGTTAAGACAGGTTAATAGCCAATGAGTGTCTTCCACTGACTGGACTGCATCTGTCACTTGGATGGGCTCCCCCTGCTGCTACACCCCCCATTCAAAATCAGCTCTGGAGAGCCGGCAAATGCTGCAGAGCAGCCTGGCCAGGGAGAAGAGGGAGGGAAATTCCTGATATGTCAGCAGATCACTGTGGATTTGATTCAGAGCTACAACTGACCAAAACCAGTGAATACCCTATACAAACAGCCTGCTTGCATTGCTTATCCTCCATGTTTATCCTCTTCAAGTTAGAACCCTTTCACTTCTACTTGTGCTTGAGTGCTAAATGAGTGCCAAGAAGTCTCAAAATGTTTGTTCAGATGGTATAAAAATGATGACAAGAGCAATGCATTTTTAACTTTGACCACAAACCTTTTATTTCAGAGGAACATAATAGTCCAGTGTAGTTGGGTGTTTCCTTTAAGCACCCCTACCCTAACAAATCAAGCACATAATCCAACAAAAGTTAAGCCCTCATTTCCTAGCCAATGCAGAGACAGCTCTAAAGGTGTGCTTCAGTCTCCCATGGAAGCCAAGACACAAAAGTTCTTGATTCTAGCAGGTCTCTACCACTGAAAAGACATCCTCCACCCTGTGATTTTATTGGTACTTCTAAGGTCAACATATGAAGGATAGTTTTTATGCTGGAGTTTATAAAAGCATGGAGCTGGAGTCATTTCCAGAGCCTGGAAATAAGTAATGAAAAATTAATTTGCTGCTGCTAAGCTGTTTGAGTTATACCCAACAATGAGTGTGGAATTTGTTATTTTCATCATTAAAATGACATCTGGATTTGAATAATGACATTTGGTTTCGAACAATGATTGGCACTTTACATTATAGTTTTGGGATGGGTTGGTCATTTCTGGTAATGGTAAATATCTTTAAAAAATTAAAAATTAATGATAATGGCTGGTATCCTGCTTTGCAGTGACAGATTTCTAACCTGGGCCCTTTTCGCATGCAGTTTCTTTTGCGAGAGGGCCCCTTGAGCAGTCCATATGACGCACTCCCATTTGCGCGGCGCTCACGAGCCTAAGCGGGCCACCCACGGATTTTATTTTCAGCTTTAAGCCGAAAATAATGCACGGTTGTGCAATGCTCCCGGGGCCCTCGCGCACTTACCTGCCCTGCACTGCGTCGGGCGAGCCAGGCTGGTCGCGCTTCCTCCCCCAGCGCAGCCTACAGCTCCCAGGCTGCACTGTGGAAGGAAGGGATGGGGCGTTCACGCGACAGCCGCGTAAGCGGCAACCCAGTTGTGGGAGAATGGAGGAGCGATGTGAGTGCCTCGCGCAAGAGGCTGCTTGCGCGAACAGCACCCCCCACCTCCGCGAGCAGGTAACATGCGGAAAGGGCCCTAGAGTTACAAAGCTGTAACTGATCTGTATTCAGTAATACAGAGGCTGTATTCACTATTATGGCACTATGACCATGATCACAGACATCCCCCCCAAACCTATCTCAACAGGCACCAGCTACACTGATGATGCCACCCTGCTGTGCCGCAACTGCCAACAGAACACAGTTTCATCACTCAGTGACGTTGCTGGCTCTTAAGGTAAGTCTTGAGGGGGGCGGCTGAGGGTCAGGCCAGGAGACATGACTGAGTTATGCATTCACAACTAAGTAAGCAAGGTAGATCTTGGCCAACAGCTAGGGTCTGATGGCAATTAATTGGTTTCCTTTGATGATTTAACACAAACACATTAGCACTAGCATTCTCAAGTACTGGGACTCTGTTCTTTCTTAACAGAAGCAAGCATTTCCTTAATGGCTAGTTACAGCACTCTTATCCAGACCAAGTTAGACAGACTGCTGCAGGGATACTGTTAGGCTTTTGGAACTATGTGAGGTGATTTTGAGGTGGTAAGAGCACATGTGGCTATTCTACTAAACCCTTACTCATACAGGAATATAACACAGTTGATGTCATATGCACTAGCCCAGAGGCAGACAGGGTTTACAAGCCAAGGCTCCTTGACTAGCAGCAGGTGTTGCATACGTATGCAATGGTGTCTAGGGATTGAAGATGCATTTGGCCATGTGGAGCTACTACACAGGCAAGGACTTTTCAGCAGTACCAAATGTGGTCAATATCACATTTAAGTAAGTCCTGAACTATCTGTGCATACCCATTAGGCATGTAATATCCAGAGATCTACCTCCAGACAAAAGAACACCTGTCCTCCAAACTCCTGAGATGGAAAGATTCAGCAGACGGTGGATTCACTTGCTCAAACAATGATATTTTCAGAGTTTGGAAAAGTGACTTTCTTGGACTACAACTCCTAGAGTTCCCAAGGCATGCTGACTAGAAGAATCTGGAAGCTGTAATCCAGAAAGTGATTCTTCCAAGTGCTGGATACTATAAATCAATTTGAATAGTTTTCAGCAAAAAGTTTCCAAAGGGTTGCTCTGATTTTTGCATACCATTCATCTCAAAAGGAAATTGCAAGATCAGGCTGCAGCTGAACAAATACAAGATATGCAGAAAAAGTATTATAAAATTTGCAGGGGAAGCAGGAGGACATGCTGTTTCACTTCCTATCAGCTACTGTTACTCAAGAGACGATATGGTTCAAAGAACAACCCGGTGCCAACACCCAGCCTCACTGCCCATGGGCTCCAATATTTTTCTAAAGTGCTGGTGAATGCCTCAGAGTAGTGGGGCAAGGAGAGTACGACAGAAAGAACTTAATGATTAAATAGGGCTTAAAATGAAAGGGGACTAGGGGAAAAAGGCATAAGACAAGATTTTTTACATGTTTTTCCCCTCCCCAATATAAAAGCATAACTTGTGGAATTTAGAAAAATAAAAGAAGAAGAAGAAAGGAAAAATTAGTCCAAAATGTATTTTTGGAACCATCCAAATTTTTCTCAGTGTTCGTTTTCACAAAGAGGGCTGTTAGCCAGAAGACAGCATAGGCAGAAGCATGCTCAAAGCATTTTCACTTCTGGGCTTGTCTACCGTGGCAATTCTGTTCAGTTTGCCCACTTCTGTCTGCCAGCTGGGCACCTTCTTTGTGGTCATGTGACGCCGAGCATGTTTTGTCAGGTGATCGCTCCTCATGAAACGACGGTCACAGACTGGACATGCAAATTTCTTCTCCCCTGTGTGAGTTCTGCGGTGGCGAGAAAGTTCATCAGAGCGGGCAAACTTTTTATCGCAACCTTCCCAGCTACAGGTGAAAGGTTTCTCTCCTGAAAGGGAGGATGAGAGGAGAACCAAAGAATGAGACAGCTGGCTGTAAAACACTATGCAAATAATTGAACCCCCTCTGTTCAGAGACAGGTAGCTGGTTTTGTGAACCAAGGAACAAGCAGATGAGACACCAGTCTTGACTTAGGCTGGGCCTCTTACGCCTGAAATTTGCATTAGAAGAAAAGTTAGCACTGGCCCAAAAGGGAGCTTCTCTTTCATTCCAAACAGGAAGTGTAAAGACCTTGATCCAGATTAGGGTCACAGCCGGAAGAACAAAGAGTGACAAGTGGGAGGACAAAATGTCCATACACATCCTCCATACAATCACAGCTCCCATGGCTGTGACTTTTTCTAAAAAGTCATTTGTGAATTTAGTGTTTGTGTAAATGGTGTCTCCTCTTCTTTGGACATAAGGCTACAGTCTTACCTAAAGAATACCTCACACAGCCATCAGAGGGATCCTTAATTCTGAAAGAAGCATATGCCTGATGGATTATTTCTTTTCTTCTAAACATAACCCAAAGAAACAGGTTTTGTCAAGGGATTATAGACTTTAGAAGGAAAGTATTATGGTAATAACCAGAATTTTCTGGCACAACAAGAAAAAGTCATGGTGCCTATTATGGCCTGTCTCATAAAATAACTCTTCTCACTAAGTATATGTTTTAAACATTAACAGTGAATCCTATCTCTGGTTTCTGCACATGTCTATTGTTCCTACTTGATACTTCAGTCTCTATCTAGACCTCCTCAAATTGTGCAACAAAGACAGCAACCAGAAGCTCTTTTCAGACCTAAACAAAGGCCACTGGCGCCTTTTTGGTGGCTCCTTTTTTGCCCCTCCAAGAGCCCCAAGCCACTCAGGTTTTTGTATCCTCTCAAAAAAAAAAATAAAAAAATTACTAAATCTGCGAAAAGGAATTCTGAACACATCCCCACCACTTAAGCCATCTCCCCAATTATTAGACCTCCTTTACTTAACAAGAAAAAATGGGGACTGACTTTCCATTTATGTTGTTAAGTAATGTTTCTTCAGGCACAAAACAGCCTACAAACAGAACATCAATCAGGTGCAAAAGGGTGTTTTCAATCCATATTTTTTGAAAATAAAAAATCCAAGGTTGGGAGGGCTGCTGGGGGAACAACCCCCCAGTGTTGTGGATGTTACACAGCTTAGAAACATTACATTTTGGATAACTCCCAGATATACCCTTAGCATAGACAATACACATATTGACATGGAAGTTCTGGGAGTTGTAGTCTAAACAGCTAATTTTTCTAAGCTTTGGAAATAAATAGAATCCAAAAGACTACCAAGTCTTAATCATGAGAGGGATTGAACTGTAGCTATTCTGTTTTTAGGACTGTAAGGATGTATTTAATCTAGTTGGCTAACTTGGGCCAATCTGATTTCCTTCCCAAGGATTTCTGGTGTTTCTACACCATTTGTGTCAAGCAGTCATTCTGCTCTGCTGATTCTGCTTCCATTAACAAGATGCCACGCTAAATTCAAGCAGCAAGACACCAAAGAACAAGGTCCATCTGCTTGCTTTTATTTTATTACTCAAGGCAGCTCGCTTCTCAGAAACAGCAGGTTTAGACCAAGAAGGTTTGTATTCAACCTTACTTCAGACTTCTGCCTTCCTGATTGCTTTAGCATATGGCAAGCTTGCTTCTTCGTCTTCTTTATTTTTTCCAAGCTTAGGATTTCTGTGGCATCTTTCTTTGCTTATCATGGCCAGTAATTTATCTATAACTCTGCCTTACACTTGCTTTTTCTTTTGTGCCATTTTACTGCCATTGTTTTATTACTGCACTGTCTTTTATGTCTTCATTGGTGCAACACTCGGAGAACTTCAGTTACTGGGCATTTTTTAAAAACTATTAAATATGAAACTATTTATTTATTTACATGTACCTTTTCAGGACACATACAGTTTAGAAGCTTTAAGAATGTCTGAAGTGTAATCTCTGCATGGGTCCTAAAAAAGAAGTCTTTTTCCATCAAGCAATTATTTTTCTACTTCCTCTTCACCACTGAAAACCTCAATATTCAGTTATGTTGCTAAATAACCATTACAGAGAGGTATCTACAACCTTTGTTCTCTTCTATACCTTACCGGTGTGTGTACGTAAATGAGCTTTCAGGTGAGAGCTTTTGAAGTATGTTTTCCTGCAGCCTGGAAAATTGCAAACATAATTCCTCCTCCGGGAAAAGTCCATTAAAGGTGCACTGCTTTGACCAGAGGTGATGAAAACAGGAGCAGGGGCCAGAGGCAACAACTTCGTATTCCCAACAGACATCACTGTTTGTTGGCACGACGGTGTCTGGGCAACAGCAGTCTGTGGAAGAACCAACATAACAGTTCCCTGGGGCATGGAAGGTCCCACCAGAACCGGCTGGGGAACTGGAGCTGTGTGGGGTAAGATGGGCTTGACGGTGGTTCCAGTCTGAGAAGAGGGCTTTAGAAAGGCAGGGACCATACCTCTCTGTCCTTCTAAGGGGATCATTTGGCAGATCACTGGTGGGCTTGAAATGGGAGTGGATAGAAGCGGGGGGGTCTTTTGTGGCATATCCTTTTCACCATTCTTTGGAAAGAGTGTCTGCTCTGAAGTGAGCCTCTGTAGTTCATGGCCTTTACTGGCAGCCCTAGGAAAACCCAAGTTGTGCAAGTAGGCCTCATGTACTGGGGAAGAATGACAGACTAAGCTGTCCGCAGTCCGGCAGTCCTGTGAAACTCTGGAATGTTGCTCCTCTGGTGCTGCTTTGTGGCAGTGGTCTGTAGAAATGTTGGGGCTGGACACTGTCTCTGCTTTCACTTGCACACCAGGAATGCAGGAGTAACTAGAACTGTCGCCTGTGTGACGGATCACACTTGTTGCCATGGCTCTACAAAGCGGAGGAACAGGTTGCTCAGCTCTGGCTGGCTTCTGGCTCGATGGCGTCTCCACGGTGGGGGCAGATGGCTGAGCTGCAGCCAGACCACAACCCGGAGGAGTGACTAAGCAGGCAGAGACATTCCCCTTCATTGTCCTAGATTTTGAATAAGTGACTTGCGATGATGGTGGAGCCGTTGCAGAAGGCTCGACAAAGTCTGGACTGTATGGTGGTGTCATGCACTACATTTTTTTAATTAAAAAGAAAGAAGGAATGTATTAATATATATAAATATTCCAAACACTACCACTGAAGATACAATAATGACCTACTACTGACAGATTCTCAGATTCTACTACTCTCAGATTCAGACTTTCAAACATGGATACAGTTGGCCCTCCACATTTTTAACATCCATGGATTTGATTATTTGCAAGTTTCTCCAGCACCTGCCCACCCGCCTCTAGTACTTCTTTTCTGGAGGAACCTTCCCTCTTGGCAGTTCTGATCTGGCCACTCAGCCCTTTCAAAACCCACCCCCTAGTCCCCCTCCTCCTCCACCAGCTGCTACCTGGCCAACTAAGGATTTCTCAGCACCACAAACTCTCTCCTGATGCCCACACACACACAAAAGGAAGGAAATGGACAGAAGCGTGGAAGTATAGGGCCACCATGTTGACCTCTCCCTTTCCTTCCCTGACTGGTTTGGGCCCCACATGCCTGTTTTCCCCACCATGCTTTGCCCTGCTTCCCACAGACACACACACACACACACACACACACACATTTTGATATTTGTAGTTTTCCCATTTTGGAAAAATGGGTGGGTCAACATGGGAGCCCTATGCTTCCTCTCTCACCCATCTCCTTCCTTGGATGTTGGGGGGCATCAGGAGAAGGTTTATAGTTCTAAGAAATCAGGCTGCCAGCCATCATTATCTGGCCAGGTAGCAGCTGGTAGAGGAGGAGAAGGACCAGAGGTGTTTTTCGTGTTTGTTTTAAATTGCTGCACAGCCTGAGCAGAGCTGCTGAGTGGGAAAGTTCCCCAGGAAAAGAAGTGTTTGAGGTGGGGGGAGCAGGGGTTAAAGAAACTTACAAATAATTAAATCCGTGAAAGTCAAACCTACAAATGTGGAAGACTGACTATATCACTAAATAACATGGCACATTCCAAGTAGTGTCACTATGTGCAACCGTGGCATTCTAATTCTATCTCTGATCATTTTGTTCAGATGTCTGGTCAGTCTATTTGGAATTGCTCCCAAAGCATCTATCACCACTGGGACCACAGATGTTTTATTCTCCCACAAGTGCTGAATCTCCATTTGTAGATAGCAGTGATGAAGAATTTTATTTGTATCTTGTCTTTCTCCAAAAAAAAAAAAAAGGCCCTTGAGGAAGCTTACAAATTAAAACAAATGCAATACAGCTAAAACATGCAAAAGGTTAGCATTAAGATGTAATTAAACTATGGATAACACTAAAAAAAAAAACCCTACAACAATAAAAATTAAAATCAACTTAAAAACAATAGAGGGACAGCTCAGTTAATAAGTCTCTTACAAAGAAGCTCCTTTTTTACAAAATCTTTTTATGCCTGCCAACTCTGCACTTTTCTTCCTAATCTTTTCTCTAGTTGGAGGTTTTTTTAGCAGCATCAACATTGAGAAGATGGTGAATGAGGACTGGAAAAGCACAGAATTTTAGTGTTGGGTTGCAGCAACATGTCTGCACTAAACACTACAATCAAGCTTGAACTGTGAAAGAGCGGCATTCTGCTCTAGCCAATCCTATTGCCTACAACTGGCAAGGTGAAGAGCCGCTGCCTCCAGAAGGCCTTAATGAGCATGCCTGAACAGCAAAACAGAAACGTGTAGCCATCAAAACAGAAATCATAAGATTTCCTGGATGCCCCTCCAAAGAAGTTTTCAATTATTCTCTAGAAGCTTCAAAATGTTTTTTGTTTACCACTTATGCAAGGCTTACTTGACCTGGCTGTTTCATTTCATGTATGCATAATGTTAGGTTTTGGATAAAGAGTTTGCTGAAACTTATTGAGCTGCTTTTCTTTTTTGGGATATAGTAAGCTATCCCTGTTCTCCTGTTCCTTCCATGATATTTCTGCCTCTGACACCAAAGTTTCTGTTATAAAAGTCGTGCTTAGAAACACATCAGCTTTGTTAACTGAAGTATACCTGTATGACACTTTATTAAAAGCCCTTTCTTTAGAAACATTCAGTTCTTGAAATCTTGTTGGAATAAATATTAGAAGATTAAATAAGTGCATTTTTATTTATTTCTTCACAGTATTTATATTCATTCTATAACCATTAGTTCTTTTTCAAGGTTTGTGAGGGGCTACTTACCAGTGTAGATAAGAAGTTATAATCCTTGGGTAAATCAGATATGGGTTCAGTGTGCATTGCAAAATCACCAGAATCTGAGACAGGTGTAAGAGGTCTTATCTTTAGCAGATCATTTTTCTGTGATCTTTGACCCCAAGAACTCATGCAAACAAGCGCCTCAACTGCTTCTATGTCATTCTGTTCCAACGTGCTACAAGTAGACCTTTCACTGTCATGACGCTGTCGTTCACGTATGGATTCATAGATGTCCACAATGTCAACCTAAAGATAACAAAGGTGTAATCTATTAGCCAACCAGAAAACAAAGCTACTACATATCTATTGCCTGACTACAAACTCGTCATATGTATTACAGTAGTGACACCAAATGTTGTTGGCTTTCAATACTCATCATTCTTGACTGTTGGCCACATGGCTGAGGCTGATGGGAGCTAAAGTATGCAACAGCTTTCAGGCCTCCAAAGCAAGACTCAATTTTTAGGCATGTCTACTAAGGATGCAAAGAATATTTGTAATTATTCCTCCCCAGGTCAAAAAAAAAAAAAAAAAGCCTTTGCAATAGCCAGGAAACCCCAGCAAGGATTTTGTGCATTTTTCTTCTAGTATTCAACATTCCAAAGTACTGTGGAGGAATTATTCTGTGGAGAAAAACACATGTGGCTTTTCTACAGAAAAACTGTTTTCTACACAGAAAAAAAATGCAGAGGAATACAGTAGACCCTCCACTTTTGCAGAGGTTAGGGCAGTAAGATCTCCACAAAAAGTGGAAAACCCACAAATATAAATGAAAACCGCCAATGGTATTTTTTTAAATCAACACTTCTCCAGGAATCTCTAGATCCCCCAGAGTGATTCTCTGATCCACTTCCTCTTTAGGAAACTCTAGGTCCTCCAATGGAATTGTATGGTCAACTTCTGGTGGACATTGACCGCAGAATTGCACTGGAGGACCTAGAAATTCCTAGAGAAGTGTTCTGTCTAGGAATCTCTCTCCTGTGTGACTCTGGTCATTTCCACACTACACTGTTATAGCACTATTATTCCACTTGTGACATCTTGTGGAAGTGTGGGGTTTGTAGTTTACTGAGATCAAAGAGCTCTCTGGCTGGGAATGCTAAAGGCCCCTCTCTAAACTGCAAACCCCAGGATTCTATAGGATGTTGAAAGCAGAATAACAGCACTATGACAGCATAGTGTGGAAATGGCCTCTATGTCACACTGGAAGACCTAGAGATTCCTAAAAAGAAAATATTTTCTCCATGGCAAGGACAAATAAGGTAAGAATTTTTTAAATAAACAAATAAAATAATGTACAAATAGTCAAATCTGCAAATGCTAAATGCATGAAAGTGGGGGGCCCACTGTATTCATTTTCTCCTGCAGTGAGGAGAAAACGACCATAACTATTAATCCTTGCATGCAAAGATTTAATAATAGAGGATCTCTAATGTCTACTCAGAAGTAAGCACCACTGCAACAACTTCCAGGTTTGCAAAGCTCAGTTCAACAGAACACTTAAAATCTAAATGTCTTTAAATATCCTCTTATCACCAATCACTGATTGAGATCATAGCAGCAGTAGCCTGGGGATGAGATGTGGAACCCTCCCCATGGGCTGCCTTGGTCAAAACTGTGAGTCAGAGGAAGGAACTAATTCTTCATTAAGTTTTTTTCTGGATGGAAGCAATGAGTAATTTTAGCAACTTTCTTCCTGATGTAAGAAAACTACAGTTTTCAAAGCCTATTTGCAATGCAGGACTTATTCTGTGCAAAAACCACATGTTGTGTAGAATAACTCCCAAACTGGAAAGACTCTCCTCAGTCCAGGATAAATGGACTCTTTAAAAAAAATTACCCATTATCTGAATATTTTTGAATACTGTTTCTATCTCTAATCAGTTTTCCACATTTCTGTACCCGATCTACATTAGCAGTATATTGCTCTCCTTTTTGTACACTATCATTAGTAATTTTGATTATTATTGCTAGAATTTGTTGGTCACAAGAAACTCATCTGTAGTTAATAATGGAAGCATCTGACACCATCACCTTACTTTCCACTTTCACATGGAAGGAGGATTCAGTGCACAACCAAGACTCTCATAACAGTCAGTCAGCAGGCCATGTTTACAAAGAAAGTGGAGCATGCCATTTGGATAGTAATCGCTATGTTTTCATGCACCATTGGCTGCCCACAGATGCTATACATACACCTGTATCATATATAAACATTTACTGAATGGCACAGGTTTCCATTCAGTACCCAACAGTCCACAAGTCAATCCAAGCTATAAGCAGTTCAACTGAAACACACACAACTTCCCAAAAGGTTGCCAATCATAGTACTTACAACTTACTGATGTGAGCTGCAGGCTGGCTCCAAGTAATTACTTTCTTTGTAATGCATATATGGAGCCAACCAAAAATAGCTCTTCACATGGATAAGCCAACATAAAATACGCAGCTAACCTTAAAAAGTGCCACCTGACTTCACAGGCACTTGGAATGAAAAGAAAGGTGTTAGAAGGATAAAGGAAAAAAATCAGCCATCTTGATAGTCAGCTAATGAACAACAAATTTTCATGTTGCTGCTTATTTTTCAGTTCATTGAGCGATCAAGAGTACCAAACGTAAGTGGGCTAACTACTATCCGAGTGCAGACAGGCAAAATGCGTTCTTGGAGCCCAATGTGCCCCCTTACGGTTGTTCTTGTGGCCCCAACATTGGCCATGCTCTCCAAAACCGTAGCTGTTCTGACAAAAAGGAGTAAATGCATTCTTATGTTTCTGAAGGCACGTACAGAAATGTTCTTTTTGTATATGTGACTTCAGGTCTCCTACAGACTTGTGGCAACCACAAGAACTTCAGAGAGCATTTTTAGGCAAGGAATACTCAGAGGTGGTTTGCAATTGCCTATAGCATCTGGTATCCCTTGGTGATCCCCCATCCAAGTACTAACCAGGAGCCTTGGTGGCGCAGTGGTTAAATGCCAGTACTGCAGCCACAAGGTTGTGAGTTCGATCCTGCCGGGCTCCAGGTTGACTCAGCCTTCCATCCTTCTGCAGGTCGGTAAAATGAGTACCCAGCTTGTTGGGGGCAATTAGCTAAAACACATTGTCAACCGCTTAGAGAGCACTTAGCTGATAAGCGGTATAGAAATACATGCTATTTGTAATGTATAATGTATTTCATGTTGTTCGTCGCCTCGATCCGTGTGGAGAGGTGGGATACAAATAAGTAAATATTATTATTTATTCAGATCAGATGTGATCTGGTGGCTTCTCACAGCACAGGGAAGCATCTGTGTGTGGTAAATTACCTTCTAAAAAGGTTGCAGGCTCCTCTTGGAGCATTAACCAAAACAACAACAACAACAATAACAAAATTGGGACTTCCAGCCACTTCTGAAGGGCAGTCTCTGTTTTTTGGCAGTCATGTGGTGAGTGGCAGAGACAGAAGAACAGCCCATAGACTTACATAGCTTGTCTGCTCCTGCATCAAAGGCTAAACAATAGCCATTTAGAAGATTCAATAAGAATTACCAGGGAATCAAAATGTTTAAATAGAAGAAGACTTCTACATTTGCTCACAGCTCATGAACATTACTTTTTATGAATTTTTAAAGAAAACCCATATAAAATAAACTATCATAGTCAATCATGAGGAATGACTGCACAAGGATCCTGTGATAGCTATTCTTCATCGGGCAAGGGAAAACTTTTCTATCCTTCCTATATCCTTTCTTGGACAGGTAAAGACCTCTTATTTCAGCAAGCCTTTGAGATCTGCTTACTCAGCCAGGAAAGGGCCTTTCAGATCGTGCTGTACTGTTCATTGTTTTCTTTTTGAATGGTCATGTTTTTAACTGCTTTCAATTCTATTACCACTTTAATTATATTTTTTAACATTTATATGATGTATAACTTTTTATCTATACCTGTTTTAACCGCCTGATCCAAGGACTGGGGAAGATATGGAGAATAAGCATCACCATCATCATCATCTCCTCACAGGTTTTTATAAACAGACTACAGCAGTTTTTAATAGTTTACTTTTACTGATTCTGAGCTTTTATCATTTGAAAGGTTTTGTTTTAAAAGATTTTAATTCTATGGATAGCTTAATTCTACGGACAGCTTAATTTTGTATAATTTCACCTATGTCTTTGTATCTATTTTTATCTGTAGGGATGTTTAATTTTTGTAAGCTGCCACGAGTTCCAGTTTTGAGTAAGAAAGGCAGAATATTAAACTAATACCAACAACAACTGTAGTTGCAATGGTGCAGCATCTATAGTGTTTTTGATGGCGATAATAATAATAATAATAGTAGTACTAATAAAAACCATCTGGAGGCCACAATGTTTTCAGCTTCAAAAAAAGCATGAGAAGGTTCTAAAATAACGGAAATGCTTATGCAAAGGCTTTGCTGTCAAGCAAGATAAGTATTTCAGAAGAACTTTTGATCTGTTCAGAAATTGCCAACATTGTGAAATCCTCAATAGATTAACAAGGGCCATTTCCGCACTAGCCTGTTATAGCGCGATGATTCCACTTTCAACCTCCTCTGGAATCCTGGGGTTTGCAGTTTCGGGAGGGGCCGGCCGGCCCCTCCCGAAACTGCAAACCCCAGGATTCCAGAGGAGGTTGAAAGTGGAATCATCCCGCTATAACAGGCGAGTGCGGAAATGGCCATAGTCTAAGAGAGAGAAAGAGAGGGAGAGGGAGGGAGGGCTTTATAGAGCCGCTCAGCCCAGCTTCCAGCCAGACAGGCAGCGCATAACATAGCTGGGCAGCTTGTCCTTAAATCACCTCCCTTCACCCAGACTGCAGAGAGAGGCAAGCCGGATGAGCTGGCACACAACGCAAGAAGCGGCTGCGAAATCTGCCGCCGCACAAAGAGGACTGGAAATTTCCTGCCCATTGACTGTAGTGCAGCTAGGAGAAGATGATCAAAAGGGGGAAAGAAAAGAGAGGGGTGATTAATTATCCCCGTGATTATTTCACCATAATGAAAGAAAGAAGGAAAAGGGTGTGCATGGGAGAGAGAACCGACAGCCAGTCAGGATGAGCGAGGCCTCTGTCACTTGGAGGGGAGGGGGGTGAAGCGCCACCTTCCGAAGGGAGGGGAAGGGGCGGGAGGCCTTCTCCCACCTCATGGGATCCAGAGCAACCACCCACTCCAAATATAGCTCGAGGGGGGCGGGGGGAGGGAGGGGGCGACGTCATGCATCAAAATAGCCATGTGAGCAAGGGGGGGTGGTCTCTGGCGGAGCCGTGGCTGGGAAGCGCCGCCAGGCGTGGCTCTGGGGTCCACAATGCTGGCCTGGTTGGAAAGCAGGGGGAGAGGGGGCCAGGCAATCGTTTGACAAGGCTGGGCCTTGGAGGGGGGTTGTGGGGGTGGAAGAAGACCTCTGGTAGCGAGGTTGCGCACAGAGACACACACACACACCCAAAGGCGGCTTCTCCCCCGCCCGCCCAGCCAAGTCCAGGGCATGACTTCATGCCATTCTTACCAGGCAGCACGTCGAGGTTACTCACCCCCGAAACACAATAATATGCCGCCTGCGTCAACGGTGACTCCTCCGAGGGCGAGGCGTGGGAGCCTCCCGGGGAAGGGAAGCCACCTCCGCCCGCCCGCCCGCCTCTCTGAACCGGGCAGGCCGCCCCCTCGAGCCGAGCGCCCCCCACTTCCCAGGAAGCCGGCCGGAGCACCGCCTGGCAGGGGTGGTCCGTGCCCCCTCCCGCCAGCATCCCTCCCCGCACGGCCCCCCGTCAGGCGCAGGGAGACTCAAGGGAGGGAGCTCTTCGGTGTTATTTATTCACACGACCAGGAACGTCACGGACTGCAGGTAAGTTAGAAGAGAGCCGCCCACACGCGGCTTTGGCCATTTCCGCACGACACTCTACAGCGCGATGATTCCACTTTCAACCCCCTATGGAACCCTGGGGTTCGCAGTTCCGGGAGGGGCCTGAAACTGCAAACCCCAGGATTCCAGAGGAGGTTGAAAATGGAATCATCGCGCTATAAAGAGTGTCGTGCGGAAATGTTGACGGGCTTTGTTGCTGGAGCGGCTTACAAGCCACCGGTTGAGAGCAAGGCTGCGCCCCCGCCGCCACGCAGACAGGCAGCGCCGACGCATCTCTCGCACCCATCACCTGGGCATCTCCCCAACCCACCCGCGAAGCACCTTTGCAGGATGCCATTTCCGCACGGGCCTGTTATAGCGGGATGATTCCACTTTCAACCTCCTCTGGCATCCTGGGGTTTGCAGTTTCGGGAGGGGCCGGCCGGCCCCTCCCGAAACTGCAAACCCCAGGATGCCAGAGGAGGTTGAAAGCGGAATCATCGCGCTATAACAGGCCCGTGCGGAAATGGCCATATATAACTAACTCGGCAAGACGAGTCCTCCTCCTGCCTCCCCGGCCCCGTCGTGCGTCCTCCGCCCGCCCCCCGGCACTCCGAGGGTCCTGCACCCTGGACGGGGATGGGGGTCAGACGGGAAGGGAGCCGGGGGACGGGGCGGCGAAAACGGGGGTCCCGGCGCTGCCCCCCTCCTCCTCCTCCTCCTCCCCGCCCACGGTCCCGGACGCGGCGCCGCGCGGTACTCACAGCGGGGGCATCCCCCGTCTCCTGGGCGCAGGGCGAGGCGTGCATGGCGATCGCTCCCGCAGGCACAGCAGCCGCCGCGATGTGACAAAGCCAGCCAGGGCGACTGCCAGCGCCGCCTCCTTCGCCTTCCCTCCCTCCGACCCCCCCTCCTCCTCCTCCTCCTCCTCCTTTCGGGGAGGCGAGCAGCCAAAACACAGAAGGAAACACACCAAAACACTCCATCCAGCAAAAGCAGCTGGAAGGGGGGAGGAGGAGGAGGAGGAGAGAACGAAAGGGGAAGAGTGCGAGGAAAGGGGGCGGCCCGCCACCAATCACATCCCGAGCTGCCTCCTCGCCGGCCAATGAGCTCCCTCCGGCGGCGTGACTGCCTCGTGCAGCGCGGCTTAGAGCAGGAAAGGCCCCTCGTGGGCACGTTCTGTGGCGGCGGCGGCGGCGGCGGCGGCGGCGCTGAACCACCCTTTGGAAACTAGGGGAAAGGTCGCGCGAGGAAGGCGGGAAGGAGGGAGGGAGAAAGGAGAGGCGGGCCCCGGCTGAGCCAAGGGAAGGGAAGGGCGGGGCTGCTCTCTGTCAGCGAGGAGCGGCAGCCAGGGAATGCCCAGACGCCAAAGGAGGGGGCGTGTCTAGAGAGAGAGAGAGAGAGACAGGGCTGGGAGAGTTGACATCACCGCCCTCGCCCCAGCAACAACGCGGCAGGCTCTTCCCGGAGTGGCGCTCCCCCCTCCGCCCACTCCAGCGGGAGTGATTCATAAGCCAGGCAAAGTTGGGAGTCGTGCGGCGCCTGCAGCGAGGATGTCCTTCCTTCCCACGCGCGAGCGAGCGGCGGCCGCAGGGAGAGGCGGTTGGGCGGCCGTGGCTCCTACGCAATAAATCACTTGCTCTTCTCCTCGAGACACAGATCGGGCAGCCATGTCCCTTAGTTTTGAGATGGCAGCTCCCTCGATTCTTCCCATTGCCCGTGGCGACTGGGAGTGATGGGAGTTGTCGTCCACAAGCAATAGAAAAGTTAACACAGCCCTTTGGGGAGCGTTTGTTGTTTTGAACTTTCAATCCCAGACTCCTCAGCCAGCATGGCCAATGGTGGGAGTCTGTGGAAGTTGTAGTCCAAAAGGTCTGAGGGGCCAAAGCTTTCCCCGCCCTCCGGCTGTGTGCCTGAGGCCCTCCCTGGCTGCTTTCAAATGGACCTGAAATGCCTGGCTGCTTATTCCAGCCTATTTTTAATTTAAAATATTGTTAATTGTTACATGGTCGTGGTTGCTTTAATATTTTTTCCTCTTTTTTTCTTTTTTAAATTATTAAAAATAACTTTTATTGATGTTAATACAAATAATATATACATACAGACAAAACACATACCAATACTAGTTCTAAACAAAACTACCTAAACAATCTAAACACTATCTTGAACAATACACACCTACATAACAAACATACCTGACCTGGGCCGTTTCCGCACTACGGTGTTAAAGTGCTGCTATTCCGCTATCAACCTCCTATTGAATTCTGGGGTTTGTAGTTTAGGGAAGGGCACTTCGAATTCTCAGCCAAAGAGCTCTTTGGTCTCAGTAAACTACAAACCCCAGAATTCCACACGGCGTTGAAAGTGGAATAGCAGCAGTTTAACACTGTAGTGCGGAAATAGCCATACAGACCATACAATCGCACCCCCTTTACACCCTCCCCGCCTTTTTGCTGAAACTTACTAATATTAAAGCAAGTGGTTGCTTTAATATTTTCATTAATTATATAATGAGCAGCTTTGAGGGGGCTTTGCCTACAAAAAGGGTACAAAGGGTTTTATTTCTGTTCATAACCATGATCAGAATCATATGTTAAAATAGGATAACAATTAGTAATGGGAAAAATAATAAAAAAGCATTAAAGTGTAATCCAAAGAATGTTTACTCAGATAATATTCCACTCTAATCTTTGGCCTTACTCCATACTGAGAGTATTTAGCAGTATAGCCTTAGATACCCTCTGACCTGGGAGAAAGCCCAATAAACTCAGTTGGATTTAACATCAGTAGATACACATGCAATTACACCGTTAACGCTGGTATCCTTAAAAGACATCAGGGATTGATTCTTGTATGCCAGGCATGGGCAACTGTGGAAGACCATCCCTCTGAGATGCCTTGGAGGGTTGCATTCTCCAGTGCACCTACTTTTGCCAAAACCCCACATTTTAACTCCCAAGTGTCCTCTAGGGGACATAGGAGCATGTTTTTACTGTCCTCCTCCCATCCTTAGAAGGCAATTTGGAGAATTTTGAAAAGTTTTTTTAAAAATTATTTACTAATTTATTTATTTTGCAGAATTTCATTATGACTCCTGGAGGGTCCAAGGAGGCTCCAAACATATTCCCTTCACACCTCCTGTAGATCATTTTGGAGGCATTTTAGAGAGGAGAAAAAAGAAAAAAATATTTGCAAAAATATTTTTGACCCCCATGGGGCCACAAAAACAACTCTGGGGGAAGCCATACTTTGCCAGCTTAGAAGTAGACCTGTATATGATATGGATTTTTTTTTTTGCTGCAGCACACCCAGACCTATTTGAAAAGACAGTGGGATTTGTGAGGTATTCGTGGCATTTATTCTTTATATCATTATGAAGATACAGAATGTGTAGAGTGGAGACAAAGATGTACTTGACCATTTGTGGAGGTGCCAGTCATGTTTCGTACTAAAATCTTCATTCTAATTATGGTGCTGCATGGATCAGGCTTATAGTTGTCCTAGGAAATTATCCAGCCAGGTTCAGAATTATTTCCCTAAGGAAAAAGAAGCTCAGGAGAAAAGCAATCCTACATACTTGGAAGGGAATTCAGTGGAAAAACTTTTGTGAGTGCTAATTCTCTTACTTATGGATACAGATATTTGAAGGAATATATATACAGTATATAGAAAATTATATTCAGGACAGCTGTAAATTCAGTCTTCTGAGGACATAAACCATAAGAACAATCTCACGAAAACCTACTCTGCCTTAAGTGCTGATGACTAACAAAGCAAAGGGCCCTTTCACACTATATAATTTTAGCAGTATGATTCCACTGTAACTGCCATGGCAACATTCTCTTAGAACCCTGGGATTCGCTGTTTAGAGAGGAGCATTTAGAATTCCCAGCCAAAAGAGCTCCTCTGGTGCCTCAACAAGTTGCCAACCCTGGGATTCCATAGGATGTTGCCATGGCAGTTAAAGTGGAATCAGAGTGCTAGAACCTTGGCCATTTCTGCATTGCATTGTTATAGTGCTAGTATCCCACTTTCAACATCCTGAGGAATTCTGAGGTTTGTAGTTTACTGAGGCCAAAGAGCTCTCTGGTTGAGCATTCTGAATGCCCCTCCATAAACTGCAAACCCCAGGATTCCATAAGATGTTGAAAGTGGAATAATAGCACTATAACAACGTAGTGTGGAAATAACCCATGTCATGTGAAAGGGCCCAAAGTAGAATACTCAAAACATTTTCTCATTTATACCCAAAACATGAGTCTAAGAGAATACATATCCTCTCTGTCTTTGCCAAGACCAGGGCTCAGTTCTTGCAGCTCCCTGTACAAGTGACAGGAAGCTGCTTTTGTTGATTCCTAGCTGCCAGTGCCATGCAGAACTCTGTTTGTGTTGATCTGGAATACAAGTATCCAGATTCCATAAAGTGATCAGGATGATAAGGTCCCAGCCAGGTCCCTTTTCAGTTGAAGAGTGGTGTAAAAATGTTTTGAATAAATAAACAGTAACATAAGGATGATTTACAAGCCCAAAATGGATCCAACAGGTGTTTTTTCTCTTTTTAAGTCTTATTTCTTTTCTTGTTTTCTCTCCGAAACCAGTAGGTGAAACAGGAAACAGCAAAGTTTCTCTGCTTTCCATGCGCAGCACATTCATATTATATCACAATTCAGAAGATTTGGAAAATACCTCATCCATCTTGCATTTTTTGAAATTCAGTGTGTTGTTAGGCCACAGATACTTCCCAGTTAACCCATGTGTGCATGTAAGCAAACAACAAATGCTACAGTTTAATGAATCTGTGTGTTCCTTGTCTGGGTAGATTATTATCTCTTGTGACCTGAAATGCTTTTGTGGCTGTTCTTGCAGCAGTTTTCATCATGAGAACCATGTATTGTATTTTAAGCATAGAATACATAGTACCACTCCCTCTGGTCACATGTTCAGCTTTATTAATATTTGGCATGCAGCCTGCTTCCTCTTCTAGTGCCTGACTTCCCTCCATATATTTACTTCTGTTTTCAATTACTGATCAGCAACTCAAACAGGTTTTTGTTGTTATCGCACAATGATGTTTGGTTAGGATTCTTATGTTCTTTAAAATACATGGGTTTGTTCTGATTTGCTAATGCATGTAATTCATGCAGTGTGGTCTTACATTCCAACTTTTTAGCATGCTTGTTATCACTTCCTCCCTCTGACAGTGAAATCAGATGGTTAGTGCCAACAGGACTATAGCCAAAACAGAACTACTAAGAAATGAGGAAAGTATAATCAGCTTGCTCTACCAAATCCAAAGATGATGATAGCAGCAGCAAGGAGGAGGAAGAGGAGGAAGGGGGAGGAGGAAATGGAAGAGAGAGTAAAAGCAAACACATAGATGCACAAAACAGTGCAATGTGGATGCAGTATGCTCAATAGCCACAGAATGTAGACTGACAGTTGTAAAATAAAAACAGAAAATTAGGAGGAGAGATTGCAACAATTTGTTACAGTTTCCATTTACATCCAGCAAATACAAATTGGAATCCAATTTATTCCACATACTGTTTCCAAGTAATGATGTAAAAGAATAAAGTGTAGGGTCTTGGGCATTAAAGAAATATTAAAACAAGAGGTGTTGGTGCACATAGTTTGAAAGAACTGGCACCTGCAGGAATTACTAGGCACTGCTGTCTTGAATATCCATTAGTTCAGAGGTAGTTAAAAAGTGTTGGACTGCAGTTCCCAACAATCAGCATAGCCAATGGTGATGAATGCAGGGATGTCCAGCAACAGTTGGCCGGCTAAACTTTCTCCACCCCTGCATTACATCAAGAAAAGGAAGAAGTCCTGTTTGCAGATGAACAAGCAAGAGGTTTCCTAACAGGACATGAAAAGAAAGTGTGTGCACCACTGTGCAGTGTGGTGGGTGTGAGAGATGATTTGAAGGAAACCACACTCACTTAACTCTTCTGCAATAACCACAAATCTAACTGAAAGGATACAACTGAGCAAGGGAGTGACAGTGTAATAGATGAATGCTACTTCTCTGCTTGGGGCACACTTAAAGATACAGGACAGCTTGTCTGTTCTTCCAGTATAGGCAGGAAGGGTAGCCAACCCAGGGCCACAACCTCCTAAAGGAAATGGCACGATGTAATGCCAATCTATTGAAAGAGGCTGGGGGTGATGGGAGTTGTAGTACAACAACCTGGAGACCAATAGGCGGCTGGGGAAGGGTGCTTCGGTTCAATTCCTAAAATGTATCATTGTTGTTAACAGCTGTCAAGTTGACTTTGACTTATGGTGACTTTATGAATGGGAGACCTACAAGTCACTCTATCATCAACAGCTCTGTTCAGCTCTTGCAGACTCAGGGTCATGGTTTCCTTGACTGAGTCTATTAATCTGTAATGCTGTCTTCCTCTTTTCCTACTGCCTTTATCTTACCAAGCACTATTGTCTTTTCTAGTGAGTTATGTTTTACTGTTGCTTGGCCTTTTGGCTAAGATCAAGTTTAGTATCTAGTGAGTCATGTCTTATGATATGTCCAAACAGGATAGCTTCAGTTTCGTCATCTTTGCTTCTAGAGAGAGTTCAGGCTTGATTTGTTCTAGGACCCACTCATTTGTCTGTTTAGCAGCCCACGGCATCCATAAAATTCTTCTTCAGCACCACATTTCAAAGGAGTTGATTTTCTTCCTATCACTTTTCTTCACTGTCCAGCTTTCACAACCATACATAGAAACCCGAAATATGATGGCATGGACCATCCTAACTTTAGTTAGGGGCCAGCCTACCTGCGGGATCGCCTTCTCCCATATAATCCGCCCCGCACACTAAGGTCTTCTGGGAGGAATTTACTGCAGCCAGTCAGAACTAGGTTGGCTGCAGTTACCCAGAGGACCTTCTCTTCTGTCGCTCCCAAGTTATGGAATGGCCTGCCGGAGGAGACCCGGCACATTACCAGTCTTGACTGCTTTAAAAAAGCGGTCAAGACTGTTCTCTTCTGACAGGCCTTCCCAGATTAGTGTTCCACCACCTCTCATCAATTGTCCTCTTGTTTTTAATTTTGCTTTTAATTTGTTTTTAATAGTTAATGTGTTTTAGGGGATTAGAAGGGTTGGTGGGTGGGGAGGATGGGTTACATTTTAGTGTTTTTAATGTATTTATATACTGTTGTAATGCCGCCTCGATCCATTGGGAGAGGCGGGATATAAATAAATTTTATTTATTATTATTATATTATTATTAGTATTCAGTGGTGTATCTTTACACTTGAAGATTTTGTCTAGTTCCTTCATAACTTCCTTCCCAAGTTCTAGCTTTCTTCTGATATTTTGACTGAAGTCTCCATTCTGATTAATGACCAAGCCAAAGTATGGAAAAATCTTGAACTATTTCAGTGTCTTCACTGTCTGCTTTAAAGTTACATAAATCATCTGTGGTCATTATTTTTGTTTTCTTAATGTTCAACTATAAACCTGCCTTTCTACTTTCTTCCTTGACTTTCTTCAGTAATTGTTTCACGTCTTTGCTATTTTCTGCTAGTAATACAGTATGATCCACATATCTTAAATCACTTATGTTCCTTCCTCCAATTTTCATGCCTCCTTCCACAGAGTTTAATCCTGCTTTATATATATGTATGTATGTATGTATGTTCAACATACAAATTAAACAGATGGGGTGATAAAATGCAGTCTCACCTGACCCCCTTATCAATTGGATACCATTCTGTTTCTCTTTATTCTCTCCTGACGGTAGCCTCTTATCCTGAATACAGGTGTGATAATGGAGTTTCTCCCATTATCTAAACACTGACGCTTTAGAAAGCTGGCTCTCCCTGCTGCCCACAAGGGGCTGGGTTGCACTGATTGGAGATCACATGATGTGGTTGGCCAATCGGGGGGAAGGACAGACAGAAGCTTCCAGAAGCTAGAAGAAGAGTCTTGAGGGGGAGTGAGGGAAACTGTCAGAGGTGGAGAAGGCTGCCACCTGGCCCTACTCAAAAATATCAACTTTAACTGTTGGGGGTGGGGTGGAATGTACTGAGTTAGCTGCTCTAGAAATCTTCTATCCTGGACAGTTAGAATCATAGAATCATAGAAATGTAGAGTTGGAAGAGACCACAGGGGTCGTCCAGTCCAACCCCCTGCCATGCAGGAACACCCTCAAAGCACTCCCGACAGATGGCCATCCAGCCTCTGCTTAAAAACCTCCAAGGAAGGAGCCTCCACTACACTCCCAGGCAGCAGATTCCACTGCCGGACAGCCCTGACTGTCAGGAAGTTCTTCCTGAGGTTCAGGTGGAATCTCCTTTCCTGCAGCTTGAATCCATTGCTCCTTGTCCTGGTCTCTGGAGCAGCAGAAGACAAGCCCTCTCCTTCCTCTACGTGGCATCCCTTCAGATATTTAAACATGGCTGTCATGTCCCCTCTTAGCCTTCTCTTCTGCAGACTAAACATACCCAGCTCTCTCAGTCTATCCTCATAGGGCATGGCTTCCAGGCCTCTCACCATTTTGGTCACCCTCCTCTGGACTTGCTCCAGCTTGTCAATATCCTTCTTGAATTGGGGTGCCCAGAACTGGACACAGTATTCAAGATGGGGTCTAACCGAAGCAGAGTAGAGTGGTACCAGTACCTCCCTCGATCTAGACACCATACTCCTGTTGATGCAGCCGAGAATTGCATTGGCTTTCTTGGCTGCCGCATCACACTGCTGACTCATGTTCAGCTTGTGGTCTAGTTGTCTAATTTGACAATATATTTATGTTTATAACTGTTTATAACTAAGAAGTATACCTGAGGGGGAAAAAGCCCTTTCATGATTTTTAGTCCCTAGTTTGTCTTGCCTGTTTTAAATAAATTCTTTCCTGTAAAGACTCTGTTACTTCTCCATTCCCACATCATCTTCCTCGGTACACGTTTGGTTAGGATTCCTAGTACCTCAGAAGAGGGAGGTGAGGAAAGAGAAGGATTGTGGAAAATAGAGACTGTGAAATTCCCAAGCAACGTCCCACTGCATTGTGGTCGAGTGGGTTCAATCAGTGGGTGGTGGCAGCTCAAAACTAAAGGAATTTAGGGGAAATTCCTAGCTCCTTTGTCAAGGCTGTAGGCAGCACTGAGAAGGAGAAGGGCCCCCCCATCTTTCCCCAAATCTCCACAACAGGTTACACATCAGGACAAGCCAATGTTGTGGCACACTGATTACTTTAAGAGCAATGCATAGCAATGCATGAAAAATATTGAATTAAGAGTGAAAGTATAATAATAAAAATGAATATAATGAAAATAAGAATTGAAGATACGTAACAAAAATGTATAAGTTGTATGAACGGAACAAGCTGAACAAGTTTATGATTTTAGGGGAAGGGAAAAACAATAATATCAGTTTGCATTGTTTAAAAGAAGGAAAAAAAATTTTTTGTTCTGTTTGGTTTGTTTGTTTGTTTTCTAACTCACCATTATGTATAACACATGGTGTTTTATTTTTCGTTTGTTTTTGTGTTATAGTTTAATAAAATTTAAAAAAAAAAGAGCAATGCATAGCTTTTCATAATTTACAAAATCAAAGGGTTTACTATAATTGATAAAGTACAGGCTGATTTTCTTCTGAGATTGTTTGGTATGCTAGTTATCTGATGTATATTTCCAATATGATCCCTAGTGCATCTTCCTTTCCTCAGCTTAGATACCTGCTATTTCTTACTTCATATGTGGTAAAAGACTTTATTGTAGAAATTTGAGCATCACTTTGCTTATATGGGAGAATAATGCAATGTTCCTGTAGTGGTTGCAATCCCTGGTGTCTCCTTGCTTGGGGACTGGAATATATATTGAGCATTTCCAATCAGTTGTTTTGTTTTCCATATTTGTTGACAGATTTCAGTTAGAACTTGATTAGATTCTCTTTCTGTGGCTTGATATTGGTATGCCATCTGTTCCTGGTGATTTATTTCTCCCAAGTGCTCTGAGTGCAGCTTCCACTTCAATTTCTAAAACTGGTGGTTCATCTTTAAATATTTTTTCTTTCAATGGATCTGTCATCCTTTTATTTCTTTTATATAGTTCTTCTGTGTATTGTTTCCATTGTCTTTTTATTTGTATTTGGCCATGTAACGTGCTCCCCTGCTTAGTCATAAAGCACCCCTGCTGTTGGTTTAAATTTCCTTTAGATTTCTCAGATATTGTGGAAGAGGTCTCTTGTTCTTCCTTTTTTGTTATGATCTTCTGTTTCTCTGCATTGATTTTTATAGACATAAGTGACAAAAGTCACTAAACAGTTGCATTCCGGTTCTGACCCTATTTCTACCAGCTTTTACTTTTGCGTCTCATTTGTCCCTAATTGCTTGAAGAGTTTTATCTATCATCCATAGAAGCTTCTCTCTCTTTGGCTGCATGTCTTTTTGCATTCTTTCCTGACAATATCCCTGACATCAGTCTAGAGTTTTCTGGTTCTCAGTTAGACTTAACAGTGTAAAGGTTTTTTGTTTTTGTTTTTAATATTATCTTTAAATTCTATGGGAATGTTCTTCAGGTTGTATTTTGGCACAATGGCTGGTTTAGTATTCTTTAGCTTTACCCTAATTTTTTATATTAGCAGTTTGTGCCCAAATCTGTTCCTGATCTTGTTTTTGTAGAGAGAATGGAATTTCCCCATCTTCTATATCCTTTGACTGCTTTTGCTACA
This sequence comes from Ctenosaura bakeri, assembly GCA_948474755.1. Taxonomy (NCBI): domain Eukaryota; kingdom Metazoa; phylum Chordata; class Lepidosauria; order Squamata; family Iguanidae; genus Ctenosaura; species Ctenosaura bakeri. The sequence continues at coordinate 310,683 of CAOLHI010001030.1, read as the reverse complement.
TCTCTCCTCACTATTAATACCACCCGATTTCTTCTTAGATTTTTGTATCCTGAATAAAACAATCGGTAATTATCTGACTGAAAATGTCCTGTTCCTGTCCATTTTAGCTTGCAAATACCATAACGTTTATACATTCAATTTCTTGTTTTATCATGTCTAGCTTCTCCTGATTCAAGCTTCTCACATTCTATGTTCCTATCATATGGAACATGGAATTCCTATAATATGTGTTACACCTCTGAGCATGTTAACAGCTGAATGTCCTTTCAGTTTGGGTCCAGTTGCATCATTAGCCATAGGACTACCCATAGTTGTCCTCTGCTGTACCCCAGTAGCTTGTTGAGTGCTATCCGACCTGGGACTTTCAACTTTTGGCACTATCTCTTGTTTCATTTTGGATTGTTTCATCATAGTATTTTCATGGTAAAAGATATTCAAAAGGGGTTTATCGTGCCTCCTTCTGTGTAGTACCAACAAGTTTTAGTATGGTGCCACTACTGTTGTCTCTGAGAGATGCTCCAACAGTGTCGCTCCACCACTACTGCTGCTGCCCAGTAGCTGTTTGGCACATTTAGCCTGGCTCCTCAGCAAAAGTCTGCCTGACTTGGGAGACCTTACCAACGGCACGCTGCCATCAGCAGAGCTGCTGGCCTCACAAGAGCACACAATCCCACCACCATAGAAAGGCAGTGCCATGGTGAGAATTCCTTAAATACACTTTCCAAATGCAGAGGAATATAGAGCAAAATGCACATCTCACACATATCTTGTGAGCAAATTGATTTCTTATTATGATCATGTTTCTGTTGCCCTGACTCCAGTGCTTAGTCCCAACTACAGTAAATCCACCGAATCACTGGCGCTTAGGTAAGTGTTGATTTATAACATTACCTTTGATTCAGTGGGTCTGCTCTGTTTAGAACTTAACAATTGGATTTGGGTTGTTGTTCTTATTGCATATTGTATGCCAATTTTAATTCTTGCACATTGCCCTGATATACACAAGAATGAAAAACACACATACACAAAACTCTGACTGGGGAATGGGAGGTTTGAGGACTGAAAAACAACTGCGGGGAGAGCAAAGTGGGTGTTTTAATTTTCTCCCTGCCTCTCATTTTATTCCAAATCGACATGCCAAGCCATAGTTTCAAGCACATGATGAGCCCCAAATAAGGATGTGGGGGGGTCAGAGATCACGCATAACATATAACTTGATCACTTGATCATGCTGCCAGTGCCTACCTACAGTCAAAAACTAGGGAAAAGGTCAAACCAAGAAGAAAAAAAGAGGATCAGCTTGACATGCATTGCCAGCAGTTTTGAAATAGAAATGAACTTGGGAACAGTGATTCCCAAGTTCAGCTGCCTCTTTACAAATGAGAAGTATTATTGAATGGTTGTTGGCATGCTGTGGGATTGAAGAAGAAACCCCACCAGGCTTGGCATTTTGAGCTGGCAGTTATATGAGCCACGTTCCATGCAGGGATGTCCTGAAAAGGGGGTCAAAGCTATGTCAGGTTGCCTTGTACTACACTTGAGCACTTAATCCAAGCGTAACGCAGGCAACACTCTCCCCCCTCCCCAACACACACACAGACAACGGGTGGGAAACAACATTGATTTAGCGCTGTGTGTGATCAAGAGGGCAGAGTCCTCCTTCAGTTTCCTCCCACACACTTTTAAAACAGAGAGAGCAACAACATTGTTTAACTATTATGAGGGCATTTTATGCTTTCCCTGTAAGAGAAACTGTATATTATTTCTACAGCAGTGCATAAGAGGTGTGCTATGGCAGCACATATTTGGTCAGTGACAGATATATTCAGCGGTAGCTCTACCATGGGAACATACGCAAGCAAAATTAATAGCCACTCTTATAGGGTTAAATGTGCTACAGAGGCTAGGATGCTCAAATAGGACTGGGAAGACCAAGGGTTCAGATCCCCATTCAAGCAGTAAACTCATTAGATGGTCTTGCACTTGTCTGTCAGTCTACCATACCTCATAGGGCTTTTGTGAGGATAAAGAAGAGGAGGGCAAGAGAAGTTTATAGGCTGCTTTGAGCTCTGTGGGTTAAGTGTTACATATAAGCAAACAGCAAAATTGAAATATATACCTTATCCACATAGCAGTTACCCTCAATAGCTAGTTTGATGGTTTAGCTCAGGGTTTGGGAACATGCAGCCCTCCAACTTGGACTATAATTTGCACTTCAGTGAGAACCCTTAGTTTGGCTTAATCCTGGTAGAGTCTATTAGGTTGCTGAGGTCAAAGGACAAGGCTTGATCTTTGACATGGAGTATGCGGTGATGAGTGCATGGCTTCCTCACTCAGTTTTGTTTTTTTAAACCGGACTTAAAGTCTTGGTTGTTCAAGCTGCTTTTTTAACTGACCATAACCCCAGCTTTTACCATGCAGTTTTTATAGCTGTGGGTTTTAAAAGTGTTTTTTTGTTGTTGTTTTGATTGACTTTATTTGTATATTTTATTGTTGTAAATTTTTTAGCTTATAAAATTTATGTAAATTTATAAAATTATGTAAATTTTTTAGCTTTCATCCTTCCGCAGGTCGGTAAAATGAGTACCCAGCTTGTTGGGGGCATGTATAGAAATGTTTCGAAATACATGCTATTTGTAAGTTGTTCGCCGCCTCGATCCATATGGAGAGGCGAGATACAAATAAATAAAAATAAATAAATAAATAAACCTGCTCAAGGAGTCTTTGCCTCAGAAGGTAGATGCAGAAATATTTAAGGCATTAGGAGTCCATAAATTTTGTTGCTAATGTCTAGATGAAAACATGCTGAGAACCCTAACCTATGTAAGGTATAAGAGGCCTTATAAGATTCCCCCTCCCCCATCATATTGTTGCAGTAGTTTTTGTTCAGTTGCTTTTGGATTTAGAGGCCCTTCATAATCTCACTTAGTTTGTGGATAAACCTGGGTCTGTTGGTTATGCTTGCTGGTATTTATCGGAAGTGAAGACCAATGATATCTGAATTCCTACTCCTGCTCTAAGCACTGTGATAAGATTTTCATAAACTTCTTATAGCTAGGCCTATTGTTTCTTTTAAATAAGAATTATCTTTCCTCAGCAAGATAATGTTAATAATTATCAGTACAGGTTACCTGTCCTCCAAGAAGGCTAATCCCTGTGTTTCTGCATGGTGAGTCACTGCTATGGGGTGAGATTTACCACCTTAGCTGAGATTAGTGACTCATGCCGAGATGCTTACTGGCAAGTCCCAAAGGACCAGGACTTAACTCTTTCAGGTCTTCTGCCTCCGACAAAGGTAAAATGTATTCAGTGAAGGCACACAACAACAGCAACAACCAGTACAGAGATTCGTTGAGAAATTCAATGTTCTCTTCCTCAGAAAGGAGCAGTTAGCTTTGCACAGGACAGGTCTTTGCCACAAGGAAGATATATTTTGTGCTTTGGAGTTGGCCCGAAAAGGTATTGATGCCTGTGGATGTTAGATTTTATTGTATTTTGCTGCATGACCAACATGCTTATCCATGAACATAACTTTTTCCCCTAGGCAATAGAGCAGATAGTCTTCTCTGAAAGGCAAGTAATTCTGCCTCCTAGACAGCGACAGAATGGTCCAATTAAGATTGGCCCTTCTAAGAAACTGCCCTGTAATTCTTAAGCTAGACTGCTGCCCTCAAGTACAGGTGAAAAATACCATGGCCAGCTCCAAACGGAGATTGAAATAACAGTCCAATCTGGTTTTGTATGTGGAAAGGGAAGGGGTGCCATCTTGTTCCTCAGTCAGCAAAGTGGCTGAGGTCAGTCCTGGATCCAGTCATGCTCTATGACAAAAGAGTAGCATGGTTGGAGATGAGTACATCAACTGCAGACAATTTAAGAGTGCTTCGAGGGCAATATCTGGAAAGATGTGGGTCTCTGAAAAGAGGATGGAAGAATGAGACTGGTTTTTGGCTAGAAACCTCTTCTAGGGTAGACATGATTCAGTGGGACAAACTGACTGATTGCTGGACTCAACCAATCAATAATTTTATTACAGTTGTAGACCAGTGTGGATTGCTGGACTGTATTTATACATTTCTTTTCAGCCCACTGCGCAATGTACAATAAAATCACAGTACACAAATGAAACAGAAATCACATGTTGTTTGAGAACAAACTAAAATCCAGTTTAGAAGTCCAAAGTCCAAAGGTACAATGAAATTGTGACTGTCCCTCAGAAATTCTATAGTCGCCCAGAAGGGACTCCCATAACTTAAGTGCTGCTATAGAAAAGTCCCTTTTTCATGGATCCATCTGTCATGTGCACCCACTTCTTTCTCTTTAAAAATTGAAAAAAAGCAGCTATCTACTTAGTGGTTTCAAGACGTGTCCACACTCTCAGTGGTGACCACTGACAGTCACTCCTTCTCTAAGGCTGTGGATGACATTCCACTGACTCCAGCAGGCCTCATTTTCAAGTACACACTTGTTAGTTCTGGTCTGAAAGTTTCAGGATTTGTTTGTTGCTCTGTTTTAGAATGTTTTCAAATAAGTAAAAATATCTGCCACATTACAAACAAGAGGGTTTTCCGGGAATTTTCTGTTCCAGGAAATTGGAGCTCAGTTTATAAAGCAACAAGCGCAGCAGCAAACATGTTGGGCAATACAGGTCCAAGGCAATGTTTCTTCTGTATCTTATTTTGTAGTCTAGCTCACTTCTAGGAATTATCCAGGGTGGCAGCATTGAGCAATCTTCAACACAGTCTATAGCCGGCTCTGCTCTAGATACCACTCCTTAAGGAAAGTCAGACTGCTGTATTTTTCCCCGGCACTTATCTGAAACAAAGCTGAGGACTTTAAAAAAAAACACTTACCACTAATTCATAAGCTGTGTGACATGAAGGCTACTTTGACTCACTCAATAAGGCAGTTTTCACCATTATGTGAGCCATTTCAGAACTGCCGTTCTGTGGGATTGTGAATTACTATGTTCATTCCTGGCTGCAGCTTTTATTGTTTTATAAATAACACCGATAAATCTCTTCAAATAGTTAAGAATATCGTAATAAGGATTTTAAAAATATATATAGTTATGAGCAGTTGAAAAATGGTGCAGCACAACCTGATAATTCTGTATGTTCTGGTGCAGTTTCCATCAGGATAAATGACTTTAATGGAGATATCTCATCTGAAAGTTGTCCTTGGAGGTGGAGGAGAAAAATCCATTCTAAAATAAATTAAATAGTGGATGCAGTGGCTGTTCTCAACACAGAAGTAACAAGAAAGGAAAGCTGAGACTGACACCTCAGTTTTAATCAAGCTTATCCAGTGGCTTCACTAAATTCTAGATGAAACTACTGAAACTCCAACCTCAAGGTGTTATACTAGATTTTACTTGTGGTGCTGAAATCCTGACATTAACAATGTATGCACGAGTCCAAATCCACCATCCTCACAGCAGGATTCTCTGATTTGAAATTCAAAAAAGTAATGTTTCCAAACTCTGGATTGGTGTAGACCTTGATTTATATATTGGTGGTGGCAGCAACTGTCATACAGAAGAATTTTTGGGAAGCAGATTTCTTTCAGCTCCAGTATCTTTCTGGTGCAATATGAAAATGCCAAACTGCAGCAAGTATGATGAATCCATAAAAAAAGGAAATGCCTCATCCAAAAAAAAAAAAAAGGAGAAAGAGGAAGAGGAGAAGGCAGCAAAAGAGGAGAAATTGGTGTAAACTTAGTTATACTTAAAAATGCAAACTTGGAAGCAATTTCTGTGATTTAAATAGACATCATGGAATCCTAGAATCCTAGAGTTGGAAGAGACCCCAGGGGCCATCGAGTCCAACCCCCTGCTATGCAGGAACACACATCAAAGCATTCCCAACAGATGGCCATCCAGCCTCTGCTTAAAAACCTCCAGAGAAGGAGACTCCACCACACTCTGAGGCAGCATATTCCACTGCTGGACAGCTCTGACTGTCATGAAGTTCTTCCTGAGGTTCAAGTGGAATCTCCTTTCCTGCAGCTTGAATCCACTGCTCCTTGTCCTAGTCTCTGGAGCAGCAGAAAACAAGCCCGCTCCCTCCTCGACATGACATCCCTTCAAATATTTAAATATGGCTATCATGTTCCCTCTTAACCTTCTCTTCTGCAGACTAAACATGCCCAGCTCCCTAGGAAGCTCCTCATAGGGAATGGCTTCCAGACCCTTCACCATTTCGGTCGCCCTCCTCTGGACATGCTCCAGCTTCTTGAATTGTGGCACCCAGAATTGGACACCGTATTCCAAATGAGGTCTAACCAATGGAGAATAGAATGATACCGTTACCTCCCTCGATCTAGACAGCATACTCCTATTGATGCAACCAAGAATCTCATTGGCTTTCTTGGCTGTTGCATCACACTGTTGACTCATGTTCAGTTTATGATCTACCAAGACTCCTAGATCCCTTTCACACATACTGTTATCTAGCCACATGTCCCCATCCTATATTTGTGCATTCCATTTTTTCTGCCTAAGTGTAGAACCTTACATTTTTCTCTGTTGAAATTCATTTTGTTAGCTTTGGCCCAGCTCTCCAATATGTCATTTTGAATTTTGATCTTGTCCTCTGGCATACTAGCAACCCCACCCAATTTAGGGATACAGTAAAAAAAATGGTGGGAAAAATATGTCAGAGGATGCCACAACTCAGCATGGTGCTTAATTGTCCACAGCATTAGCGTTCCTGTCCCAGAACCTTAAGGCATAGGGCAGGGGGGAATCGGAAAGATAAAGAATGACACACAAGCTGAACTTCCAGCTACCATTGGCCCACATACATTTTTTTAAAAAAGAGTCTTTCTCACATGCATATGCATACACAGCCTTCTATTTGAGTTGCCACAACCTTTGCACCACCCACACTATGTGTCCTCGTGAGCCTTGCACACAAGCATTCTTCTCTCCTACTTGTGTCCTTCTCCACAAAGAGAAAGCATGCCCAGTAGAGATGTCCAGTTCTGCACCATATCCATCAGAGGGATGTGCTCACTCTGTCCTGTGCCTCCTGCCAGGAGAAAAACAGATCTTGAGACTGCAGAGAGTGTCTATGTGGGTAATGAGGCATTATGGGATGGAGTTGCCTGGGGAGCGTGACTGGCCTGACACCCTGCCTTTCCTTCTGTGGCTGTGGGGATGTCTCCTCATTGATCACAAAAGCTTTCTGATGGGGCTTTTTTTCCCCCCGCAAAGAAAGGATGTGGCGAAGGAGGGGGTACAATTTATGGAAATGACTGGCAAGCGAAAAAAGGTTGGGAAGTACTGAGTCAGCTTCTCAGTGACTGCTCCCAAGTTCTGGAACTCCCTTCCCAGAGAGGTTAGACTGGCACCCTCCTGATGTTTCTGTTTCAGTAGGCTGTGGAAGACATGCTGCTCAAGGGGAACAGTCCTTGCATAATGTCCTGGATTTTCTATTTGCTGTTTTCTTTTTAATGGTTTATGTCTTTAATAGTTTTTTTTTTTTATAAATAGTTTAATCACATTTTCAGCTTGGTATGTTATGAATTTTTAGCTATGTTTAACTGTTGTAAGCCACCTTGAGTCCTTAACTGGGAGAAAATGATATAAATAAATATAATAATAAATATTGTTGTTGCTAACAACCTCAAATATTTTGAACTCAGCCCACTTCCATAGACATATAGATATCCATTTTGTGCTATTGCTAATAGAGCAGATATGAGCAATTTATGCTTTTTACAGAATGATTTTATAGTCTCATCAGGAAAATAATCCAACAGGATTATTGTAGCAGTGAAAATTTAATTTGTATTTCATAATTTTCATAATGCTATCTTGCACCAGTTTTTGAACCTTTTGCATCTCAAGGCATGTATCTATCAATGGTATACGTATGCCCATTATAGACAATGTCTCTTTCTCTTTCCCAGGATGCTGAATAATTATTTGGCATGTCTGAAAGGGCATGGGTCTTTGTTTCCAAGGTTTGTTTGATAATTAAACTTTATGTGTGGCTGCCAAGGGCACCTGAACAAAGGGCTACAACTTTGCTTCATGCCTTCTGACTTTGCCTGTGTTTAAGTACAAAGCTCAATTGCCGAATTTAAACCAACAGTGTGTGCCCAGCCGGATCATTCATGCACTTTCCAATAATCACAGGAGAATGTGAGAGCAGGTCAGCGGCCAGTACTGGGCTGAGATAAGATTTTTCCTGGGAAGGAACGAAAATAACCACATTGCTCAAAGTGATGCAGATGGGAACAAATTTTGAGGGGGCCAGCAACATTTTGGTTCATGAAACATTAATGCAATGCTCTTCTCAAATCATGCAGAGAAGGGAAATCATGAGTTAGGATTGTCTTTTCATAACTTTGGAATAAAGGTTGACACTCAGCATGGTGTAGTGGTTTGAGTGTTGGACTATGCCTCTGGAGAGCAGGTTCAAATCCCCATTCAGCCATGGAAACCCACCGGGTGACCCTGGGCAAGTCACTATCTCTCATCCTCAAAGGAAGGCAGTAGCAAACCCCCTCTGAATACCGTAAATCTTGCCAAGAAAACCCAGTGATAGGGTAACCTTAGGGTCACCATAAGTCAGAAAGGACTTGAAGACATACAACAACAATATAAAAGGTTAGGAACTGGAAAAGTATTTCAGTATCATCAACACTAACAATAGAAATCATTTAATTGTGATTGGCAATTAACTCATTTTAGAAACCGTTCAGTTGCAACACACCATGGGATTTACAGAGAACAGCAGGAAGGTTGTCTCTTTTGACAGCAAGGGAGTACATTTTGTTACTACTTCCTTTAAAAAGGTTCATTCTGTGTTTTTAAATTTGCCTTCCTTCCACTTAGAATTTTTCCCAAGATGGACCACAAAGCTCGGGGAATGGTGGTAATCCCATGTGTCTGATAACTGTCACAAAGCATGGGATTTCATGTTTTAACCTCTTCAACTCAGGTTGTCATTCATCTGCATCACCCCTTTCTTTCCACTCGCACCTCACTCTGCCTTGTCTGTTGAACGTGAGCTATTAGGAGGGATTTTTTTCAGCAAGAAAGGAAAGATCTACTGTAAGTTCAGCAATAAGTGGACAGCTACAAAGATGTGAATCAAAAGTGGAGCGTGTTAATCAAAAGTGATTTGAGGGACTCTGAGCATATGCAGAATATTTTTTGCTCTGCTGAATCCACCCTTAAAAATTATAATGAATTCAGACATAATTAAGGAAAGCATATTTTGAATTTCTGTTTTAATGTTGCGACTGCTGTGTTTGTTTCCTGGGGAGCGCACGTGTGGGGGTGAGAAAAGCAACAGCAGCACCATTACAGTTTACCATTTTTGCAGTATACGTCTAGCAAAAGTAAAATTTTTAAAAAATTAAAGTTATAAAGAGACATTTTAACTCTGCTTTTAATCATGCATATATGTCTGTATGTACGTACACGTACACACAAGAGGGTTTATTGGGCTAAATCAGGGAAAGAAATTCTATCATCCTTCCAATGTTGAATGCTCCTAGCATTCCACAGCTATCACTATGCTGGCTAGGGCTGATGGGAACTGCAGTTTTAACGGTACCTGGAAGGCCACATAATTCCCACCTATGGGTTAAATCCAACCAATAGTTCCCAGTTAGTGTAGACTCAATCGAATTGATATACATGTAGACTTAACAAGTTCCCAAAGCAACATCAATCAGAAGAGTTGTATTGTCCCTTCCTCTCATGACTGCCATCTTGTTTTCCCTACATAGCAGCTCCTGTGTAGACATTCCTTTTACTGTTATGTATGCAATCCTTAACTTGGGCAACAGGTGAGTGCATTGATCAGCAAACCTTTGTTACCTTTGTAGACAATCCATGTCTTCTACTGCTGTGGCTCTGTAGCACAATTCATTTCAGAGCACGTCAGATTTACTTTTTGGACTGCTGCTCCCAGGATTCCACACTCAGTATGGGATATCAAACCCCAAAAGTATATTTTCCAAGCTTTACTACCTAATCTGTAACACCTGTAAATCTGGCATGCCTCAGTGTACTGTACTAGGTGGTGGACTACAATTCCCTCCAGAGCTTGACAAGGTTACCTTTTGGAATACAACTCTGAATGCTACCCCCCTCCATGATGTCTGGGGGATTCTAGCTGTGGTTATCCAAAAAGTAATTTTTCCAAGCTATGATTTCCATCTCAGTATAAAGCATTCCCTTGCATAAAATCTGTTTTCCTGGCTTCAGTATGCAATATTATAAGCATGTTAAGGCAATTCACACTAAGGGAGCAGAATTCTCTTTCTTTTCTCATAGAAACCCAATTGGGCCCTCTGTTTTCATTGCAAGATCAGGAAAAGAAAAAAAAACTATATAGAATGTATAGTTGTATATACTACTGAAACTGTAAAGATAATTTTCAGACACCCTGTAGAACCCCTGAAAAAGAACCAAGAATTACTGCACTCATATTGCATGGCAGTGGGATGGGGAAGAGTTGAGGCTAAGAGCTTTACTTTTACTTGCCTACATTTCATAGTTGATGAAGGTTTTCATCCAGCCCCTCTAACGTAACAAAGGGGCCCAGGGGAGCACTGGCAGTTGGCTTCCCTCTGCTTTAGTGTTTGCTCACTTAACAAAAGGCCAAGTGTACTGCCCTGCAAGCTGGAGCAAAGCATGTGTATTTATTCAGGATATTGCCCAAGCAGGTCAATGATAATGATTAAGTGCTGAGATTAATTTAGCTGACACTGCTCTTCACTGCTTTCTCTGGGTATATGTCAGCATAGACCCAACGCAATTGGGGAATTTTATACACTGGAGAACAAGCAGATTATATGGAGCCAAATTTGCACCGTGTGTATAGGCAAACCATCCACACTGGGCCCTCCACTTTTGCAGGTTCAGCACTCATGGGTTTGATTATTAGCAGATTATTTTATTTCTTTAATAAATTCTTACTCTATTTGCTCCCACTACAGAAAAAATAGGTCCTTCAGTACAATTTTATCGTCCATTGCTAGGTCCTTCAACATGACTCTGTGGCCCACTTCAGAAGGAGGTTAAACATAGAATTGCACTGGAGGACCTAGAGATTCCTAGAGAAGTGTACTCAAGTTAAACGAAAATCATGCTTGTGATTTTTATTTTTACTTTTGTTCACTTTCACAGAGGTCTTTTGTCCCTAACTCCTATAAAAGTGGGGTGTTCACTATCATTTGAATCCATTGTTTCAGACACTATCTTCTGAAGCAGCAGAAAATGAGCTTGTTCTATCGTTGAAATATTTCAAGATGGCTATCATATCTAGCTGCAAGATACCCAGTTCCTTCAACTGTTCCTCATGGAGCTTGGTTTCTAAACCCTTTACCATCTTGATTTTCCTCCAACTTGTCACTAACCCGCTTAAAACTGTGGTTACCAGAAATGGACACAGTACTCCAGGTGAAGTCTGACCAGAGCAAAATAGTGGTAGTACTATTCCTTTTGGGCCAGGTCTATTGCTCCAGCCTAGACTCGCATTAACCTTTTCTCTTTTGTTTTGCTGCAGCATCATATTGCTGATCCATGTTTCCTTTGTGGATCCCCTTGATTTTTTTCACATGTGCCGCTGTCACACCAGATCTTATCTACACATCTGATTTTTTTTCTGCCTAAATGTAGGACCTTTGTGAGAATGAGCTCTTTCCATTATCTAGGCAACACAGCTGAAGGGGATACTTCTCTCTCCAGGTAAACAAGGGGTTAATTAGGTGTCAGTTTAAGTTATAAATATTGGGGGTCAGCATCACAGAGGACATGAGTGATCAAGAGAGTCAACTGCTCAGTCAGCAAGACCAGATGGAGGAAAAGGTGAGAAGCTTCAAGATGCTTTGGTTAAGAAGTTTTAAAAAGGCCTCATGAGGCAGAGAGAGACAAAAGGGACATCAACCAGAGACAGAAGGCTGGTTGCAGGTTGGACCAAACCGAACCACACTTCCAACTTCCTCTCCCTACACCATCCCAGCATCTGGATAATAATGTGAGTAGATTAGGTATGTTCTCAGCTAGTCACATGAGGGTTTTTGTTCTTTTAAAGCTCTGGCTGAAATGACTTAGGCTTGTCTGTAACTTTGTAACTACTAAGTAATGCCTGAAGCATGAGACATCTTTTGTCATTGTATTGCCCGTTTAGAATGAAACTCCTTCCTTAAAGAACTTCTCTGTCCACACTCTCTCTCTCCACATGCCTGTCGGTTGTGCTCACGGACAGAATTCAGCCTTTGAGAGTTCAGACAGTCTTTCCCCAGTGCCTTCCTACAGGGGAGTTAAAATCAGTAGGTAGTGGTAGCTATAAGATTTCCAAAGGCAGTTCCCATCTCTTACTCAAGGGCAGGAAACAGCATCGAGTGGGAGAATACCCCCCCCCATTTTCCCTCACAACCTTACCTCCCCATGGCAAGTTATGTTATTAGCTCTGGAATCATTTGGCCTCAGGCTCTGAAACTTGCATATTCTAGAGGCAAGGTACATTTTGTCTCACAATGAGTCTCTGGATATGCAAAGAGGATACTTTCATTAAGAATCTCAAACCTGACAGTGGTTTATTTGTTGTCATTCTCAGGAAGCACAACAGCCAGAAAGGTCTGCAGGTCATTACTCCCTCCCTCTCAATTCTAGAACTGGCCTCAAACAAATTGTTTTTTGGCTAACTTTATCTCAAAGTTTGTGCAATGAAGGTCTATAAGGGGTACCACAAGAGGTGTTTGTTGAAAATACACATTTACAATGGACCTGTGTCAAGTACAGCTTCCATGATCCTGTAAGACAGGGATGAGAAAACTTCAGACCCTATTCAGGCTGAATGTGGCTCTCTGGGATTTTTCAAAAGGCCACACTTCCTTTCCAATGAAACTATAATTCAGTTATTTTCTAGGTTTTATATGTTTTTATCTCCCCCCCATTCTAAACAGCTGGAGGTCAGCAAGAACTATAAACTATAAAATGCTGGTGCTTTTGGTCTCACCATTTTGCCTTTCACTTCACACACCTTGGGGTGAAAGATGTTCTTCATCCTTGTTGTAAGGAATTGGTATGTTTAGTAATAAAACAACATGTCATGCTTCAGGAAACTGAGTGCTTTCTGTTGACTCGCGTGGTGTTCGGAGACTCGCTTAAGATAAGCAAATCAAATTCTTTCTAGTAGCAACCAATCTGTTGAGCCAACATACTAGAAGTTCTATAGCTTTTTAAGAACAAAACACCACTTAATTCCAATAATAGTAGCCCTTAAGATCTCCAGTGGAGGCATGCCAAATTCATACTAAAAAGAAAAGAGGAAGATTACATATGCTTGTTTCTTCTAAGAGAATCAGATCTATTTTAAAGCCATCATCTGCTGAAAGACCCACTTCCACATGGTCACAGACCCTGACCAGAACATTTCATGAATCAATTTGAAAGCTCACACAGTAACAAATTCCCATGGTCACACAATTCAACATGTGAGAAGAAACCAGTATATAAACAATGAACCAAACTGTTGGGGCAAGAATAAAAGCTGCACAAGAACACAGCAGCTTTTCACAGCCTCAGCTTAATGAAAAGCTTTAAATAAAGAAAAATGCATGTCACAGATAATATTGAATGACATTATAAAAATGACGATGAATAATATTTAATACACTTCTGTGTTGAATTGCAACACATAATTAAGAAAAGAAGAAAACCCTGTCACAAGTAGAAAATAATGGTGTTGGTGTGACAGAGAATAAGAAAGAGAGAGTGGCGGGAGAGAACAAACAGAAAATATGAACATTATATTAGAATATTAAGAGGACTAATTCTGCTTTATAAGAAAAAAATGTTTCAAAATGTTTTTACTGAGGAAACCATTAAATATATATGTTGCTTCCTTTTGTAAATTATTTGTCAGTTGTATTTCCTCATAATAATTAGGGAAACAGTTATTTTGTCAAGCATTGTTAAGAGGTCAGTTCAAATAAAGAATGCGTCTACAGTACTGACAGGTAATATGCCAGAACTGGAAAGAATATATCTGAGTCCCTGCCATGCTATACATTACACAATTACAGCACTACAGACCTACTTTAACTACCATGGAACCCTGGAAGTTATAGTTAAGAGAGGAGGTATTTATAATTCTCAGCCAGATAGCTCCTCTAGTGTCTCAACCAAACCAGAATGTCCCAGATTCCATAGGATGCAAACCTGACATTTAAAATGGAATCTTAGTGCTATACCTGTGTAGTGTGAAAGAGCCTCTAGTGATTGCCTTTCCCTTGCTGACATCCACCTTATCCCTATATTGTACATTTGCCAGTAAGGGACTCCCCTTTTGACAAAAGCTGTGGACTGGGGTTAGTATGCACATTAATAGAAATGGCGATATCTAGAGGCAATGTGTTGGTCTCCCCATCACCACTCTGAACAAATAAACATTGGATGGAGTTAACTGACTTTGGAACTAAAGTTACAAAGGGACATATAAAATTTAATTGCTCATTGCCATACAGTCCATTTTCAGTAACACAGAACTTAAAATAGAAGACTAAGTTCAGCTTCACAGAACGTTACAATTCTGTCTACAATTAAAAGCCCCATGTCCTGAAAAAATAATCAGCAGTTTAGTTCAGAGTTTAGATACTATATATAAATATGAACATCTGTTCATATTTTTCTTCTTAGTTCCACTCTCCACAGCAAATCTTAAAGATTTTCTACAGAAAATATATGTGTGCGCGCGCGTGTGTGTGTGTATCTGTATCAAAAGTCAGGTGACAAGTTACCTTTTTCCTACCTATGAAGCATATACTGCAGTGTATGCAAAGTCCGCTTGGCTTTGTTAACTCGATTTATTTATTGTTTTAACCTGCAGACATTTGATTGCTAAAACCTATCAAGAACTCTCTTCAGGAAGACCCCTAAGTCTTCTTTACATTTTCTTTCTTTGGAGTTTTGTTCACAGGCAACTCACATGCAGATTTTAAAAAAACAAAACAAAACAATGGAGATCTACTGTTTACTGATTTTCAAAACATGGCATTTCTGATGGCACACCACAGAGAAATCAAGGCCTGCTGACACATTACCTTTATTACATGGATGTTACGTGAAAGGAGATTGTATGAAGCCTTTTCTGCTCTTCCACTATTGACATTTATATAATTGTTTAAAATATTTATACCCTGTCCTTTGGCCCCATAAGAGACTTCAAAATGGCTAGCATTGTAAGTTTTAAAAACAATATACAATCCAGGTAACATCAAATATAAAGAGAATCAAACCACAGATCACAGCCATGATGCATCAAATCACAAAGAAAGGAAGAGAATTAATTAAAATTAACATTGTGTAATGAAGGCAACGTGCAGACTGAGCTGGCTGAATAGCAGTGTGTCAAAAACACAAGGAAGGCTCAGAAGTTAAAAGGTTGGATAATATGAGGTACCAGACATACATTTTTAAAACGTGGCTAGGGGATCTTTGGTCTATAAGATGTTTTGGAGTGCCATGCCCACAGTCTTCAATATAGGCTATATGCTGGCTTAGGCTCATAAGACTGACATTTAAAACACCCAGAGGGCAAAAAAGATTCTCACAGTTGTTTTAAAGCTTCCAAGCATACTCCTCCTGAAATTTGCACCTTGTGAGGGAAACAGATCATACACTGCTGCTGCCCCACACGTTGATATGCTACTGCAACATCATAAACATTCCTGCATGGCAGTGGGTTCGGCTGGATGGCCTTCATGGTTCCTTCTAGCTCTATGATTCTATGCTTCTGTCATTACTCTACAAAGAGCCAGACCCAATTCAGCTCCTGTCCTGATAATTAAAGATACATTTGCTATAGTGAAACTAATTTACTTTTGGCTGCTGTTCCTTCCAGGTGACTGAATATGATCAGCATTAAATTTAATTAGAACTGAGGCTGATTTTTCCAATATTAAATGTATATACATATGACCCTTTACAAGGAACTTCACTGCATTTATTCATTGCACATTATACACACACCCAAACATATAGCTATATATCTGTCACTATATATATATATATTTATATTAATATTATATAAGTATGACTTGTATGTACATATTTACAACCCTTCAAAATATACTGCACTTATATACAGACACAGCTCATCAATGAGATTTATAAAGGAAGTTCTTCATAAAGCAAGACAGTCTTACGTCCCTAAGAAGTTGTGGCAGAAAGTTATCACATTGTGCCCCGCTCAGCTGTAAACATTGTAAGAGTCTGGTCCTGCACTTTCCTGGAATTCCTGTTAGCATCATTGAGAATTCTGAAGCTGTACTCACTGAAGAAAAACAGGCCTATAAATAAGTGGTGAGGAAACCCCACATATTTAAGTGGAAGGGGAGATACAGATAATGTGACATTAAAAAATTTTTTTTACAGTGCTTTGATTGCATGCGCTATTTTGATTTTGTTGTTCCCTCAGTGTGTGCCTTCCATTCATTTATTCAAACTGCATTATTACAACCAACAGGACAGATATGTGGATGTATGTCAGTCTTGTTTTTTTAAAAACAAATACAGAGCAGAAGGGTATTCTTCTTTCGAAGAATAAATGGCTTCTTCCCTAGAGGCACTTTCAAATCCTGAGGATAAAAAGTAATGAAAGGATTGTGTTCACAACCTTCATTTAAAGACCTCTCCTCATCACAAGAGGCCTAAGAAAAGTAGGTTTTAGATCTCTGTAAGAGTGAGTCTGTAGGTTCCAGCAGCCTCTTCAATCTGTAACTGGAAGGTGTCTTCATTGGAATAGTGCTTCACAATGTTATCATCCATATTCACTAAGATCCTGGGAAAATACGGGAGTATTAAAAAACAGAATGAATAATGACTGAGAAGAGATACATCAATGGCAACAGCACAGAACAAGTCGTAACCTGCGGGCATCACCATACTCTCCTAAGCAAACCTGGCAAAAGGCATGTCTATGAGGAGCAGGATCAGTCTCAAGAGGAAAATTTAACATTACAGTCTTTAGCTTCTCTTTGCTCTTTTGCCAACTGAGGGTGCTGGTGGTCGAAATGAATTCATGAAAGCCTTTCAAATAGGAACTGGCTTCTAGCAAACTGGAGAGCAAATAGAAGTAGTCAGAGGCAGTGAAAGGCCTACCCCGCCAGATAGAAATTGGAAAACACTAAACACATTCAAAGTAGATGCTTTCATGTTACCCTTAGGCTGTATCCCTCCTCTAAATTGTCTGTTTAGTTCACTCTAAATCTGAAGGTCATAGGCACACCCTAAACTGGCTTAAGTATCCAAACTCATACAAGAAGCACTGGGAATCGTAGTTTTTGTGAAGGTACAGGTATGAAATGGAACTTTCTCAGTAAGAAACCTCACAAAACAATAGTTATACAAACTGTTTTAGCCCTTAGCTATGTTTTCTTGTCTTTCAAAATGTTGAACTGAAGGAGCTAAACTGTATTATAAAGAAGAAGAATATAATTAATTCGGCTCCATTAAGATACATAGACAGCTCACACAATGGGCAACTTTGGAAGATCTGAGGCCATTTTTCACAATTTCAAACCAACTGGAGACTGCATGGTTCCATCTTAGTGAAACTGAACATTTCTGGGCTTTTGAAAGTCACTTCCAGATGTTTCACAAAGGATTTTGTTTTGTTTTTTGCTAAAACAAGTTAGATATGCACGTGGGAAGAAGTCAAACCCCCTGGATGATTCTAGAGGCATGGTTTTTCTGTGGTTTTGTCCAAAAATTACGTATATGTGAGAAGCCTTTGGGAGGGTTCAAAAATAGTTCTGGGTGTTGTATGTGGCCTGCAGACTACATGGTTCCCACACCATTGTAGATGGATGTCAAAATCGTTGTGGTTTAAACAGGTCAAGCCTCTTTCCAAGCTACAGGTATGAGTACTGTAACCACTGTCAAAACTTCCTTAGGTTTCAACATTGCCTCCTTTGCTGCATATGTTTTTCTTATTA
Organism: Ctenosaura bakeri; assembly: GCA_948474755.1. Classification (NCBI taxonomy): domain Eukaryota; kingdom Metazoa; phylum Chordata; class Lepidosauria; order Squamata; family Iguanidae; genus Ctenosaura; species Ctenosaura bakeri. Next base: position 292,719 of record CAOLHI010001030.1, on the reverse strand, counting down.
AATGAAGTATCACAGACATGTGCAGAATATCATTTTATACTGCATTGGTTGTCGTCATAATCAGGCTTCAGGTTTTTCAAGACCTTCATGCAATGCAAGGCCCAGAGCCTGTCTGGACTATATCTAAGAGAGACCATTTCATTTTGCTGAGCAACTATTTTGGGATTTCCTGACAACACACAACAGACTTGCCCCTTCCCATCCAGTTCAAGAACAGTGGAGGGAAGTGGGTGGACTGCTCCTCCTGCCTAGAGAGAATTAAGCAAGGGTTTCCTTTTCCTTGGCAAAACCTAATGAAGGGTAAAAGTTTGAAATACAATCCAGGACTGTCTCTTTTTCCCTGGAGCAGCTCAGGAATCCGGCAGAAAGGATTACTTGAATGACCCTTGTTTTGCAAGTTCATTGTCTGAGGCAGCTCAATTCCCAGGGCTCAACACAGGGGAGGGACAATAATGCATTGTTCCTGGGGAGAAGGTTTATGAAGAAGATGATAAAAAACGGCTTTTAAGATTTCATATTTTCCTTGCCAAATCACTGACAGGCCCAAGTTGAGATATTTACTCACCCCTTTTTACATTTCTTAAAGACTTTTCCAATTTTATCCAAAGGGACATCATATTTGTCAGATATCTGCAAATAAATAGAAATAGAAACAGAAGCACTCTTTGAAACAAAGTAGTGAAAAAACTCTCTTTTAAAAATAGTATCGCAACTGAATTTCATGTTACCAAACCACAATTTGAGCTTCCATGCATACAAGACACAAGATCTGTTTTTTTCTGGTGTTTATTGTTTTTGTTTTGTTTCCTTTTAACTTCATTCGCTTATGCCTGTCTGGTAAAGTAAGGTCTGAAGAAATAACAATAAGATTGATCATGGCTTGCCAAATCAAGCCAAGATGTAAAACACAGGCAAACCATATTTCCTAATTTTTATTTTATGGAGAATTATGTTATGGTTAAATAAGCTCCACTGAAGTTCTGCTTGATGCTTAATTCAAACATGTGTGTCTGAAATCAATTAATTTCCCTCCTCTAAGAGCAATGTAATCTATTTGTCAAAGCTTAGGCATTAATTTCCAAAGAGGAACTGAACGTTTTTTTTAGTCAAAGAAGTATTAAAATAGTCCAAAACATTCAACAATCCTCAGTTTTCCTCAGGAACTGCTTTTATATCCTACATAAAAAAATATACATTTACATGTCCCAGTACTTTATTTCCTGAAAATAATCAACACTTTTGCTTTCATGTTATTCAGTTTTTCTCTCTGAGATGGTATGTTTTACAATAGGCACAATTTTGACATGACAGAACTTTAAAAATGTTTTCTCATATGAAAACTGAGGTGATGAAGAGCTCGTGAATGTTAAAGGAAACAGCACAGACAGATCACCACAGACAGATAGAACAAAAACAAGATATAAACAGCTTCATAAATAACTGAGCCACCAAACACTGTAGTCATTCCGGATAATGAACACCATTCAACAAGAGAATGAAAAGCTTGTCATCCTGGTCAAGGACACCTCAGTAAGTCTGAGCTGATTAGCTGGTGAAAGGCCTGTCTGAAAATCTACTTCATACAACCCATGCATGGCAGAAAATATGGCTGACTACTTTTCTCAAAAAAGCAAATGACTAATACACAAAAAATGAACCAATTCCAACAGCAGCATGCAGGATATTCAGATGTCTTTTTAAGCCAAATTGTCATGAAATCAGCTTTTAGTGAGCTTTCGGGACAGATTGAGGGATTAGACCTCATTAGGACTCCCATCATCTGAATGAGTGTTTTCATAGAATCACAGAGTTGAAAAAGACCACAGAGGCCATCCAGTCCAACCCCCTGCTATGTAGAAACACACATCAAAGCATTCCCAACAGATGGCCATCCAGCCTCTGCTTAAAAACCTTCAGAGACCCCACCACACTCTGAGGCAGCATATTCCACTGCTGGACAGCTCTGACCATCAGGAAGTTCTTCTTGAGGTTCAGGGGGAATCTCCTTTCCTGCAGCTTGAATCCATGCTCCATGTCCTAGTCTCTGGAGCAGCGGAAAACAAGCCCGCTCCCTCCTCGATATGACATCCCTTCAAATATTTAAACACAGTCATAACCAAATCAAACTCCATTTATTGGAAGTGTTCTTTCTAAAAACCACCTATGTAAACAACAACACAGACTAAGTGCTGGAAAGTTCTGGGCTTTAGGCCCCATGTTTACCTAATAAGGACAATCTTGTTAGCTATGGTTATTGGATTAAAAAAAATTCCCTTGCCTATTGCCTCACTTTTTGTGAAGCTCTCACATCTTGTGAATGCCATGTATGCAATACATCTTCCTTTAGTTTGTGAAGTCCTGCACATTGTCAGTACTTTGCTTCCTATGGTCTTGAGTCCTGTTGATTAGGATCAACTCTTATGTATAGTTAACTTAGCCATACTTTCTTTGTTCTGTGCCAAAGTGTATTCTCACACTACACAGTTATCTCTTCCCAATAAATAAATTCTTCTCCTCAATTTGGTTGCACGGGTGTGTTTCATTCTTTGTATTCCCTAGTACTGAATCAAGCCCTGGCCAGCTGGTCACATGCTACTGTTCAAAATATTTACCTAAGGCTCTGGATGGTTGGGTGCTCTTTGGTTCTCAGAATCTTAGGAGGTCTGTGATAATTTCACTCTAACACAGACTAAATGAGCATAATTGGATTATGGCACTATTATCTTGCCAAACTGGTATGACAGATGAATCAGGAAAGGCTGGAGTTGCACCCAGGGCCCTTTCTGTTATGAAAAAAACTACAAAAGGAACTAAATAGTATTGCCACTGCTCTAGGATCCATTTTGTTTAAGTCAAGTATTTTACTTATCATTCTGGTATTCTGAACTCATCCAGTTGCAAACATTAACATCCATTAGTGAAGCTGAAGCTGGCAAAGTAAGATAGTAGTAAGATATAGCATAGTGTGGTACATACGTGCCTTGACTTTTTCTCTGAGTATGTCTAAGAAAACCCTATGAAATTCATGGGATCACCATAAGTTGACAGGGTACTTGAAGGCACATGAAAGCAAACACACACCCATGTAATGCAGTAAGCTAATGCTGTCACCTTATTCCCTCTTCCTAATGCCAAGTTCACACAAGGCACATGCTTGGACACATCATGCATGCAATACATTTCAAGCTACTGCAAAGGAATCTCAAATCAGGGAATGGAATTTGAATCCCAAGAGCAAGGCTGGTAAGCTCTGCCATAGGCACGGCAAGTCTTCTTTCCTTACAACTCCGTAATCTTCCAGCTGGATAAGGGCAGAGCTAGAGGTAGCAAAGAAAGAAGGCCGAAGTTCTAAGGGGGATTTTCCCAGATACAAGACCCTCATCCCTGACCAACACAGGCACACATGCACATAGGAAAGCACAGAGAAACCATCAAGTGTTTTATTGGCAAAGCTATAGCAGTAGGATACGATCCTTTTGGAAGACAAGCATTAGAAGCAAGGCAATATCAGAACTTTAGCTGCAATCCTAGAATACATGTGCAAGATAATAAGTCCTACTGATCTTAGTGAGATTTAGAAAGCAATGCCGTAATCACTAAAAGCCAGCATGGATTTCTTAGAAATAAGTCATGCCAGACTAATCTTATCTCTTTTTATGATAGGGTTACAGGCTTGATAGATGAAGGGAATGCTGTAGACATAGCATATCTTGACCTCAGTAAGGCCTTTGACAAAGTTCCGCATGACAATCTTGCAAAGAAGCTAGTAAAATGCAGGCTGGACAGAGGTACTGTTAGTTGGATTTGTAATTGGTTGACCGACCACACTCAAAGGGTGATCACCAATGGCTGCTTTTCATCCTGGAGAGAAGTGACTAGTGGGGTGCCACAGGGTTCTGTCCTGGGCCCAGTGCTATTCAACATCTTCATCAACGGCTTGGATGAAGGAGTAGAGGGCATGCTGATCAAATTTGCAGATGATACCAAATTGGGAGGGGTTGCTAATACCCCAGAGGACAGGATCAAATTTCAAAACGACCTTGACAGATTGGAGAGCTGGGCCAAAGCTAACGAAATGAATTTCAACAAAGAGAAAGGTAAAGTCCTGCACTTAGGCAGAAAAAATGGAAAGCACAAATATAGGATGGAGGACACATGGCTGGATAGCAGTACGTGTGAAAGGCATCTAGGAGTCTTGGTAGATCACAAGCTGAACATGAGTCAGCAGTGTGATGCGGCAGCCAAGAAAGCCAACGCGATTCTTGGTTGCATCAACAGGAGCATGGTGTCTAGATCAAGGGAGGTAATGGTACCACTCTATTCTGCATTGGTTAGGCCTCATTTGGAATACTGTGTCCAGTTCTGGGCACCTCAATTCAAGAAGCATGTTGACAAGCTAGAACATGTCCAGAGGAGGGCAACCAAAATGGTGAAGGGTCTGGAAGCCATGCCCTACGAAGAACGGCTTAGGGAGCTGGGTATGTTTACTCCGCAGAAGAGAAGGTTAAAAGGGGACATGATAGCCATGTTTAAATATTTGAAGGGATGTCACGTTGAGGAGGGAGCGGGCTTGTTCTCTGTCATTCCAGAGACTAGGACAAGGAGCAATGGATTCAAGCTGCAGGAAAGGAGATTCCACTTGAACCTCAGGAAGAACTTCCTGACGGTCAGAGCTGTCTGACAGTGGAATGTGCTGCCTCGGAGTGTGGTGGAGTTTCCTTCTTTGGAGGTTTTTAAGCAGAGGCTGGATGGCCATCTGTTGGGAATGCTTTGATGGGTGTTCCTGCATAGCAGGGGACTGGACTCGATGGCCCCTGGGGTCTCTTCCAACTCTAGGATTCTATGATTTACTGAGCAGTTAATATGCATGAGATTTGCTCAGTGAAAGCAGCCCAAATAAAGTCCAGCATATTCATTTCACATTAGGGCTTTCTTACATTATTTATATTTAAAGTTTGAATTTTCCAAGGTTAAGTGTTACCTTAAAGTAGAATTTACAAATACCTATGAGGATGAAGAAGCATGTGCAAAAAAAGACCTTCATCCATTTTGCAGCATGGGAAGGGCAGAGCGAAGAGGGAAGAGAGAGAAAGAGACAAACTTTACCCTGAAAGGAAGCATTTTTAAATAAATATTTTGTTAAGTCCTTTGTAAAACAGATAACTGAGATGATCCCAATACTACTGTAAGCGTGCTGACAGTTGATTATGTATTTTGTTTGAATACAAAATGTTATATTGGCATCACAGAGGCAATTCACAAAACAGGGATCATTTTCTGTACCAATAAAAAACTAATGCAAATAAACACAGCCCAGAAAGAGTACCTGTCAGGATGATCACCTGTTGTGGACAGCCAGCATGGCATAGTGATTAAAGTGCTGGACTGGGACATGGGAGACCAACTTAAAATCCCCAGTCAAGCCATGAAAGTGACAAGATGATGCTGGGCCATTCCTTGAGACTTTCAACCTGATCTATTTCACAGGGTAGTTATCAAGCTAACATGGGGTGAGAGCCAGATAACACTAACCTGAGCTCAAGTGAGGAAAGACAGGATATAAATGGAACAGAGAAATAAACAGACATGGATGGCCACAAATTGTGAGTCTTCTAAGCGCTAAGCTAATGTCTGGCTCCTTTTTGATCCAACAGCTGTACCAGCTCTTTGATTTGCTCCGTCCCTGTTTGTGATTGCACACTGTCCTTTCCAAGTCCCAAGGTACACTCAGAATCCCCTTCCTCTTAGCAAGGTATTTGTTGCATCCTCAGAAGAAACACCAAATGGAAGTAAGGTTTGTATCAGCTAAAAATCTAAACATTACTCTACATTTTTCCATGTCTTGCGGAAGGTCATTTTGAAAGTGAACTTAATTGACTTAAAAAGAATTCCTCCAACAGTTTAAATATTTGTTCAGGCTAAACAAGATCCAAAACTGTTGCAACAGTTTTAGCACAGCCACAACTTAAGTTTGCCCAAACAACCTAAAGGCACCAGATCCTGTCTGATGTTGGAAGCTAAGCAAGGTCAGCTGTGGTTAGTACTTGGATGGAAGACAGCTAAGAAACACCAGGTGCTGTAGGCTGTATATCAGAGGAAAGAACTGGCAAGACCATCTGTGAGTATTCCTTGCCTAAGAAAACCCTATGAAATTCATGGGGTCTCCATAAGTTGACGAGGAAGTTGAAGATGCACCCACCCCACCCATGCAGAGCTTAAAGTTTAGGGAGAATAATTCACCAGCCATTTATACTGCTGAAATCTCAGATGTCCGTAGGAGTACACTCACACACAACACTGTGACTCCTACAGTGCAGAACTGCAGGTTTCCTCATTTCTTAAATTAGATAATGAAGAATTGTGCAACTTACAGCTTCCATGAGACCTTTCAGGGATGGAATCTTGAGCATAAGTGCATCAAATACTTCTTCTGATTCCTTTCGAACATACAACAACACTGGATCCAACAAAAACATGACAGGAATAGGGAGGGAAATCAATAACAGATATCAGCCAAACCAACAGTAGTGATGCAAAATAGTGAAACATTAAATATTTGAACTTACAATGATCTAGGCCAGATAGGTATTCAAATACTGTGCCAATCTGCCTGGGAGTAACAGCACGGAAGCAAATCAACTGCTGAATCCAGAACTTGGAAATATTATTTTTTTAGGGGAGAGAGGAAGGACCAGCTCCTTGATTTGCTACAAGACCACCAGTCATGGAGAATTCTGGGAGTTGTAGCATATTTTCCAAGCTCTGGGTGAATCACTGAGAATAGGTGGCCCAAGAAGCCAGGACAGAAATGCTTTAAAATCAGCACCCCCCAAGCACATGGAAAATGTAACTTCACAGGAAAAGCTATGCTGAGATTCAAGATCACATAAAACAAGGAAGTTCAGAGTAATAATTGGCTGTCCTTAATTCATCCTTCTTAATAAACTGGCATCTGCTTGCTACATACAATAGCATTATCACACCTATGGTTTAGATTATACTATACTACCATAATATCAGACAACAAAGGTGAATTTAAGACATCAATGCCAGACAGAAAAAAAGCAAGAAGGCTTAAAAGGAAAGCAGAAACGGAGGTGAAAGTCTAAAAGGGCAGCGTGCACAGGTTCCTTGGGTTGTCTATATGAGCCAATGACCTGTTTTGTAAGACAAACTCTAATAGAAAAACAAGTCGATCTATCTTATTCACATTGTGGGAAATCACAGAGAAAACACTTTTATCTGACTGAACATTCTTCTCTGGCTTAGGACTGCTTTTATACCTTGGACTTGATCCCCAAGCACACAATGTGCAGACACAACATTGCTTCTGAAGAGTGCCCACACACTGGTGCATACTTCGAGAGCACAGATGAGCAAATGCCCAATCCTTTCCCATCTGCTTCCCATAGGTACTAGATAACCATAGGTTCCCTTTCACCTATATGGATAACACTGATTAAGGGACCTGAACATGCCTATTAAGAGCAGGGGAGGGCAAATGGGCAAGGCTAGGGGACCAGATTATCGGAAGACTTTGTGGACTGTATCCTCCTTTCACTGTACCCACTATGGCCAATCAATCAATCAATCAATCAATCAATCAATCAATCAATCAGTGTTTTGTTCCCAAATGCCTTCCAGGAAGCTTGGGGGCATTTTCACCATGTCTTGGGGCTTTTCTGGGCCATTTAAGGCCCAGGAGAAGACTTTTGAACAACAGGAAGTGAGTGGAAGTCATTTCTTGTTCAGTTTCTGTTTCAAAAAGCCCCCTCCCAGGCCTAAATTGGCCCAGGTACCCCCCAAAACATAATGGAAATGCCCCACACACCATCCAGAGGGCCCTGGGAGGGGGAATAATTTTTAACCCCCAGTGGGCCCTGATGGCCACATGCAGTCTACAAGCTGCACTTTCCACACACACACACAAAAACCATAAAAGGTATCTTGTGTTTTTTTTCCTAGCAATCTGAATATGCCCCCCGCAGCCTTTGCAAATTGCAGAAGATATGTTTACCCTATGACCTGAAGGAGAATCCCCCTGCTACAGCCAGGTTCTTATTGTTGCCTCTGCCACAAATTCATTCTTTGACCACAAACTGCAGATTTTAAGCCCTTTGCACAGGGCTCATAACAAACCACAGAGGAGACATGGCTCCTACAGTGGCAGCTAGCTAGCTCCCTTTATCCATGCAAGGACTCTTCTAGAAGGCACACTGGACCACTGTAAAGTTCAATCCAAACAGGTCTTTCTTTCCAAATGATTAGGGCCTTTACCTCTTTTGGGTTCTTCTATTCGTGATAACTTAATTGGGCTGGCAGCAAAATCATCTTCATTTAAGTAAGGCCCCCTCTTCATCGTAGAACTCCTAGAAAACCAAACAGCCAATCAAGCAATTAGTTAAATCCAAATAGTTTTTCCCCCACAATTGCAGGCAGCAGAAGTAGGATCTATCCTTAAGAACAGGGATGGCATCATAGCCTAAGTTTCAAGTCACTTAGTCAATATCAGAAAAAATATAGGTAGAGAATACACTGTTGCAAGAACCAGCTGATTTTTCAATTAGTGAATTTAAGCAAGAGGGCAAGTTGTTTAATATTCTTCCTAATTTGATGAGAGTTTCTGCCAACCTGTATTCCGCCAAATACTATAAATATGCTGGATAGCATCAGAAGTGCTCTTCTCTGGATAACACATTTAGCTTTCACTGGACAATCAAGTGGAAAATTTTCGTGGTTTTCACTGGAAAATGCTTTTACTTTCCTTTAACTTTCCTTCTCCTCCTATCCCTTTCTTCCTCAGACTGGTGTCATCAAAATGTTTTGCACCACAACTCTTAGAATTTCTGACTACTGGCCACACAGGCTGGGGCTGAAGCACAAAATTATCTCAAGGACACCAGGTTGAGAAAAGGCTGTTCTACCATATCAGGTAGAACTCTTAACCACAGAAGAATTCAGCAAGGAAGATTAGGCAGAACTGAACCTGTAATTATCTCATGCAAAGGACATGCTCTTCCACTGAGCTATGGACTCTCTCTTCCATGTTGCATTAGTCCAGGTACTGAACCAAGGTGTTTTCATTTATGTTTCTTCTTCATCCAACATAGTTCTATGGCAACAAGATATGGTCTAACAGACTGCATCTCCCCATATGAGCCTGCCTGTGCCCTGAGATACTTAGGGAATGTCCTTCTCTCAGTCCCACCATCTTTACAGGCGTGGCTGGTGGGAACACAAGATAGGGCTTCCTGGGTGGCCAACTCCAGGCTGTGGAACGCCTTCCCTGATGGCCCCCATCTTGCTCCTCTCCCCTCAGCAGACAAAGACTCTTCTATGCCAACCAGCTTTTAGAAATGAAGATAAATAAAAACAAAAAAGCCCTTTAAAGAAAGGGCTTCTAAGGGAGTGCTGTATTGTTTTTATTGAACTAGTTTAAACTGCATTTTATTGTTTCGGAGAATATGTTTTAAATTGCTTTAACATTATGAATAGTTTAATTCTATTTTAATGTTGACATTTGTATGTTTTTAGCTATAATGTACTTGTTTTAAATTGTAAGCTGCCTTGAGTCCTAATTTGGGAGGAAAGGCAGGATAGAGATAACAACAAAAACAACAACAATAATAAAGATTGCTCCAGCAAGGGCAAGACGTCACGATGACTCAACCATCTTTAAATGCTGACTAGACTTGTCTTCATCTCTCCCCCTTGAAATATCTGCTGACCTGCATAAAGAAAGAGTACACTCTCCTGTCCACAGACTTAGCAGCAAGGATAACGAGCAATGTTCGTCTCCTCTGCCATGATTAAGTGTGACCTCCTGTGATAAACTGCCTATCTTGGACCAGTTCACCACTTAATGAAAACTAAACCCAAAACAAGGCACCCCATGCAAAAGATTGGCACCAAAGTAGGAAACTTAGTAACGTTTTACCCTTCTCCCTCCAGGTCATCAGAAGCGAGAGGAAACACCTAAAAGAGGGAGCAAAACAAAATAAAGATCAGGGTATTTTGGAAATGTTTGAGAATAAAATGATCAGTTGGTCAACAATTGAATAACGACTAATAACATTCTCTGTTAATATAAGGCGACCTAGCAATTGGGAGGAAAGCACTCTAGAAACTAGATAGAACTAGGAAACCATGTGCTACTGGTCTGCTTTGTTCCCTTCTTTGACTCCTTTTTCTTTGTATCTTCTACCTTGCTCCCTGCTTCCAATGCCTGGACAGACTGCCTTTTATCACAGTCTTTTTCACCATCTCTCATCCTAAAGTTCACAAAATTTGCTTCTTTCCTCTCCTTGTTTACAGGACTGCTTCTTTACACATTCTCTGCTACTGCTTAACTTTCCCCTATGCTGAAAACTTGGTACCCAACCACCCCTGTTATCTCCCTTTCTTCCTTTGTTCTGTTTTTTTCTGTGACCACCAGGATTTTGGAATTTCATATGAGAGGAAATAAGATCTGATCCCTCACTGCTAGCCTTCTCCTGGAAAGTAATAGTAAATATATATATCAATCAGATGGCATTGAAAGGTTTGTGAGCTGCTGTTCTGAGGTTTGTGTGTCTTTTCTGGTTTAGGGAATCCTGTAACGATCTGCTTCTATTTATGGGCTTTTTATTCTTGATTTCTCTTAAGCTTTTAATGTTCTTGCTGCTTGACTGTGAACCACTTGGAGATGTTCATGGATCATAATGTGGAAGAGATTAGGTGCCTCTGAACATTTGTTGATATTGTAATCAGAACAGTAGCACAAAGTGATGAAGTAACACTTTCTGAGAGGCAATGTGTTGTAGCTGCAAGTGCTCAGAAACTGAGACTTTCTCACTACAGGCATTACAAGGTTCAGGACAAAAACCTCTCTGGCCTGTCCCCACCTCCCACTCTAAGCATGCAAAAGTATTCATTATAATAGAAGCTGAGAATGGGCCAAACTCCCATGTCTGTTACTTTGTGGAATTGGGCAAGAAGTATCTTTCCACTTATTTCTTTCTGCTTGTTTACTGTAAAACCATCCCACCAATATAAAACAAATAAAGGAATCATACATGAGCTCCACGCTGAATACTGGAATAATGAACATCAGGTATAAAGAGAACTGGCTGAGTATCAAGATCCATAAATGGCTTGAAGATAGTGATGTCTGTACGCTTGTTGGATGGGAGCATGGGCACTTTGACATCTGAAACTGGTGGAAAGAAAAAGGAAACATAAGCCTGTGGAAGAAGAAGTAGAATGAACCGGTGTGTGTGTGTGTGTGTGTGGAAGAGGGAATATCAGCAAGTGTTGCTTGCCATGCAAGCAAGTAACAAGCAATCCCTGCTGAAATTCTCTTTTTTGTACAACCATTAAAAGCAGAGAAGTTCCTTATTTCACCTGACAACCTTAGAAGGAATCTCCATAGTTTGCAGACGTATGAAAACATGGAGGGGGGATCCTAAGAGGGGGAGGCACCTGCAAAGTACCCCATTAAGGAGTGTGCACGCTCTGTGGACTTGGAATTGTGGACTAAGTTGGAACAACTCACAAAAACAGGGGAGAGGGAAATGGAATTGAACACCTAGAATAGTGAACAGGGAGCACACTCTACAAACTGCAAACATTTTGTAACTCCTGCTGTTTTATTTTGAAGGTCATCTTGAAGAACTTTTTAAGGCCATAAGCAGGAGAGCAACAGAACAGTAATATTTTGATGTCCCAAGAAATGTTCAAATATTTTACCAAATCAGCATTCCTAGCCCTGATTCAAATGAATGTCCTCAAAACTCCAACACCATCTCTTCTTCCTCTTCTGGAAACCCTCTCAATTATACTGTTTGTCAGGTAGCACTCCTTTCCTTAGTGCAATTTAGTTATGTAAATCATCACTATTTTCGCTCTCACATATAATAATGAAGAATATCAAGCATTTTTACCCCATTGGGCAAAATTAGAGCAGTTTTTGTGCTTTTTAAAATGACTTTTCATATGGTAGGACTTTTTGTGAACACTTGATTTCCACCAAAAAAAAATATTAGAATTTGGGGGCAGGAAACAGTGCATTCGGTGTTGAGTCATGCGCAAAAATCTTTACATCCAATATGTTAAAAAAATACTCAGTAGTGGACTGTTTTCTCAACAGGGTGTGTCTCAAAGTGTCAAAACACCCTCTCCCACCAAGAATAAGAAATCTCACTAGTATTCTTTCCACTCCTAGTGCAATTAGATGCAAGCTGTTCCCTTGGTTAATCATCTTCTCCCTCCTTTTTTCCCTCACCAAGGTAAACACATTCCTCCCCTTAGCAGAGTACTAAGTACAATAAGGAAAAAATGTACCAACTGCTCTCTCTTGTGTCAGCACACACAATTCCCTCTAAAAGAAGCCTTGTGTTATGGCACTGCTTGAATTTTCAAAAAATACTAAGTTGAAATTTTCCTCTAAGTTAGGTGGCACTTAAACATATATACTTCTACTTACAGGCATTCAGCTGGGAGCTGGGGTCAGTGCACTTGCCTTTTCTTTTGCTTTGCTTCCGCTCCTCATCCCTGATCTTCCTCTCTGCTCCCTGTCAGATAAACAAAGAAGAGATTGCTTTCAGAGGCTGCTTCTTTTTCTTTGCCTTTGAAGTGATGCTCTGTCTTCTTTTTCTAATGTCTAGTCCCTCTCACAACAGACACTGTGGAAGTCACTCCAACCTCTTCACCCATTTAACTAGGAAGCACTGAATTTGAAACATAGGTCATTTCCACACTACATTGTTCTAGTGTTATTATTCAACTTTCAACATCCTGTGGAATCCTGGGGTTTGCAGCTTAGGGAGGGGCATTTAGAATTCTGAGCCAGAGAACTACAAACTCCAGAATTCCACAGGATGTTGAAAGTGGAATAATAGCACTATAACAGTGTAGTGTGGAAACGACCTCGGTCCCTACCTACACGGTTCAGATCAACTGAGGGCAAAACTAACCAGGTGTGATCCTTTGAACTGGGGGGGGGTGATATGATGACAGTGACCACATGTAATTTGTGCAGCTGCATTCAAAGGTTGTCAGTGAGGAAATGGTTGCACCATCTCTCAGTCAATGTACCTCCTTAGGTCTCTGCTTTACAACCCACGGCAAACATATTTTTCTCATATGCAATATTTTCGACAAGATGCTGTTTTTCAAAAAGAGTAGAGATTTTCAATTGCTGCTGTAGCTTTTCTGGAATTCAAGAACAGTCCCAAGAGCAAGCATTTATATGGAGTGTCCCTCTCCCTAATTAGAAAGAGTCAAAATTACTGCTTCAAATTTGCTATTTACTCAAACTGATCCACCTGGATACTTCACTTACAGTACAGTGCTATAAATGTCTACTCAGAAGTGAGTGAGTTAATTCCCTTGTAAATATATGTAGGATAGACTGCAGCCTTAATATGGAATCAACTGGTTCGTTATGTTCAGAAAACTAGAAAGGAATGCATACTGTATAGGTTTGGCAAGAAAAGCCATTTTAAAAAAAGAAGCTGAGCCAGCCAGACCCCAGACATTTTACTACTTGAGGTAAAGGATAGCAATGTCCTTCACCAGAGGGGAAAAGACGGAAGACAGAGAGTAAACAGCCAAGGGATTACCACTGCTGCCTCCCTCTCAGCAGCTGCTCCCTGAGGCAGTCATCTCACCATGCCTAATGATCAAACCAGCCCTGTTTTCAAGACATAATTTAGGTAGCACAACTTGTATACAAATATACTTTCTGCAACTGGCTATGGCTTTCTCCAACATGTTTTCATTGTTTTGTCTCTTCAGGTCATGTCTGATTTACAGCAACCCTATCAACTCTAGCAACCCTATAGTGGCCTAGGACCAAGACTTGGATAGCAGCAGCATTATGAGTCATGAACACCCAGTAAGCTCCGATGAAATATCCACAAATACAAAGAAAACCTAAGATTGAGTCTTTGAAGTTATGGTCTAATATCTAGCAACTGCTTGCAAGCAAACTGCAATCAGGAAACTGGAAACTGACTGCAGCAAACATGTATGATGCAAGAGTAAAAGTTATTCTGCAATGTCAAGTGGGACACTGTCTCCCAGTCTCAACCACATCTGTAACATGGGTTTAGTAATACTGAGACAACGTACTTGAAGCATGTTGTTACTGTTATGTGCCTTCAAGTTTGACTGTGACTTGCGGCTCAAAGATTATGACTTGCCCAAGGTCACCCCATGGGTTTCCACGGCTGAGTGGGATTCCGTACTCTGGTCTCCTGTAGTCCTACTCCAACACTCAAACCACTACACTGTGGTATCTTTAAAACATATATTACATAAAACTCTTGATTTGTACTCCACATCCAGTACATAATATTGTACATATGTATTGTTGTTATTGTTGTGTGCCTTCAAGTCTTTTCCAACTTATGGCAATCCTAAAGTGAACCTTTCATGGGGTTTGCTCTACAAGATTTGTTCAGAAGGGTTTTTGCCTTTGCCTTCCTCAAAGGCTGAGAGAATATGACTTGCCCAAGGTCAGATGAAACAGCTATCTCTTCTACTCTGGTCTTCCCCATTCCATCTTCAAACAGACTGCTGATTTTTTATCACTCCTGTGCTGCTCCCTGCTGGTGTGAATTGTGCACTTGAAATGTGCAAGGTAAGAATTTACAGCATTACAGAGACACAACCTTGAAAAACCTGTTTCTCTTTTTCCAAGTGAAAAATTGGACACTTTACCCAAAGAGCCCAGGTATTTTTTTCTGCCATACCCATCTATGTGCCTGGCTATGGACAAGGTGTGGGAAAATTGTGGCTTTTCAGAGATTGCTGGACTGCATATCCCATCAGCTTTAGCCATCAAAGTCAACGCTGAGGAATGCTGGGAGCTGCAGTTGAGTAACATTTGGAGAGGCAGGCTTTCCCCACCCCTGCTATAGAGCCAGCAGTCAACCAACCATATTTTAAAACTGAAGTTCTCTGCAGGAAGCACAATTAAACCAAAAACATAAAATACAAGATAGTAACAAAACAAAAAAGATAGTAAGCTAAAAACATAAAATACAAGACAGTAACAAAATAGTAAATCAGCACAAGACGAAGAGAGGATAAAACTTACAGGCAATATTGGTGTATAATTTTAGATTAAATCACTAGCTAAAAGCAGGCAAAGAATGTTGCAAAATTGTGACCACAGAAATCCCAAATTGAACAAAATGAAGCCCACCATCTGAAAAGCTGGCAAAGAGGGCTGAAGTCTGAACATGCCTTGGACTGGGTATTTCTCAAAAGTGAGCTGTCCTGAATAATAGTAAAAATGCAAGCAGTAGACCTTGTTCTCAGGTGTCTTACTAGTTGGATTTAGCATGACTTCCTAACTGAAGCAGAATCTGTGAGTCAGAATGACTTTCTGACACAAATTGTGTGTGAACACCAGAAGTCATTGGGAAGAAAATCAAGCAGACCGAAGTTGATAGAGCAGGTGAAGTGTAGTGTTATGTATTTAAAAGCTAAGAATCACCACAGTTCAGGCCCTCTCATGACTGATACTCAGTGGTGCTTCAGAATCCATTTATTTTCAGTGCATGGAAAAGAACAGGTTGCTTACCTGTAACTGTGGTTCTTCGAGTGGTCATCTGTGCCATCATACACTAGGAGCTTTAGCGCCTGCGCGGTAGCGTTCGGAAACTTCTAGAGCTTGTTCGCTTGGCGGGAACCCCTCCCCCACGCCGGTACTGCGCATGCTCCTCCCGCCGAGCAACGGTCTCTCCTCAGTTCTGTCGTCCGCCGTAGAACCTACAGGGACGTGAAAAAGAGGGGAGGAAGGGCGGGTGTGTATGATGGCACAGATGACCACTCGAAGAACCACAGTTACAGGTAAGCAACCTGTTCTTCTTCTTCGTGGTCCCTGTGCCTTCATACACTAGGAGACTGTGTAGCTTACCGGTCGGACGGCGGGTCAGGTCCTACAGCACGGAAGCCAACACCTCACGTCCAAACCGGGCATCTCTGCGCGACCGGCAGTCGAGCCTGTAGTGGCGCACGAAGGTCGATGGTTGGGACCAGGTCGCCACACGGCAGAGTTCATGCAGGTCAACTCCTCGCAGGAGGGCCGCAGAAGTAGCCACTGCTCTGGTGGAGTGGGCTCGAAGCAGGACTGGCGGAGGCTTCCTCGCGAGCTCATACGCCAGTTGAATAGTCCTCACCACCCATTTGGAGAAACGCTGGGTGGACACTTTGAGGCCCTTCCGACGTCGCCCATAGCAAACGAAGAGATGCGGCGTCTGTCGGAAGGAAGCAGTCCTGTCCATGTAGAAGGCCACGGCCCGACGCACGTCCAGGGAGTGGAGAGACCGCTCCAACGGTGTCGTCGGGTTCGGGAAGAAGGCAGGCAGGATGATGTCCTGGTTGAGATGGAAACTGGACACCACCTTAGGCAGGAACGAGATGTCAGGTCTCAGGACCACCTTGTCTCTGTGGAAGACCGTGAAGGGCTCATCGGATCGAAGAGCTGTGATCTCACCCGCTCGCCTCGCTGAGGTCACCGCTACCAAGAAGGCAGTTTTCATGGTGAGGAGCCTATCATCCGAGGTCGCCATCGGCTCGAAGGGCGGCTTTGTCAGCTGCGAGAGCACCAGCGAGAGGGACCACGGCGGTAGCAGCGGCGATACCGGCGGGTAGAGATGATGAAGTCCTTTCAGGAACCGCTTAACGGTATCGTTCCTGAAGAAGGCCGAGGCAGCCGATCGTGGCGGTTGGTATGCCACGATCGCGGAAAGATACACCTTCAGGGATGGAAACGCCAGCCCCTGTTGCCGGAGGTGCAGGAGGAAGTGCAGGACGGTAGAGAGCCCCGCAGGCGATACCGGCTCACTCCTCTCGTTAGCGAAGGTCAGGAAGCGTCGCCACTTGTATTGATAGTTGCGACGGGTGGATTCCTTCCTGGCCGCGACGAGGACGGTACCGAGCACGGGATCGTCTAGTGCGATATCCTCCAGGCATGGAGGGCCAGGCGTGGCAGGTCCGGATGGAGGACTCGGCCGCCGGAGTGGGAGAGCAGGTCCGGTGTTGGTGGCAACCGGAGCAGGTCGTCTCGTGCGGCTTGTAGCAGGGGTGCGAACCAATGTTGCCTCGGCCAGTACGGGGCTACCAGGATCGCGTCGGCTCGGTCGGCGAGGATCTTCGATATCGTCCGGCCGAGCAGCGGGAACGGCGGGAACGCGTAGAGGAGTTCCCCGGTCCACGGAAACTGGAAAGCGTCCCCGATGGAGGCACGATCGTGGCCCGCTCTGGAACAGAATCGGCGACACTTCGCGTTTTCCCTGGTCGCGAAGAGGTCGATCGATGGTTCGCCCCAGCGGTTCCGAATCAGTCTGAACGCCTCTCCGGAGAGAGACCATTCGTGATGGGATGAAGTGTCCCTGCTGAGGGCGTCTGCCGTGGTGTTCTCCTGCCCGGCCAGGTGAACTGCCACGGGATGCGTATGCAGGCGAATGCACCATTCCCACAAGTCGAGCGCAATGTTGAGCAGGGTTGTGGAGTGAGTCCCTCCTTGTCTGTTGATGTAGCAGACGGCGGTGGTATTGTCCGTCAGTACCAGGACCGTCCGCCCTGCTACGACGTGGCGGAACGCCCGTAGCGCTTTCAAGACGGCGAGTAGCTCCAGCGCGTTGATATGGAGAGCGGTCTCGTCGTCGGCCCATCTGTCGCGGACTCTGAGATCGCCGCAGTGGGCACCCCATCCATACAGGGAGGCGTCGGTCGTTACCGTCACCTTCGGTGTCGGCTGTTGGAAAGGCATCCCTGACATGAGATTGCGTCGCGACTGCCACCATCGGAGGGATGAGCGGACGTCTCCCGGCAGCTGCAGTCGGAGAGTCTGTTCGTCTCGCAGGGGGTCGAATATGCGGACGAACCAGTGTTGAAGAGGTCTCGCTCTCAGCCTGGCGAGATACGTCACAGCGGTCGTCGCAGCCATGCAGCCCAAGAGCTGCTGGACGCTTCTCGCAGATAACGTCGGGGCCGTACGCGCGTGAGCGGCGGCCCGGATCAGGGTTTGGGCTCGAGACTCTGGTAGGTACGCCCTGGCGGAGGTCGAGTCGAGCGTCGCCCCGATGAAGTCCAAGATTCTCGCCGGCTCGAGGTGGGACTTCTTCGGATTCACCCGTAGACCAAGGCGGGTCAGGAGTGACAACGTCATGTGGACGTCGTGGTAAAGTCTCTGTTTGCAGGACGCCACCAACAGCCAATCGTCGAGGTAAGGGAAGACAGAAGCACCCTTCGTCCGCAGGAAGGATACCACCGGGGCCATGCACTTGGTGAAGACCCTTGGGGCAGTCGAGAGTCCGAACGGCAGCACCTTGTACTGGTAACAGGTGTCGTCGACTGCGAAGCGGAGGTACCGTCTGTGCTGCGGGCGAATGGCGATATGGAAGTATGCGTCTCGGAGATCGATGGAGGCGAACCAGTCCCCTCGATGTAGGAAGGGCAGGATCGACGGTATCGTGACCATCTTGAACCTTTTGGGGCGGATGTAGTAGTTCACCCCTCTGAGGTCTAGGATCGGCCGGAGGGTACCGTCGGCTTTCGGTACTGTGAAGTACCTGGAGAAGAAGCCGGTGGTCTTGGCCTCTTGCGGGAGCTGCTCGATCGCCCCTTTCTGGAGGAGGGATTGGATCTCTTCCAGGAGGGCCGGACTCGACGGCGTGGAATAGTAAACGCCTCGAGGAGGAATATCGAGAAACTCGATGGCGTAGCCAAGACGGACGATGGAAAGCACCCAAGAGTCCGTAGTGACACACTGCCACTCCGCGAGATGTCGAGCAAGAGTCGGTCGGTCTCCGAGCGCTGATGGTAGGCTGAAGAGTGGGTATTGGTAGGTCCTGCCAGGCACGTCAAAACCGAGACTTTGTCTCGGAGGAGGACTTTTTGGACGAAGCCGGGCGTCGCCTAATCGTGCGTCTGGCCGATGAGCCGGAGGACGGTCTCGACTGTCCAGACTGGGCCGAACGCTGGAACGACGAGGTGGAAGATCGTCGCCAGGATGGGCGGAAGGTGGAGGCCCTGCGGGCTTGCGTGGCCGGCTGTAGCCCGATCTTCTTGGCGGTGAGCCTCGCCTTAACTAGATTGTCCAAAGCTTCGTCTGTGGATGAATTGAATAGGCCCTCACCGTCGAAGGGGAGATCTTCAATCCTCCTTCTGGTGTCCTCCTGGATGTCGGCCGGTCGCAGCCAAGCATGGCGGCGCAGGCCGACGGATCCCGCCATGACCCGGGAGGCAATCTCCACTGCGTGCCTGGAGGAGGCCATCTGCTGCCGAGCGATGGAGATGGCCTCGTTGAAGATCACGGAGGACGCTTGGCGGATGTCCTCCGGTACTGCCTCCATCGCCGGTTGCAGGCGATCGAGCACCTTTTTCAGGTATGCCGCGAGGCAAGCCTGAGTGTTGGACAGCCTAATCTGCAAGGAGGCGGCGGAATAGAACCTTCTTGCATAGGCGTCCAACTTCCTGCCCTCTTTGTCCGGCGGGGTGGTGTGTTGCCTGCCGGAGCCTTTCGTCTGTGCCGACTCGACCACCACAGAGTTCGGTGCAGGGTGATTAAAGAGATAACCGGCGTTATCCTTCTGCACCCTGTAGAGGTGTTCCAACCGCTGCGGTATCGGCTGAGCCGAGGCCGGCCTATCCCAGGCGGCCTTCACCAGTCTGGATACCCGGGGCAGGAGAGGCAGCGGGGCCGTGGAAGGTCGCTTCTCCTCGAAGACGGAGAAGGCTGGATCGTCGTCCTCCGGCTCCGCATCGGCGATCTTAAGGCCGAGGGTAGTAGCCATGCGGAGCAGCATCGCAGAGAACTGGTGGACGTCCTCTGGAGCAGAATCTGGGATCGGGTCCCCGAATCCCAGCGGAGGAGACTCCTGGGAGGCCGCCTCAGACACCTCTGATTCCGCACTCGAGTCGTACGACTCTGAGGTCGGTCAGTCCTCTCGCCGCTCGCCTTCCGGCTCCTTCGCAGTCGCCACAGGTGTTGCCTTCCTAGGCCTCTCTGCAGCCGGGGCGGTGGTAGCAGCAGCGTCCCGCTTGGGCTGGCTGACTACCGACTTCACCTTCTTAGTGGTGACAGGGGTAGTCTGGCAGGCTGACGTCGTCGTAGCCCGCTCAGTCAACACCGACTCCGTAGGGCGCGTCGCCGTTGCCGTGACCCTAGGAGGTGGCGATATCGCCCGATACCGAGGTGAAGGCTCCCTCGCCCTATGATATCGAGGAGAGGGAGAGCGGCTGAAGGAGCGGCGGTCCGACGGAGATCGGCTTCGGCGTCGACGGTACCGAGCCTCGTCCCCTCTAGGCGAGCGCGATTCGCGCTGTCGACGAGGTGACCGGGACCTCCGGAAGGTCTCCCAGCGACTCGGGCCACGATGGTACCGATCCCGGTACGATGGTGAATGTGACCGATAAGAGGCCGGGCGCTCTCTCCATTCAGATTCCCTCGCGTACCTGGCCACGTAGGACGCCGAGGTGTATCTGGAGGCAGACGAGCGAGGTTGTTCCTCTCTTGTCTCCCTAGGAGGCGGCGAGGCCACCGGACGCTCGGAAGAGCGGGACCGGGACCGGAAGGAGGTCGAACGCCGCTCCGGAGAAGCAGAGGGCTCTCTCTGCTGCAGGTCGGCCGACCTGCGACGGCTGGAAGGGCGGTGGCGCTCCTCCACCAGGGTTGGAGGGTCTGCCACAGGCGAGTCCGGGCGCTGTTGGGGAACGTCCTCGATCTCATCCTCCGAGAGATCGACGGACTCGCCTCGCCCTTTGGAAGGCTGCTGAGTAGGAGGAGGAGTAGGAGGTTGAACGTCCCCAGCCGGGGAGCGCTTCTTCTCCTTCTTCTTCTTCTTCTTCTCCTTCTCCTTGCCCTTGCCTCCGTCCGGAGCAGGGCGCTTTTTAGCAGGCGTCTCCGTCAGGGGAGCCTCAGTCTTCCTCGCCGTCGAGGATCCTTTTGCTGACTTGGCAGCCGCCGACAGCTTCGGGATCCTCGGTAACGCCGAGATCGGCGTTTCGCCGGTACCGAGCCCGATACCGACGAGGTGGACGGAACGGCAGCCGCCGATACCGTCGATGGCGTGGTCGTCTTCTTGTCGGCCATCTTGGAAGTGGAGGTCTCGTCTATCGCCCGCAGAGACTGTTCCCAACAATAAGACTTGAGTCTCGCGGACCGGTTGCGGAGAGTTTGGGGAGTAAAATCCCGGCAAATTGGGCAAGTCCGGATGTTGTGGGACTCACCCAAACAGAAGAGACACTCCTTGTGGCTGTCGTTGAGGGCAACCTTGCGCCCGCAGGACACGCACTTCTTAAAGAGCGCGGACATAAGACGATGAACGCCAAACAGCGAAAATCCGAAAAGACCAAAGCCAAAGGGGAAGTCCGAAAGAGAGGTCAGAGACAGTCCAAAATCCGTAAAACCGTGAAAACAGCAAGCCAAGCACAAAAGTGAGAGGAACAAACTAAAGAACCTTCCGTACGCGACGGCGGACGAGAAAGAACTGAGGAGAGACCGTTGCTCGGCGGGAGGAGCATGAGCAGTACCGGCGTGGGGGAGGGGTTCCCGCCAAGCGAACAAGCTCTAGAAGTTTCCGAACGCTACCGCGCAGGCGCTAAAGCTCCTAGTGTATGAAGGCACAGAGACCACGAAGAAGAAGTTACTTTTTGGACTACAATGTCCAGAATCCCCCAACCAGCATGGTCAGTTGTCACTCCAAAAAAATAGCTTTTCCAAGATCTATTAGAAAAAGTTTAATAGAATCAAGAATTCGTCTTCTGTGCACACTGTAACTATAAAAGTAGCTAGCATTAATTTATACCTGGCTATGAGTCTAAAACAAGAAGCAAGCAAAATATTCAGTGATAAAACTACATAGATAATTAATTACCTTTAATTTGTCAAATCAGGAAGATCCAGATAAATTCTTCATTTTGGTTGATTAGCAATTTTATTAAACACCAGACAGTTTAAAAAATAAGCCAATTTTAGCTGTATATAATTTTTTTCTATTTGGCACGGAATATACATAGGGTCAGTGTAATACACTGGGACATACATATTGTCTTGAGTCTTTTTGCTTGGCATAAGCTTTTCCCTAGAGATCTATTTATTATCTGCACTTGAAAAATCTCAAAGATCCCAAAAGTAGCAGATAACATCCAAGATACAGAGAGTTGTTGTTGCTTTTTCTGTTCACCTGTGCTACTGAGTTAACCGTCTAACCTAAATGTCTGACTGTAAAAGACAACAGTGCTCCTAAAGCCCTTGTCTGATAGATTCCTATAGTTTTACCTTATCACAAAAGACTTTAATCTGGCAATAAGCTCTGTGGACAGGTTTGTTGCTCCTGTTGTTGTAGCTGTAGGTGTCAATCTGAAGATTTAGAGGAAGTCCTTTAACACCTTTCTGAGAAGAGAAATCTGTACTGAGGCAGTTTACTGCAATGAAGACCTGAAAGCAAACCAAGCATACTTCTATTAAAACCAGCACAAAAGAACATGTTGTTGTTGCTGTTATTGTTTTTCTGCTACAGGGGAAGGAAAACACATCACTATTGCATTAATCCACAAACCAAAGGCAAAAAATTTTCCAGTTGGCCCATCAGTCTAAAAGCCATAAAAGACTCTAGTGGTGCAATCCTGTATTTCATGATGCATTTGTTAGTTATGAGAGGGTGACGGCATTGCCAGTTTCAAAGCACAGCAGAGGTAGGTAGGAGAATAAATACTATGAAGTGCCATGGATTTTGCTGGAAAAGTGAAAGAAGGTATGGGTTACTGGATATGAGAGAAAGAGAGACGGGACTGAAGTTTTGCTGGACATCACCACATATTTAAGGTCCTTCAGACTGTTGCCTTAAGCAGTTGACTTGGGGTGTCAAGAAAGGATAACAAATGACTACTGTGGTGATTTGATTATTAATTTTCACTCCCAGGGAAAGGTACCTGTGGGATTTTCTCTCAGGTGCCAGCCTATGAGAGAAATAAAATGAAATAATTTGGCCAGGTACTTTGACCTGGGGAGAGGGTGCTGCTCCATATTATGCAGCATAACATCTTGGGCCAGTCCTGACTGAAAACCACTGTTCTGAAGAGTTTTAAGTCTGTTTCTTGTATAATGTAGAGGAAGTTTCTGTTCATGCAACTGACTTTTATTCTAAAGCAGCAAAGGAGACCTACACACAGAAGCAGCTTGCATTCTTTCCCCAGTGCCTAGGTGCATCCCTAAGTGAGAACAATAAGCATAGGTGTCACTGCCTCATAGGCACAATAAGCACAGGTGTCACCATCTGGAAGCTTCGATTACTATTTGTGACTACAGCTGATTGCAGATTCTGCATATAAAAATGTTCCGATCTTGTGCCCAAAATAAAATTACATAAAATTTTATTTATCAATTGATTTTATATTCTCCCTTTTCTCTAATGAATTCAAGCTGGTGCACAAGGCTCTTCCTCCTCTTCCACACTTTATCCTCGCAGCAACCCTGTGAAGTAGGTCAGTCTAAGAAAGGGCAATATGTCAGACTTTTTCCAGTTTTTCAAAGATATATTTAGAAGCAGTTTTTTATTTCTGAAGATAGAAAAGCACACCCACAACTCAATTATTTGCCAAATGTTTTTTAAAACCCATGCCAAATGTGCGAAGTACCACCATTTAAGATCCAAAGCCCTAGCCTATTAAAATAGTTCATTCAACATTGTCCTAAAGATTCAGTTCTACACCTGCCTTTGAACTTACAATGAGAAGATACTTGCACAACTGAAAACACATACAAAGAAATGATCTTGTTCCAATATCAAGAGATATAAGTTAATTTATTGCATATCACTCAGCTAAAGGTGGCCTTTCAAAGAAACGAAATTACTGTGACTAATCAGTGGTGGATGAGAGACTCCTAGTGGGATACAAAAGGTACTGCAATTCTAAACTGTTCTTGATGGAAAAAAATTTCTACATATAGAGAGAACACTTCAAAAGCTTTTAGTCATGCTAACAAAAAGGGAGAGCAAAACAGGTAAGTTTTCACAAGTTACAGCATCACAGATTCCTGAACTAAATTCAGGGACAAAAGAATAGCTGTTCTTCCAATGAAAAAGCTGCAAAAGTAGAAAGTGTTTAACACAGATGTAGTACGCTTCCATGTAAGAATTACTACGAAATCTAGATGTAAACTGTACTATCTGACAACTGTAAATGCACACTTTTCTTATTTTTTCTGTGTTCTCCAAAATATCTTTATGCTGTGGGAAATGAGAAATGTAAATGAGAGCTTCCCAGCAGTACACGCAGTGACGGAACAAACTATACACCCAATTTATTGGTGATTGTCTCATTTTGCATTCTCTATAAGAGAGGCCTCACATTAAAACCGGTTGGGGAAACAAGTTTCCCACTCAGCCCTAAAGGTCATAGACAAGATTTCCTACACATAATGACCAGCTGCGATGGGATGTCAAAGTTGGACAATTCACATCCAACAGCATCATCACAATCCTGTCCTAACGTTGCTTTCCCCATTTTACAGTCCATTCACCAACAGCTACCACTTTCTCCACCCAACTCGGAGCCTAAGCACTTTCATACCACTCAAGCCCATTATCCCATGCTATGTTTGGTTCTTCAAAATAATCTCACACACTAGACCTAAGGCATCAGCTTTTCCTCTAATCCACACCATCCCTGCCTAATTTTTGTCACCCAGGTCCCTTTCTCCTCAGCCTGACACTGCCAGCCATTCCACAGGCCTCCTCTTTGCCTACAAACTGCAAATTCTACACTCTTCTGTGCTTCCTCTAAGTACCATACTTGCTGATTACTTGAATGGGGAAAATTTAAAATGAACGGGGGTGGGGAGGTATGGAAGATAATATGGAGGGCAAGCAGCACCAGCTTTTCCCAAGACTTTTTTTTTTTCTATTGGAAGTGTTCCTTCTTAGTCCTCAGGTGTGGAGCATGGTAGGGGTTTCACCACAGACCGTGTTCATGTCCCTCTCCCCAAAGCCAGATCAACTAATCAGATCTCTTGAAAATGGAAGAGGTCAGGGTGTTCTGGTGAAATTAATGGTAACAAGATTTTTCTTAATGAGAAGAAGGGAAATGGAGCTGAGTTTAAAAATCTTAATTGAAAAATTACACAGCCCACTATTTGGCCACCATCTTGGAAAATGGGCATCATTTTATACAAACTGTTATGGAATCCAATGATCTTTGTGGAGGGGGGTGAGAAGGAGTGGCAATGAGGTGTTACTACATGGAAAAATGATCTGAATTTGAAAAACCTAAGTTGCTGGTTTAATTTCTATCTATACCACCTCGCCTGCCCACAGTTCATCTACCATCTTGGGAAATGCATACCAAGTCATTTCTGATTTCTGGTGCCCCTAGGGCGAACTGTCATGAGGTTTTCTGGGGCTGAAAGTGTGTGATGTGCCCAAGGTCACCCAGTGGGTTTCCATCACCAAGCAGGAATCTGATATATATCACAGCCAAGATGGTGTAGTGGTTTGAGCACTGGACTATGACTCTGGAGACCAGAGTATGATTCCCTGCTTGGCCAAATATAGCCTGTATCCCAAATGTGCTTGGAATAGCCCCAAATTCTATGCTTACATAATCAGATTGTTGTTTCTAACATGCCCTAGTATCCTGTACAGCCTAATGTACCATTTGGTAGAAATCACTTCAAATATGTAATCCCATGTCATTCTTTGCCAATGTACACACAGCAAATAAGGAACTGGGAATGTATGCCCCCCCACAAAAACAAAAACAAAAACAACCCTGAGTTGCCCCAAATGATCCTCCCCACCACTGAGAAATAATACCCTTTAAGACTGCATTATGTCTGGCCCACCAACTCATTTTGAAGCAAGCCATACTAAAGTTTGTAGGTCCGGGCCAATTTTTGCTAATAACCATAAAATGAATAAGGTTTGTTGTTGTTTTTCTGTAGGGGGAGCTCCCTAAAATATGGTCTGAGCCATCCAAAATGATGCTCTAACATCATCAGGAGACTGTCCTCTCAAGACTCTTTTAGAATCACCGTTTGGCACAATGCTTCATTATTTCACAAATGATGTTTAAACTGGCTTCCCGTGTGACAACTATTGCAATATAGGTAGACAAAAGCAAGCAGCAGGAGAAGGGGTTTGCCCCTTCCATGGTCCATGCATCAGACTGGAAATTAACAAGCTGTTTCCAACTCAGTAGAGGGGGGAGGGTGTTAAGATAATCAAATCCAAGACAAGAGAAATGAATATTGAAAGGATATGTTTGCCAACCTCTACTAATTAATTTTCATGCTGGGAAAAAAAATGACATATAGTGACATCATGCTCAAGGCTGAATTGAGGAAGAGGAAAAAAGACAGCAATAGCAGCATTAATCCAGACATGATTTCAAACTATGCCTGACTCAAAATGAGTTAAGTTGTGCACCTTTTGGCCCAAACTTTGAGAAAGTTAAGTTTGCAGAATGTCCTCCCAAATTCTTTATCATTCTATGTGTACTGGAAACAGTGGTCCTAGGGACATCACACTTGATGTGACTTCCACCCAACAAGATTTCAGGTTTGTTGCTAGTGCTCCCAAAGACAGTATTTCATTTGGTCCTATGGGTATGTTGTATTTTCAGTGGCCCCCAGATATACTTCTAAGAGGCATCCTCTACATTTCCCATCAGTTTTATTATATTTGACAGCCTGTATCTATAAATCCTAAAGGCACCAGATCCTGCTCTTCAAAGCTAAGCAGGGTCAGCTTTGATTAATACTTTGATGGGAGATGGCCAACAAGCTCCAGGTGCTCTAGGCTATATTTCAGAGGAAGGAACTGGCAAAACTACCTCTGAGTACTCCTTGCCTAAGCAACTCTATGAAATTCATGGGGTTGCCAAAAGTTGAAAGGTGATTTGAAGGCCCATACACAGACACTTCTACAGGCAGGTTTCATGTTACATCCTAAAACAGGCCAACCTTCCATGTAGGATGGGGTGGGGGACCTATGGCCCTCCAGATGTTAAAGTTCAAGTTTCACTGGCCCAAGTCAGCATGGCCATCATTCAGGGATGGTTCATGCTGTAATCTAGCATCATTATAAGGATTATATGGTTCCCCACCTCTGCACAAACTATATGACACGTGAAACACTTACCTTACAGGGACAAGATGATTCAACTGAGCCCATTTTATTTTGGCCATATCACAAGACAACATGTTTCATCAGAAAGGATGATCGTGCTTAGTAAAGAGAAAGGCAGTAGGAAAAGAGGAGGACCACATTTTAGATGGATTGTTTCAATAAAGAAAGCCATAGTCCTGAGTCTGCAAGACCTGAGCAAGACTACTGATGACTGACGCTCATGGAGATTTCTAATTTAAACAATGAATAAGCCAATGCTGACTTGATGGGAAATAACAACAACAAAATTTCAAATATTCCAAAAATTGTAGAAACCTGATTCTCAAATGAACTCAAGACTATGGCTAACAGAAGACATTTTTCTGCATGAAGTGAAGAAAAGACAGCGTCTCACTCCATTTCAAGTACAAAAACCAGATTCTTCCTTCAATATTAGTGTTGGGACAATTTTCCCCACAACAACTGAGGAAGTAGAGGAAGGCTGCCTGCTCAGCATACAGGTCTCTCCTCAAGTACCTTGCTGCCATCTCCCAGCATTTGCCACCTGGTCTGGTTGCCTCATCCTGGCTAATAGCAGTCCCCCCACAAAATATAAAGCTCAGATTTAAAGGTGTTTCTAGCCAGATTCATAGAGGATAAGCCTATTAGCAGCTAGTAGTCTTGACAGCGAAATACAGTCTACATTTTCAGAGACTATATACCTTTGAATACCAAATACTGAGCAAAAATAGAGGTGATGGGAGGACGAGATGGCTGGATGTCTTCACACTCTGCTTGTGGGCTTCCTGGAGGGCACCTGGCTGGTCATGGGTGGGAACAATTGTGTTGGCAATGGAAAGGGTGGGGCTGTTCTCATAACCCTGAAGTAAGACAATATCTCTGCATCATAATAAAGCAGCCTGCATCTATAATCTGGAAAAGCATCATTTTGCTGACAAGGAAGCTTTTGTGTTTAATTAAAATATTAACCATATTGCTTTTTGCTTCCCTGTGTGAGAACAGGAAAAATGCCCTGTGAAAGTTTTTCTGGCTGTCTGGCTGTGTCTTCTTACATGCCTTGTGAGAAAGCCAGTCAAACTATATTTGGGTGGGAAGTGGAATTAATGGAACCCATAAGTTCATCACTGGACACCAAAACAATCTTAGCCCCTTGATAGTATTGCTAGGTTTTCAAAGCAGCAACCAGGGACAGTCGAAATTCATGACATGCAGGGCTGACCATCAGGGCATAGCCATTCCATTTAAATATCAAATGAAAGTATTGATTTCAGTTAACTTAGGCATGTGTTTTTCTGTAAAATTAACATACTGTCCACATTTATAAATTGCATCATGTGCACATTTCTGTCTTTATGGAGGAGCCCACACTAAAAAATATGGGATTCAGTCTATATAAAAGGAAAAGCTTAAATTATTGTCACCTGAAGTATGATTTTGAGTTCATTTTAGATAGAAATGTTCTCAATCTCTGTCTTAAAGGGGGAAAAAAACTGTAGTTGTCTTTGCAAGAGCATCCCCACCCAAGAAATGTCAGAAGAAAGAAGTACGTAACCACAGAAGTTGTTGGACATCTTCAGCCTGTAGAGCAAGATTCCTCTTCTGACACCTCTTTCCCTTTTGGAGGTCTCTTCCGCATTCTTGGCTATATGAACAAGTTTGCTTATTTTGAATAGAAGCATTTTCCGTATAGCCCTTCAATGCAAGTCTCAAGAAGGCAGTGACTGTTTGCAAGGGTTCCTGCAGTACAGCTGTATATATGTACTACTTAAATTGTGCCCATGAAGACACATGTTTTAATGTGCACAAGGTGGCTGTAACACGGGCAAAGAAATGTTCAGTGGACAAGGAAGGGCTGTAAAGGACATGAAGTGCATTGTCCTTCACAGAGGAATGAAGAGAAAGTCCTGCACAGTCAAAGCTTTAAAATGCACTCTATGTATGCACAGTGGCATTTGTTGCTAAAGACACATTCCAGAATTAAGTTAATAACTGAACTTAATGTACCTTAGTACCTTAATGTACCTTAGTACATGCATGCTTTTAGAGGCAGACTGCCACTGTGTACAGCTCACACAGAGATGAACCAAATTTTATCAGGAGACATTTATCTGGAAAAAGATTGTGAGAAGACGTTCTCTTTGCAAACTTTTGTTCCACTATTCTTATTCATTATCAGTGTTTTGTTTGCAGCAGCTACAATTCCACCCCGCTCCACACACATGCAGCTGCTAATATCAGCTAACAGTTGAAACAACAGCTCACCCCATCAAAACAAAACAAAACTTAGGAACAAAGAATGAGGCTCTGATACTTTCACTGGTGATGGTGAGCCCCAACTTTCAAGAAACTGTTGGGGGAATTTCTTCCCGAGCTTAGAAGTAATGTTGTTACAAGCTGCATTACCTGTGATAAGTTATTTTGGGGATAATGAAGTCCCTTTCTTTTAATAATTTGGTGGCATTTTCAGGAGATTTTTCTTTTTCAATTGTTAGGTCATTTTCTTACTGTTTTACATGGATATTTTTTTCTAAAAAATGGAATGAAAAAACAATATGAAACAGAAAGAGTGAAGTAACAACTTACAAAAAAAGTGCAATGGCAATGGCAATGAGTGGTAGGAGTGGGGGTTGTAATGAATTACACAGTAACTTGCTTTTTAAAAAGTAACATTCCAAGGCCTGATTTGTCCACCCTCCTGAAAAAATTCAATGAAGCGTTTTCCCTACTGTCCCTGCTGCCAGGCAGGTTGGAGAATTTCAAGAAGCCATTTCTATACAGCTCCAGATTTATACCTAGAGACTTTGAAGAAGAAGGTGAACCAGAAGAAGGAAAACTAGCAACACAAACTGAGGAAATGTTAACAAACATGTCCCATAGGCCAAAAATTGATATCAGGCAGGGAGAGTAATGTAACAGGAACAGGAACTAGAAGGTAAGACTCCCCTGGGAAATGAGGCCCCTGCGAAATAGAGTCCCTCAGAAATGGGGAAGGTTCAATAGTTTTCCTGTGCATCAAAGGAGAAGAAGGGCTCCTGCTTTACAGAGACAAAAATATACATCCACTCAGCAGTTCATAGTGCTAAAAAAAGCATTCCATAAGCATGGCTACCTAGAAATGGGTGTGTTCACTTTGCAGTGTTTTCCCACGCATAGGAATGATGAAGATAATTATTCTATGAGTTTTAATTAAGTCAAACCACACACACATACACATCCCTGTCCACTTGAACAGCAACAGTGTATCACACCACACGTAAAACTTAGAATTAACCACGCTGGTTCTTTCATAATTCAGCACATGCAAGATATGATAATAACTGAAGCAGTCTAGGCTGCAGCAATAACCAGCAGCAAAATGGGAGACAGACCATTTTCAGGTATGGAGCAGAGTTTGGAAAATTTCCATGCTGGAATTGGCCATGCTGGCTAGGGGGTTGCAGTACAAAAGAAGAAGTGATCTAAACCCTGGTAAGGTATATGAATGAACAAGGAGTGGAATGACTTACAAAGCAGACATGCATTGCTCCACTCAAAGCTTTTATCTCACTGTCACCCCGTCACACTCACTAGATACTACATGGGCTTCACAAACTCACAATGGCCACAGCAAGTGGGGCTGACCAAGATTAGTAGAGTAGCTACTTTAATATTTCCATATATATTTTAATAAAGCATTACAGATTAACAATGTAGTAGATCTGTTTTCATGCAAACAAATGCTCAGAATAATGATGAGTCTATCAAAAGAGGGGGAGTGGGTTAAGTACTCACAGAGATAAGACATGTAAAGCTTTTATTCCATACACTTGGAAGCTGAATACCACAGGAGTTACTTTTGAATAAACAAACATAAAGCTGTATGTATGAAGCCAGCAGTGGGATTTACTTTAGAGTGATGTAGATTACTTTGATTTGGAGGGCACTGGTGTAGGACTGGAAATCACACAGCATTTCAGAAGCTGCTGGACTGCAAATCCCAGCATCATTCACCATTGACTGCTAATAGTTGCAATCAAACAACATCTGAACAACCAAACAATTCTCATCCTCACTTCAGCAGGATTAGGTCAGCAGGTCTGAACTTGCTGGGTTTTCTGGCTGGACCCCAGCCAATATACCACGCTTTCTTCTACTGCAGAACTGGAGAATGTATTGGTCTACAAAGTTCATCATCACCCTTCACCACTGGTTCTGTTGGCATGGGCCCAGTACTTTCACTGCTTGTCTTCCTAAGGATTCAGAATGGCACAAGCCAATCCAATACAGAGAGGGAAGATTAAAAGCAAGCCTCTAAAAAGCCAGTTCCTTTAGTCTGTCTCTTCCTTTAATTGTCCTCTTGCAGCAGCTATCCCATGAGGGATATGCCAGGCACTGCCATGTTCTCCTCATCCCTCCTGACTGAAAACCTCTCTGAGCAGGGACTATATTATTTTTATTGATCTTATGTAAGCCTATTTGGAAGTCCTTTTGGCTGATGAGTGGGTTAAAATGCTATAAATAAATAAAATAAATAACCTGATGATTATAAAATATAGTAAAATGAAACCTTCTGATAAAACCCCATTCCCTAAAATGGGGATAGGATAAGGAGAGAAAACTATACCAAGAAAGTAGTATTGGATTTCTTCTCTACTATGAGGCTTTCGAGGTACAACTATGAAAGGAGGAACTGTGCTGAGGCTGCAATCCAACACGTTTACCTAGAAGAAGCCCCATTCACAATAGAACTTACTTCAGAATAAACAAGCTGAGGATTGCAGTGCTAGTATCAATGCTACACTCCCTCTTCTTGCAAATGCCAAGCCTGATTGACTCATTCATATGATTCCCATTTAGTTTCATCCTAACCAAACTGGTATCTTGCTGCACACAAAAGAAGGTGACAACGCCTTATTTTAATGAGGTGTATGATAGAATGCTTCATTAGGAACACGTCCTTCTAGCCATGTGCAACACCCACAGCATAAGAAAATTAAAAAGAATGAATGATTTACTCTCTTATTCACCAAGCAAATTAATAACACGCAAACATAAAAAGGCCTGGGGAGGGTCAAATTATAGGAAGCAGTGTATCTTCTTCAGAGAAAAGGCTGAACAAAGATAGCCACAATCCAAAACAAAGAGAATTAATGTAATTTTTGCTTGGCTTGTTTGCCTGTTTGGCTTATATCCTCTTTGGGAAGCTGCCATCATCATCATCATCATCATCATCATCATCACCACCACCACCACCACCACATTCTCTTGAAGCAGATGGGCTTTTTCTTCAAGAACAAGCCCAAACTTGTGCACATAAAAGATCAGTAGTACAGCACTACAATAGCATTTATATAGCATTTCAACATGTTCAATAGCCTTCAGCACACATGACCTTTGTAGTCCTTATTCCAATCTTGTAACAGATTGTTGTTATCAAGGTGACATGAAACAAGATGAGGAGTTTGCTCCACAGGGAACAGAGATCTCCAGATATTTTTAGACCAGTGTTACTCAAAGTAGTGGTCCCTGGACCAGCACTAGTCTCTGAGCCACTGGCTACCAATCTTCAGAGCTTCCAGGAAACACAGAAAATTGTGGCCAATGGGTACAAATGTGGTACCTCTCCCTGACATATTAGCGGGGGAAATGCTGGTACCCTACATCAGAAAGCCTGAGAAACACTGTCTGACACTACAGATTTCATTACCCCCAGTCAATACAGACAATGGTGAAGGATTATGAGAGCTGTGTACAACAATATCTGAAAGCCCACACTTTACCCATCTCTAGAACAGAGGGTTTATCAAAAAGCAAACAAGCAAATTCATAGTCCTGCTAAGGCTGAAACCTCAACTCTGTGCTGACAGTTCATACAATTATCCACTGTAAGACAAAAAAAGCAGTTCTACTAAAGCTAGGATCAGCTTCTTCTGTCATGAGCACAGCTACATTTTATGAGACAAGGAATAGATGCTAGCAATCATTCCATTCTACACTGGCACCAGCAGCAACATCCCTAGAAGGTTGTAGAGGTGAGGCCATTTGGCCCACCAGGTCCCTTGGCTGTTGGCTTATAATGGCAGCAACAGCAGCTGGGAAGTTACTCACCATGGTAATTCTCCCACAGGCTCCACAACAGAAACAGTGTAAAAAAATTAAAATAGCATGTGACTTCCAAGACTAGAGTGAACAGTAAATTGAATTCCCCAGTTTGGTGGGAACCCCACAGAATTTTATCTCAATCCTGTAAAGTAGTATTGTATTGGTGTGACATGAAACAAGATGCAGAATCTGTTGCAGAGCTCCCCAAATCGGCTCTTTCCTGGAACCAGTGGACAGATGATACAAAATTACAGACAGACAAACTATCTCTAAATGATGGAAATCACTTTGGGATCATCTGGCCATCTGTGCAGGCTCAATGAGAAACCTAAACTGCAGTACCACTTTCAGCATGTTGACAGTTTACAGGTGTTCCCCCCTCTACTTCTTACAATATAGCTAGGCATATTTGTCTACACAGATGTACTCTGTGAGTTTACCTATGCAGCACCAGAATAAGGCAATTGCCTCAGGTGGCAAGTGCTGGAAGAAAGCAGCAAATGCCTCCTGGTATTTACTGGAAGATTCCACAAGGCTGGAATACTGTGCTTGCCATACAACTTCTCCTGCGTTTCCTAAATTCGTCTGATCTTTCAGGTGTACTGGTGGTCACTCTCTCATGACCATTGCTGAATTAAGCCTAAACTGCTTGTCCTCCCATCTCCTTTACATATCATGGGAGGGGCTGTCACCATCTTGCCCTTCACCTCACACAGCAAAATATCTTGAGCCAGTGCTGAATCTACTCCCTTTACATAGACATTGCAAACTTCTAACCCTTGAGATGAGTTGGCCTGTAACTCCCATCAGCCCATTACAAACAGTAAGAGACTGCAAGGATTGTAGTTCAAAATATCTGGAAGGCCATTGCCTTCTGTGTTACAGAATTATTTCACAAGTGAAAACAAACACTATTCAATTGCCTATTTTAATATGATTTTGTCAATAACTAAAAATCTTAATTTCCAGTTACTAGTGGCTGGAGACATGGAAGAAAGTCCCTTTTCTGCATAAGATGGTGACAATCTGGCAAATCATATGTTCCCTCCCCTCTGCTTTTGCTAACTGCCAGGAAGCTCCTGGTGTCACTGTGCCCTGTGTAATCTTGTTTGTCAATTCATTATAGTCAATCCCAAGGAACTGAAGGGCAGCTTCTGCTAAGATAGCATGAACTCTTCTCACTGTTATGGTAATATCTGAACAGAGGGCCAAAACAGAAGCAAACAAAGCCCAACAGTCCAGAGACTGGAACTTTTTCTCAGTCCCACACTGAAACTTAGGAATACTGGAGTCCTTTCAAACTATACAACTATAACACTGTGATTCCACTTTAACTACCATGGTTGTATCCTATGGAATCCTGGGGCTTGTAGTTTGATCAGAGGCATGAAAGCTTTCTGACAGAAAATACTAAATACCTGTACCTAAACTGCAAATCCCAAGACTCTGTAAGACACTATCATGTGGCTGAAATAGAATCATAGCCTTATACTAGTGTAGTGTGAACCATCCCCTAGAAGAGCTGTTGTTTTTTTCCCAAAATTCATCTGTTATTTATTATAACCTACTGAAACACAGAGCAACAACAGTTGACTTTTAAAAAGAATATGCAGAATTTAATGGAACCACTGTTCCCCAGTTAGTTGTGTAGCCACACAGACTCAGGTTTGTCCTGGCCTCTGAGGAAGCAATGCAGCAGGCCCCAAATTCTTCTACTGGCTTCCTTCCTGAAACCATTCCCTCCCATTTCTTCCTCAGGGCCTGCTGGAACTGAGGTCTTTGGGGCCTGCCTCTTGAAGGGACAGTACAGAGCAGAAACCTTCTGCAAATATTTTGCATGCCTGACACAATCCACAGGGATAAAGCAAAAGCTGGAACCTTTTATCCCTTGCTCCCATCTTGATTGATCTAAAGGTGCCACCATTGATAAAGGTGGAGATGCAGGTGAGGCCCATAGCTGGTAGTCAATAGTGGACAGACCTTCCTTCTTCCAGACCAATGCAAATAGCTAGCTGCCTGTATTTTTAAGCTTCCTCTAGCATGAGTTCAACAAAGAGTGCTGGGAAAAAAGCAATAGGAAGGAGAACACCTTTCATCCACATTGGAGGAAGGCAAACATCTTTCATTCAGAGACCAGTCTGGCCTCTATTCACATCTGCATTGCCCTAAGCAAAGCTTTGCCCTATC
This sequence comes from Ctenosaura bakeri, assembly GCA_948474755.1. Lineage (NCBI taxonomy): Eukaryota > Metazoa > Chordata > Lepidosauria > Squamata > Iguanidae > Ctenosaura > Ctenosaura bakeri. The sequence goes on along the minus strand of CAOLHI010001030.1, from coordinate 257,326 downwards.
CTGGATACTAAGATTTGGGCTGTGCTGAGGAAAAGGAGGCACTCTTTTTCTCATGGCAAACCTCAAGCCAATAGCTAGGTTTTTGGACACTGGTATTCACTGGGTTGATTCTAGACCGCATGCTTCTGCCTCTCATTTCCACTTAATGGTACTGGGGGTTTGATGCACGCACACGCACACACACACTGTTGGACAGATAGATGGACAATACAGATAGTTCACTCAGTGTGACTGAGTGATAGAAGAAGTCGCTGGAGAAGTAGCTTCTTGCCCCCTGACACTATAAAAACACACTGTATTACATCCACACATACCTGCCTCTCCCCTTCTTTAGTTTTCAGGAAATTAGAAGATGCAAAGAAGGAAGTCAAAGAGTATGTCACCCAGGCACCAAATATTTTGAATGAACTAATAGTAGAAACATGAAGGGGAAGGGTCCCCGTGAACATACTTGCTTTAGCTTTCTGGGACCTTTTTAAAGCTCTAGGCCCCTTGGGGAGAGCAATGCCAAATGACAGTCATCTGGGGACCTGCAACTCTGTGTGAGAGTAGCACCTTAGGGCTGAAAGATTTAATACTGGTTTGGATTTCTCAAACTGGTTACCAGATGGTGGGGTTGTGACAGGTTAAAATCAGCCCTTGGAAAAGTCACTTATATAACGCCAGGACTACCGCAAAATCATAAACCATGGTGCATACTATGAGAATGGTTGGGAGTGGGTATGAAGAAGTAAAATTGTAAACCTGGGGGAACCAATGAGTGACAAGCAGGATACATACATACCTGTTTTCATAAGTACACTCAGAGCTTGAGGAAAAAGGTTATTTTTGGACTATAGCTGCCAGAATCTTCCAGCCAGCACATCCAGTGCCAACGCTGGCTGGGGATTAGGGACACTGTAGTACAAAATGTTCTTTCCCACACTGTGGGCTCCCTGAGGGACAAGCTCCTCCATCCATATATATGCAATATGAATCCCCACACCCCTGCAGTTCTAGGCAAGCAACTGAAATTTGCTTATTCATACAGACATTTAATGCAAAAATCAACCTCCACATTAATAATATAAAATTTATTGAGCACTTCATTCTAAGCATGAGATTTTTTTCAGGTTTCACCCACCCTTTTCTCGCAGTGCGCCATACAAGGCCTTTGTGAAAAGGAAAGGGGAAAAAAGCAGGAGGTCAAATGAACCATGCAATAAAAAAAATTGTTGAAATTGGCTAGATCTCTTCCTGATAAGAACAAAGCAGTGGGGAAGAATCAGTGCTCTGTCTACAAGTAATATAAACAAGAACCACCATCAAATAAATTCACTTAGAAAAGCAAGAAAGACTAAATAGGAGACTTGGCAATCGAGAACATATATAGGAAGTCATTTTTTACCTTTTTGAATTTTGCATCTCATTCATTTGTAGTAAGATCGAAATAAATTTGAAGGTGTTTCTGCCTTCATCTGGTGGGGGCGAGTTTGTTTATTTTACTCTCCAACAGCTTTTTCCAACCCTGGGTTCCCAGATGTTGTTAGACTACAATGCCCATCATTCCAACCAGCAAGGCAAATAGTCAGAATTAAAGATTTATCTCAGCAAGACACCATCACAAGACCAGAACCTGGGAAAGTTACTTTTTGGACTACAAATGCTGGCTGCAGGATTCTGGGTATTTTAATCCAAAAAAGTAACTTTCTGAAGCTTTAATTACAACCATGTACTGCATTTTCACACAGGTAACTTTGACATCCGATACCCACTTCACACAAATAATGGCATTTTAGGCATCATGTGCTGACACATTGCCATTTGGGCTGGAAGGATAAACACACAAGGCTTACCTGGTGAGAAGGGAATATTTATTTAGCTAGAAAGGTTTGGAACACCTTCCCCTGCCCATCCCCTTATCGCCTCTTTCTCTGCCCTCAAATCCTTCCTTGAAGAGTTCACTGCCAAATTAAACCTTGAAAGCCTTCTATTTCCTCGCTTCTGAACCACTGCCCAGATCATCTGTTAAACACAGCTAGAGAAAGGGCAACTGCCATATGTGTCTCATATTTTCTGAATCACTGAGGTTAAAAGCTCAACATGGTGGACAAAGTGTGTGGGGATAAGGAGGAAACGTTCAAACACATTTGAACAAGAGGTTCTGTTTATTCCCACACTGATGGTCATGTGGGTCTGTAAGGGCCAACAGTGGCCACATCTTCAGGATGACTAATACAAGCCAAGCCATTACTCTCTGATTCCTTTTGGGAATTATTCTCCTCAGGCAACATGAGGCAACAGGAAAACAGGCCTGCAATGGGCAGCTGCTAAATTTTGGGTTGAGTCCATAGACACTTACAGGGAAGGGTAGAAAGAGGATAACAGTGATGCAATAACATGATCTTATTATTAATAAGAGGTGTGTAATTAAATTATGCATGATATGGAGAAGGAAACAGGAAAAAGAAAGGGGACCTCTTTTTCTAACTCAAGAATTTAGGTCATCCAAAATATATAAAGAGAGATGTGGGTCTGGCAAACACGGTTCATAGTTACACTGTAGAGCTCACTGACACATAAGGTAAAAGAGGATTAGACAAATTCACAGAGAACAAGGCTGTTAATAGTGACTAATTATAATGGCTATGTAGTACCCTCCAGTAATATATACTCAGTATCTCTCTAAACATCAGCTGGGTGCTGCTGTACTCAGGCCTGGGGGCTTCCCAGAGGCACCCAGTTAGCCAACTGTGGGAACAGAACACTAGACTAGACGATCCTATGACTACTTCCTCTAAAGTAATCCTATGATTCCTATGAGCCCTTCCTATAAAGTTTATATTAATATTTTCTCTGTGTGCTTAAAGTCAGGGACGGGGAAACTCTGGTCTGTGGCCCAGATTCTTTTCATGTTATCTCCAATCACCAAGATCAGAGACAAGACCTTATTTGAAAACTAGAACCTGAACTCTGAGAACATGAGCTCTGGTTACCAGCTTGTGAAAGTGTTGCACTGGAGCTCATGTATAGAATTAAGTACTGTTTGGTATGGTTGTTGGGAAAGTGTCCAAGCACACAAGAATTACATCTGGCCTGGCTTGGCCCCCTCCCTTTAACTCCACCCATTGCTTAAATATACCCTCTTCTGAAAACCCTCCCACATCAGAATGTGGACCCCAGGACCAAAACACAATCTTCACTCCTGAGCTAAGAGCTCTACATATGCCACATTATCACAATAACCCTTACAAAGAACTCTGTGAGCTATTCTTAAATGATTTGGCAGTGACAGCCCTGATTGGTCTCTGTCACTCCACTTTTTCAGCTGCCTTAAAAATGTCCCAGTTTCTCTCTCACCCTCCCACTTCTCCACTTTGTCCTCAGCTTACTTCAGTTGTTGCTAACTGAGTTCAAAGTGCAAAAGGACACCATTATTTAAGGAGGAAACACAGAATGTGTATGTGTAGAGTGTTGCCTTTCCCAACAGGCTCAGGCAAAAGCAAACTGCTGCAGCCCCTCCTAGCTTGTGTGTTCTTCTTCATTAATAACCCTTGTCATCTTAACCACACTCTAATGTTGCTTGGTCACATGTGTCCTGATTTTCAAATATGAAATGCCAGAGGATACACAGTATTTTTATTTTTATACTGCAGATGTGGACAGAGGAGCAGGAGGAAATGAGGTTGCAGAAAACTGGCTTAACTAAGGACATCTGGAAGATTCGTGGCTAAGTAGGGGCTTCAGCTGGGGCTTTCAGATGACGGCCAACACACTTAACCATTCTGATCACGTATCATAACAATTTACAGAAATTCAGAGATACAATTCTAACCCTTATTGCATTCAATGGGACTTACTTTTGAGTAAGTATGACTAGAATTGCACCCTTACTCATGTACTGTAAAGTCCCAGATTTGAGGATCCTGTTTTAAAGGTCACCAGGGTGTTCAACTCTACCAGAAATAAGGATCCTGCTATCCCAGGGGCTCTTTCAAACTGCACAGTTATAGCACTATGGTTCCACTTTAACTGCCATGGCTATATCCTATGGAATCCTGGGGTTTACCGTTTAGTGAGGTACTAGAGGAGCTCTCTGGCTAAGAATTCTAAATGCCCACCTCTAAACTGCACATCCTAGGATTCCACAGGAGGTTGCCATAGCAGTTAAAATGATATCATAGTGCTACAATTGTGTAGTGTCAAAACATCCCTTCGCATGACAGATTCATAAGTCTTGCTAAAGAAAGCACCCTCATTAATATTGGAAAGAGCATCTTGTGCAAAGGAGCACAGCCTGTATACCTACAGCAGAAATTGGAAGTAAACAGTTGCAAATAACAAGTTACACATAATTAATTCCTTTCTCCTAACAACTGAGGAATAACTACATTACCTTTCAAAGTAAGCGTAATGAGGGATAACATCAAACCAAGCTAGTGCAACATTAATCCTTCCAATCACTGCCCCCTTTCCTTAACCAGGACTGTGACTGTGACAGGACATAGGACATATCACCAATTAGGCCCTAAACGAGACAGTTGTCCAGAAACTTTGCCCCTAACAATCAGTTTTATGTTCCTCTTCAAAAAGGTTCACCAGCCATCAAAACAGCTTAGGTTGCCATACATAAAGGCTTCACATAACAATACAAACTCAACCTGTCACATCATGAAATGGAAGAGCTTAGAAATGTTACTTTTTTGCACTACAGCTCTCCAAATTAGCATGGCCAGTGGATTCTGGGAATTATAGTGCAAAAAAATTCCTAACATTCCTAAACTGTGGTAGAAACTTTTCAGAAATACTACATTCTTTGGAGGCCTCTGAATTGCAAATAAGGAATTAAAGTAACAGAATCAAGTATGTCCGACATGCAAGGCCACTTTGATGAAGGAGACGGGCTGTTTACAGAGGGCTGCAAGTTCCAGCCTGCAAACACACCTCTGTTTAAACTTAGGTGGCCGAAAACTGTGTGTTTGAATAGGTTTAGTGGTATGAGATCCCGACAAACTGCCAGACAGTCTTCTCAGGCGGAACAGAACTGAAAGGGCTGGCCACAGTTCCCTCCTCGTTCTTATAACCACTTACTTTTACCTCAAGCCACAGTTGGGCAGGGCTTGAAAAATTATGATTTTGAACTACAGCTCCCAAGATCCCTCAGTAAGCAGGGCCATGCTGGCTGGGGAACTGTGGGAGCTGTAGCCCAAGAAAGAAACTTTTCCAAGTTCTGAACCTGAGATGGGAGACGAGTCAGAAAAAGGGCACTACTTTTCTTCCCACCTTTCCATAATTCAGAGGTATCAGACAATTGTCCAGCAGCTTCCAGACTTTATTTATATCCAAGAACACTTGAAAAATCCTCCAGAAGCTATATTTTTAACTCAAAAGGAAAAATAATCTTATTATGTGGCAATTGCCACATTAAAAACAGGCCTCTTTATTTCTTTACATACAAAAAGGAAAGATAAGCCTCGGCACCTACCTTTGCTTCATCATTAATGTCCCAACTGAAGGAGATGGCGTTGTAGGCTATCTCTTCAATGTTACTGATGGTATTGAAGCTTTCCTTATAGTCAGCTGTTAATAAATCATCATCATCATCATCATCATCATCACCACCACTACCAGCAGCAGCAACAACAATAGATTATAGTATGCTAATCTTTCAATCATATATACTTGCAAAGACACCAAGTAAAAAAACCACTTGGTATCTTCCTTCACATTATTTTGTAGAATGTTATAAGGAACTAAAATGTGCCTGAGACAGCTGTTTAATAAGGGATTGTTTACTGCTTTTAAAAAATGTAAAAACTAGGAAGAGAAAGGAAAAATTCTCAAAGGGAGAGAGACAGAAAGAAAGAGAGAAAGACAGACTGAAATGGTACCTGCTACTTTTACCTTGCCCTGTGATTTTGTTTGGGAAAAATCACCCACCATAACTCTTTATGGTGACTCTTTATAAGTCCTTCATAAAGACTCCTTCAGTAATAAAATATGATTTGCAACCTTGTCTGCCTTCAAGTGCCAAGCAATTAATCCCCACTTTTATTCATAGAATGAAAGGACTGGGAGTGCAACCCAGTCTTCACTGTAAAGAAACCTGGAAGCTAGCCAAAACACAGCTTGGCCGTAGGCAAATAGGTATATCTGTAGTTTTTCATTTTAATGCCCCAGCCATATCTGGGGCTTATGCCAAAGACTCACCTCAGTCTGAGAACCTCTTTTTGCAACATTAGAGCTTCTCTTCGGATATCTTGAACAAGAAGCAACAGCATCTTTCCCTATGCATAGAGTGTCTTCTTCACTCCACAGAATAAGCCCAACTAATCCGAACATGTTTATGATTAATGGCTATGGGAGATTTCTATGCAGAGGGCATGACCTGTGGGGAGGCTTAGAGCCCAAACATCTCCTGCTTAAGGAAAGGATGTGCTTTCTTAGGGAGATGACAATAAAAATGGAGGGAAATAATCAGGCATTTGAAGGGACCATCCTTGGAAGAAACATGCAAAGCTGAAAGTGTGATTTCAAAATCTTACAAATCCACACATGATGTCCCTGCAAAATGATTTTAGCAGCCTCAAAGGCAGCTCAGGTCTAAGACTTCAGTATCTGACTTCTGCCAAGCAATTCAACAACCACTTAAAAAAAAAAACCTTCCAGTTACAGAAATGGTGACCAATCCTCCTGAAGCAAGCTTCACACTGAAACTTGTGCTAGTCCAATGGCAGAAAATAGGTGGCCCTCTAATGATTTGAACTACATTCTCCACTAGCCTTAGCCATTATATCCAGTATTGCATCAATGGGAGGACAACACTTTCCTCATCTTGCCACTCATAAAATGCCAGTTTTCACCTACAAATTTGGGTAGTTAGTGCTTAGCACAAAAAATGCATCCTATTATAGTCCTTCCTAACCCTACAGATTAGAACAGACAATAGTATTTCTCACCCTAAAAGGTGAGGAAAGAGAACGCAAGTCATGCGAACGTTGAGCCCTGACTGAGGAGAGTTCTGGGCCTGCTAGTCACATTCAGTTAAAGAAAAAACGGGAAACGAGCAGAGGAACTGAAACCTGCCAAGTTTTGCTTTGGCATCAGCGACTGGTGAGCTTCTTACCTATATCAATGCACCTTTGTTTGGCTGTGTGCTGCCTGGAGTGCCAGTACTTCCAGTGCCTGAGTTGATCCTCTCTTGTTTTGTCTTCAGCAAATACAACCATGATGACACTCTTCAAAAAGCAGGAAAAAAAGAGGGACGGGGGATAGACAGCAGAAGTTAACTGACAGCAAGGCCAGAGGGTCTTTGGCAAAATCATTTCAGGGGAAGCAACAGTGTGTGTTTTACTCATGTGGCTTCACTTCAGTCTTCCCACTGACCCAGCCTTTTTCTTTTTTAAAATGTTGCCATTTGATGACAGCTCCTCACTGATTAACCAGCAGTACAGCTCAGCAATTGATATGCAGGTGAGCTTTCCAATCTGCATACATGAATAAGTTTACAAGAAAGAAGTTCCCAAGATGGGAAGGGCATTTTGAATCAACAGTAGCACCTTGACAATTAACAGAGTAGGCATAAGCCACAATATGTGGGTGTCATACAAATCCAGGAGTAGCTGTATTGACCATAAAACAGATTTCAAAGTCTATACAGTGGTAATACTTTTATTAGGATAACTAAAAATGCACAAAAAGATTGCTTTCAAAAACTAGCACCAAGAGTTTGGAGCATTTTTGACTGGTGTAACAAATCATGTGGACTTTGGGATGTGTGTACACACATGCAAGATATGTGTATGTATATGTGCATGCATATATAAATAATTTGACAAGAATCCCAATTTTAAAAAAAATCCTATGTTAGCCCATAAATATGGTGCAACCTCCCACTGGCCCCAAATATTAAACCACCCCTCTTTCACTGGCATCTATCCTCCTACATAAAATATAGAGAGGCAACTCACTCGAACTTTGCTGATGGGTTGATGGATTCCTTCACCACCACTCATTTCTTTCAGTGTAATGGGATAAAACTGGCCCTTGTTCAGGTAAGTCATGGTATTGTCTCCTGGCTTCTGTCGAAGGGATTTAGAAGCTTCCAGTGTGTATTCAAAGTTGTTCCTGACAAGTCAGAAGCCAGAGACTGAGAAAGCAACTGCAACTGGAAACAGCCTACATCTAACAACCAACATACTATATCTAGAATACAGTCACAGCCCTTTGTATCCAGGGGTTCTGCATCCAACCAACCACAGCTTGAAAAGATTTTTAAAAATCCCCAAAGCAAAACTTAATTTTGTTGCACACTGAGGACTACGCTGATGTGTGGGCATACCCTGCAGTAGACTCCCACTTCACAGATCCTCAGGTTCTCTCCAGAACTTGTTTGAGTTGTTTGCCATTTTACTACACCATTGTATACAATGGGACGTGAGCACCCATGGATTTGATACTGGCACAGAGTCCTGGAACCAAACCCCAGTGGATACTGAGGGCCCACCATACAGAGAACAGATAAGAGGGTTGGCCACAAACACCCCTTGGATCCATAGGTAAGGTTTCTCTTAATATGGCCATATCACAAATTATGTTTTTCCTTTGTGGGAAACACTGCTGACTTCCAAGCAGACAAAAGGTTGCAATCTGCCTAGACTGGCATTCTGTTCCCACAGCGGCATGCCTAATGACTCTGGGAAACAGGGCATGAGTATAACTGCACCCTTCCTCTTATACTCTGATATACAAATACATGTGGATACTGAAATAATACATGCCCATCATGATTAGCAGTCATGACTTTGTCTAACTTCCCTCTAAAGCTGTCCACGTTGGAAGTTATCACCATATCCTGTGATAACAAATTCTACTGCAAGTGTGGAAAAAGTAGCTAATCGAAGGTTATCTTCCCAATTTTGATGTCTGGACAGCGATCTGAATGCAGATCTGCCTAGCTCAACTCTACTATTCTGACTCACAGAGTATGGTCAAATGCCGAAAAGATGTTACAGCTGGGGTTCTGCATACATTGCTTTGTATATAGAGGGAAAACATTCCTTATGGAGCGGTAACAATAGCAATATACATACATTGTTTGCAGGTTTTCCAAGACATTCCTGTAGGAATCACCTAATGTTAATTCTTACAACAACAATGCATGGTACATCAGTGTTATTATCCCCCAAATTGCAGGCAGAGACTAGAGCAGACAGAATATGGCCTCTCTAAAAACACCTACCCATGTAAATGACCCAAGCAAGATTCAAAACTGGGACTTACCTCATTCTCCCTCAGTCTCTTTGCCAATACACCACAGTCCTCCCTCCCCATTCGCTAGGGTTAGGGGCACAGGACCTCTCATGAAAGTGGAAAAACCATAACTCTAGACCCTCCCAAACCATATTTAAGACAAAAAAAAGTATGATCACCATATTCAACCCACCGTGGATTCCTTTGAGGCATCAGGGTTCTTTCACAAGGCATAAGTGGGTGGCTGGTGGGGCTTACTGCCACCTCCGCTGCTGCCCCACACCATTTTTAGTAGGGACTTACAATCCTCGTTTGCAGTTTCTCAGTCTCACAAGGCTTGCAGTCCCTATTAAAAATGGCACAGGGAGGCAGCAAATAATTCATGAATAATCAAATCTGCAAAAGTGAAACCAGTAAATGTGGAGGGCTGACTGTATACAGGTTGAGCCTCCCGTATCTGGCAATCCAAACTCTGAAAACCTCTAAATCTCCAAATCTTTTGCTGTCAGCCACCCACTTCCACCTCCAAGGTGGCAGCTGTGGTGCTCATGTGCCTTCATCTCTCAGATCTGAGGAATGCTGCAGCCACCGCCTTGAAGCCAGAAGTGGGCAGTTAGGGGCAAAAAGAGAAAGACCGAGGAACTGTGGAATGGTGGGAGGTGTGGATGCATGCTGAGCACTATGCTTGGATTCCCACAGTATCACAGATCTTCACTTTCTCTCCAGCCTAGAGTCTCACACACAAGACAAGCAGCAAACGAGGGAGATGCGAGACTATTCCAAAAAGTTGCTGCATTCCAAAATCCAAAGAAAACCCAAAATATGGAATACTTCTGGTCCCAAATATTTCAGATAAGGGGAGGCTCAATCTGTACTACACTGCAAAGATTTAGAAAAGGGTGTCAAATACTCTTCTTCTGTCTTGCTTTGCTTCTTCTAGCAAGCCCACTACCACAGATTCTCCACACCTGCTATGATATCTTCACAGCCAGAATTTGCTTCAAAGTGGGGAGGAAAGGGACCTCGTTTACCAAAGATTATCCTATGTACCTGGCATCCCTATGATTTCAACAAACAAAAGTTTACAGTTAGAGCACAGCAAGTTCCCATGCTTTGGTTGGTAACTGTTTTTTAAACAAGGACCATATTTTAAACTAATCCAGAGCTGTCAGCATTGTGACTTACTCCTTGGAGGGTTGAGGGAGGAGCAAAGGGCTGTTTAACCCCTCCTTCATCAGTCTGAGCAACGGCAAATTTGGAAGAGACTTCCTCTTACCCAGCAATGCTTTCAAACACGTAGTCTTCAGAACTCATGCTAGACATCCGGAGATTCAGTTCAGCAGGAAAAAAAACCTGGAAGTATTAATTACTATTTCAGAGACAGGTGGCAGCGTCTTAAGGATGCTTCGGTCCTAAATTTATCACTAATAAATGGCAAAAGGAGGTTGCCACCCAAAATAAGAAACCTGTACTGCAATGAAATTTTCCTCAAATTCCCAAATTTCTACCACTGGAGAAATTTAAAAATTCAGTTGAGGATTTAGAAATATAGCTTAAGCATCTAAAGAAAAGGACCAGGCAATTAGCAAGGGAAAGAACTGTAAGTATAAATTTTTTTCAATGCTTCACTCTCTGCTGGAAATTTGGAGACTTAGAGGAAAATTTCATGGGGGTGGCAATGTTGTCATTTTTGTCCCACTCCATGACTACAACCCTATAAGGGGAGCAAGCAGAGACTGAACTAGGTAACCCAGATGTGGCTATGTTGCATGTGTTGTTTTCAACATCTGTTATCATTTAATATAAGATACATAACACAGAATATATAACATGATCAGGCAGGCTAATGCCTTGGGCTAATATTAGAGAGCACACTTCTAGTTTTGGCTGTTTGTCTTGATCCCTGTGCCTTTCCAATATTGTTTTTAAGAAAAATAACACTGAATATTCTGCCAAGAACTCTGATCCATAGTAACATAAGCAAATTGCAAAACATAATGTAAAAGAGAACATTAATTTGCACAAGTTGTGATTCTTTAACATACACAGCATTTGGATTTTAGGAGCTATAGAGCAACAGTAGTAGAAAAAGATGTTTAGCTCCAGTACTACTCTGATACACCCAGAGTTTCAGAAATCTTTGCATTTAAGTCTAGCTATGTCTTTCCAGAGCCGGAAAATGTTATCTTTTGGACTACAACTCATAGATTCTAGGAGCTGTAGCCCAAAGAATAAATTTTCAAGCTCTGCTTCTTTCTGCAATGCTGTGTTGAAAACACATCTTTCTATACCAACATTAGTGTCTGCATTTCTGCCCTGCAGGTATTATTACTACCATACATTCAAGCTTAAAGAACCATAGCCCCTGTAAAATGAGCCATGCATTCTTGCTAGTGATTTTGTATTGTTTGGTAGTTGCTTTTGTTTTAAATTTAGTACACTACTCCCACAGGCCCTTCTGAAAATACCTTCTATTTCTAATCCACTGGATTGGGATTTCAGGTTTATGTAAGAACTAAATAGGAACCTGATATCCACGCACAGATTAGGGAGTAGTCATATAATCAGAGAAGAGGGGAAATGTTGTTATCTGAATACAGGGCTGAAGTATTCTCTCCTTTTAAAAAAAGGCAAAATTCAAGGCAACCCTCATTCTGTGATCTGAACAAATTTAATTCATTTTACAAGAACCTGCCATATTTGCATGCTCTCTTATTCTGTGTTTGCCTACATCTATTATTTCACACAAGATTTCACTAGCTGTGTTATCAGCTGTTCTCAAGTTGACTTTGATTTATGCATGAGAGGCCTCTAGGTCACTGTATCATCAACAGCCTTGCTCAGGTGTTGCAGATTCAAGGACATGCCTTTCTTGATTGGGTCCATCGATCTATAATGCAGTCTTCCTCTTTTCCTATTGCCTTCCTCCTTCCCAAGCATTATGGTCTTTTCTAGTGAGTCATGTCTTCTCATGATATGGCCAAAGTGTGACAGCCTAAGTTTAGTCATCTCGATTTCTGGGAAGAATTCAGGCTTGATTTGCTCTAGGACCCATTTGTCTTTTTAGCAGGCCAGAATTTTACAATTCTACATCATACAAAATGGGGAGGAAAGGGACCTCATTTTACCAAAGGACTCTCCTATGTACCCAATATCCCTACGATTTCAGAAAATATTTGTGCTATTTCTACCAGTTGTGCCAAAGGCCACTGGAAATCTTATTCAAGATCTTCTCTTCAGAGATTTGGACTAACTAGTTAACAATGCCTAGCTACTTGTAGTCATTTCTTTCCCCAATAATAGCGGCATAATTAAGTTATTTTATAACTGCAAGTTGATGGGGAATAACTGCATTCCTTTTGTGATGGTAACATTTTAGTTACTATTATAGTTACAGGAATGTGACTTCATTAGATAGTGGAGGCAATATATTATATAGTTCATGCATTGTATGCCTAATGCTAACGCACTGTGCAACAAGATGAACAGAAGGAGAGCGTTCTGTATGACAAGCCAGTGATTTGCAGCATTCAGGTTTTTTAAAAGAAATAATTTAAAAGTAACAATTTTAATTGCTCATGAACAGGGGAGTGGGAATCATACGGCCCTCCAGATGTAACCAAACTGCAACTCCAGCATTTCTCACTATTGTCTATGCTGGCTAGGGATGCTGGGAGTTTCAGTCCAAAAACATCTGGAGGACCACATGATTCCTACACTTCCTCTTGTAAAATGGGTAAGAGCTGCATTTTTAAAAACCACTAGAATGGTAAATAGTTGCTTTTGGTGGTCTTGAAATTACAACCACAACTAGTTATTTTTTAAAAGTAACCTTCCACACTCTGCTCTTCTGACTTCTGAGATTTACAACAGAGTTGCTTTTTAACTCCTTCACTTCCTTCCACAAATCAGGCTTAAAAGGAGGCTTCTTAAAGGAAGGTTCTTAAAGAAAGGAATCCAATTACTGTTCAAACTTCTGCACATCTACTTAGAAAATCCTATTGGATTCAACGGGGCTTACTCCCAGGTAAGAGTGTTTTGGGCTTCAGGCATAAAGATTTATTATCAAGGATTTCTGCAAGATAATTTTGCAGCCAATACCATCTGCTATCCTGGCTGGAAGATGCAGTCTGACACAGTTGGAGGTCAACAGATTGGGAAAGCTTCCATAGCACCAGTTATTCAGTAAGTACTTTACAGCAGGATTGAACAGAAGGCAGAGTAGCACCTACTGGTACATCTCTGCACAACTTCTAAGAGATTGGCAAGAATTTCTGCTACTCAATATCTTAAGAATGGCATGTCGTTTTTTTTCCAAAGTCTCTGCTATGGCGGGCAGCTTGTGCTAACAGCTGCAGTGTTTCTCCTCTGTAAAACAGAAGTTCAGATTGATTGCCTTTGATTAGGCCTTTGTGTACTTATCTTGGCCAGGTTAAGAGTTTGCCTTAGAATCTTTAATTTATAGTAACTAACATAAAGATTCCTATTTCCCAGTGCCTGGAAAAGAAACCAGCCAGCATGAAGATTCTGAGACCTGTATTCCTAATGAAGCAACTTTCCCAACCTCTGCAATTTTTACATGCAATGTATGCCTCACATGTGCAGCCGACTATTGGCTCCTCTTCATTCTCTCTCTTCCACTAGTTTGTATATCATTCTGATTATTTGTCTTCAGAGTTTTTACTTTAAAACAAAGAAGGTGCTGCCAACCTGCACCCTGCCCACTCCTGCTTTACAGAGCATCATAACCAAAAGAGCCAGGCAGTTTCCACACCTCTTGCACGCCTTCTTTAAAAGACTCTGAGAAGGTAGAATCTGGAGTCCGCCGCTGGGAATTCTGGGTTGGAGTGCTAGAGCTGAACTGCTCAGCATTGAGGCTCCTGTCTAAAACCACCACCCGGTCAGGTGCCTCTGAGTGATAGATGGCTGCAGGAGGGACGCCCACTGTAAAGCTGTGTGACTGAGTTTCCGTCTTGATTGAATGGGTTGGCATGGATGCAATAGAGACCGTGACGGTGGTGTCTGGAGGCGTCAGGTGGCTCCTCTTGTCAACCCCCATTTGGGAAGTGTGCGGGAGAACGATATTCAAAGGCATGTTTTTCAAGACCTGGACCCGGTTTTCCCCACCAGTGATGAGTGACTGCTCTGTCATGTTTGGTATACTATTCCTAAAAAAACAAAAAAAGATTTTTAAAAATCAATCAGGTATAAAATTAAGCACTAGAGGCATTATCTATTTCTAGGATGACAAATGCTAGAACTCAAGGCTGCCTGAATGCACTCTCTATACTGGAAGGATTTCCCTATTGCCTCCAGTATGCAAGAAGCTTGTACTACTTACATCTCATGGGTGAGAGAAACATTGCTTACACAGAGTCTCCCTTTTACACCACACAGTTATACTACTATGATTCCACCTTCACTGCCATGGTTCCATCCTATGGAATCCCAGGATTTATAGTCTGGTGAGGCATTAGAGCTTTCTGGCTGATGATATTAAACTTTTCTCCCTAAACAGCAAATCCCAAGATTCCACTGAAGGTTGCCATGGGAGTTAAACTGGAATCATAGAGTGGTAATTGTGTAGTTGTAACTATACAAAAGAGCCTCACGTCTTGGTTGTTATGCATCAAGTCTTAAGGGAATAATCCTCACATATCTGACACTAGAATGGCTAGGGCCCATAATGTAACCATTTTGGGTCTCATCCTTCAACAACAATGCAGAGCCTCCCTATCCACCTGTACCTTGAGTTCTATCTTCTGGTAGGTATAAATTTAATAAATTAGCTATAAACCCATTCCTAGGACCCACTACAGCCTACACTACTCCCTTTTGATCAAGTGTAATCTGACATGTTAAAAAATGATGGTTTTGATTACAAATCTATACACCTAATTTTAAAGATGAATCACATTTCTGGAAGTTCCGTTCTCCATTTTTTAATGATGGGGGTTAGGGGAGTGGGGGGAAGGGAGTGCATTTGATCCATGGGCAACCTGCTGTCTACTCCATGCTATAATATGGAGTTAATCTAGTTTGGATAATCAGTTAGGGAGGGTCTTGGTTTGGAATGTACAAGCTATCCATGGTTGTCAATTAGTGGTCTTATAGTTCTTGGACTCCATCACAAGCTACCTGAAGACAGGTATGCAGGCAATGTGCAGCTATTGTTTCCCAGATTAGTCTGAAACCATTCATATCAGCAACTACATTCCATACAAGAGATAGCTGGCAGATCTACATCATTTCCATTCAAGTTTCCATCACAGGACGCAACTTCACTGTGAAAGACAGCTGTGCAACTTCTCATCACTGCAGCAATGGGCAGCAGTGGTTAGTCTGACGGCTAGAGGAAGGTATGCAGTTTTGTAATGCAAAGGTAGCTAGATCATATTGTGTTACTAGCTGCTGGTGTGTGTATGTGTATATATATATTTGGTAACAATGCCCAACAAGAAATGGTGATGAAAATGATCCAGTGTATAGGAGGAAAGTGATCCAGTCCATCTAAATGGGGGAAGGGAGGTGTTTCTTCCACTCCAACCCATAAAAATCCTCACCTTTCGAAAGAGAAGACCATGCTACTATAAGGGAAAGCTCTACCTGACATACAAGAAACTCAACCACATTTGTTCCATAAGCACTGAGACACACAGAAATAACATGTTCAGAGATATTTTTGATTATGTGTATATGCAAATACTCTACAATGCAGTTCATTGTGGATGGACATCTGTCAGGAATAATTTGGTGGTGTATTTCTTTATGGGTATTGTGTATTTCTTTATGGGAGGGGATTGAATTCAATGGCCCTTGAAGCTTCTTCCAGCTCTATGATTCCACAATTCTATGATTCTTTACTAGTCAATGGAATTCAGTTTGAAAAAAGAAAATAGCAGACAGTTAAGTTTCAGCTCTCTCCTAAGGTATGTAAGTATCCTTAATGAGTTCCTGGCACCTCTGGGCTAGAGCTTGGAAAATGTTACTTTTAAAGACTATAGTTTCCAAATCCCACATCCAACACAGTCAATGAACATGAAAACTGAGAGATTCTGAAACCTGCAGTCTAAAATAGTAATTGTTTGAAGCAATGCCTTGGGGTATTTAGAAAAAGGATGCTGAAATAAAACATATGTTGCCCATCTCTCAAGCTAGGTTGCATCTCTCCCAGTTGTGCTACAGTTACAGCACTGACTGGCAACACTCTTAGCTACAAGAATGATTTCTACTCAATGAGTTTTCCCAGAGCTTCTCCGCTTGGGAATGTTCAGGCTTACCTATCTAGACCTCACTCCTCACTGATTAGTTTGATCTGCTTGCCACTTGGTCAAGGGCAAAAACTAGTATCACTAGCCAAGCCGTATTCATGTTTTATCCCTGAACAGGAGTGAACAACCTGTAGCTTTCCAGATATTTCTAGAGTACAAGTCCCATCACTCCTGATTACTGATCAAGTTAGCTGGGGTTGATGCATGCAATCTAATATCACCTGGAGGACCACAAGTTGCCTATTTCCTGCTATACAGTCTCAAAGTTCACATGAGCTAGGGAAAGTACCCCAATTTACAGGTATACCTCAAGTTAATAAAGTAGATGCGTCCCAGGGCATTACTTCTTTAACAGAAAATTTGGTTACCAGAGGTAGAAAGAACATGTAAAGAATGGGGATATGCTCCTGCACCACAAAGAAGAAGAGCAGTTCAACCAACTTTTTATCCAAAACTAATATGCTTGTGTGAAATAAAACAGCCAAGTCGTGTAAGTCTGTGGGCAGAATATTTAAAACCTTCTAGAAGCCACTTGAAAGTTTCTTCCAAAATTCATCCAGGGATGTTTTCTGTCTTTTAGCAGCCTCCACTTTTCTTATGATTTCCAGTTAGCCAAACTTATAGCTCTATGCTTTTGTGCTGGGAGTAGCTGCTAAGGCAGGCTTATCTGCTTTCTGCTCTTCTCTCTGTTTTCCTGTTCATACATGTTCAATAAGGGATGCTGATTACTTTGCCTGCTGCAGGCAGGCATGTACTGCTACAGTAAGATCGGCTAGAGCAAAAACACATTCTTGCCTAGCTTAAGCTTTATTACATTGATTACTGCAGCATGGTGCTGCAATCTGACACTGAAGTCTGCGTTTCTCCAGCTATCCTTCAACCTCCTCCCAATATTGATACTTGCTACAAAAAAAAAACAAAAAAACCTCCAGCTAAAAAGGACAAGGAGGAAAAGAGAGTCTGGGAAGGTATAAAAAAGGCTTTGTAAAAAAAGAGTTTCTTTGTCAGAGGATCTCTAAGGGAAGTATGCCTGTATTTAAAATCCATTCTCCGTTTCTAGATGTCAGGCATGAAGTGGAAATATTTTAAAGGCAAATATGTTAATATTGAATACTAAACCTTTTGCCATGGTCTTGATCAGAATGAATGACATCAGATTTCACTGCTGATGTTCTCCGGGGAACCTTTAAGTATGAAACACAATGGTAAGTTATTTGAATCTATTTATAGGACTCTGCAACAGTAAGCTTTCTTTGATTGTTAAGTATCACCAAAGCAGAAAATAAAGACAAATACATAATAGCTATTCGCAGATAATATTAGGGGTACAAGCATTTATCCTATTTGCAGAGAACAACTAGCTTTACTTTACCATCACATTTGTCCCTCCCCAAAAGTAAAACCAGATTTCAAAAAAGTTAACTTTTTATTATACCCCCAAGAATCCTGGTGGAGATTCTTTCTTTTATTAATAAAGTTTATTAAAACTACAAAAGAGAAAGACATATCATATAAAATAAGACAGTATAGAAAAAAAGAAAAAAATAACAATACATTACTGAACATTCAGTCATTAACAAAACACAAACATAAAAAAGGAAAAAAAATTAAAACCCTACAAAATCTATCTAATAAAAAACCCCAAATACCTAAAAACACTTTGACAAAGACTTCCCACTCCCCAGATCATAGTAGTTGTTAACTTCTGAAGGTTTCACTGCCTCAGATTATGATCCTTTTCTTATTATGTTTACTCAGATAGTATAGAATCAGTAATATAGATATATTGATATATTTTCAAATATAGACAGTATGTAAAAGAAAAGGTAAACAAGAAAATATAGTTCTACTAAAAGTGTTCTAAATTCAGTTTTCAATGAAATCCAAGTATAGCTTGTCTGCCTTCAGTACATGACAAAAATAGCAAAACCCTCTCCCAGTGCTTCTTAAATTCATTAATAGATTTATCTCTTATTAGTGTTGTCAATTTATCCATTTCTGCAAGTTTCAAAACCCACTCTTCTTGGGATGGCAATCCTAGTGGGAATTCTGAAAGTTATAATCCCAAAGTAATTTTTCCCAAACTCTGAGTGAGAGATTATCTAAGACAGGGGAAAGCTTCACAACTCAGGCTAGTGGTCCCACAAAAGCACCTGTTCAGCCCTGATGTTTAACTCTTTCTCCTACAGAAAAAGCAAAGTGCAAGTGTAGGTGCAAGACTCTTTGACTGTAATATCTTGTTTTTGAAGCACAATGTGCAATACTAAACACTTTCCAAAGATGTAAATACAATAACCCACTTTCCCTTTAAGACAAGCCAGCTTAAATGCTGGTTTAAAAAAATATAAAGAAAGGAAATGTATATGACTAGTAGTGCTCATAATGCTGCCAGACTTGAAGGTGGCAATTAGTAGTTGCAAACACAAAGTTGCACAGAATGTGGAATTAGCCAATTTGCACATCAGGTGAAATTCTCTCTACATCCTCCAGCACTGAAAGCTGCTATATCAGCAACACCTTTGCATCTAAATACCTTTCCCAAACAAATACAAGCCATTTAAATGACAGTGGAAACACCCTCCTTTAATCAACAGAAATTAGAGGCTGATGACAACTTTAAAAAAAAAAGAGCATGAAAGGTGTGCTAAATGGCTTCCAGCCCAAATGTGGGGGGGGGCGTGGCAGGAGGAGGATGGGAAAGAGGAAGATTCTTCAATGCTGTACAGAATGAGTAAGAAGGTTTCTTTTTGTTTTATGTATTTATGTTAATTTTTAAAAATTTCTAATAATAAAAAAAAGAATGAGTAAGAGAGAACTGGGGATGAGAGAAAATCAGAATTGTAAGCGACACTTTGTTAGCTCATAAGTGAGGCATCTGTTTTCAGAACATGGATCTTTCATTGCTGATCTGCATACTTTGATGCAACCCATATTCTACATCAGCAACTGTTACGTATGTGTACTAAGTAAGATCTCCTTGCCTGACCCCTCCCAAACCTATTTTACTAGGCAGTAGCAGCACCAAGAAATGCAGGGGTCTGTTCAGCTACCAGTCAGGGTGCAAGGATCCCCTTCCCACCAGCAAGTGAGGCTGTAACAAGGAATTGTAATGGAGGTCCTGCTTCTGACTGCCACAGCCTTGTTTGCGGATAAGAGGGGGTGAAAACATCCTCCCCCACATCACCAGCACAACAGACCTCCATCTCTCAGTGCAGCTGATGCCTGGTAAGGTTGGCTTGGGAGAGCATTTATGATCATAGCAATTATGCTACCGTTGTGACTACAGTCTTAGTGAATATGAAGCAGCTGCAGATCCATGATTCTAGGGCCCTTTTCATATGGCATTTCTCATGCACAAGGGCCTTTGGAGCGTCGCACAATTGTGAAGAGTGTTTCAGACAACGTCCTCACAATCGCATGATGCTGCCGAGGCCGGAAGGTGCCGATCATGCACTATATCATTTTCAGCTTTTAGCTGAAAATGGTGCATGATCACGCATTGCTCCGGGGCCCCACGCGCACTTACCTTGCGTGTAGAGCTCTGGAGCCACAGCCCTTGTGCTTCCTTCCCCAGTGCACCCTGGAAAAATACCTGGCTGCGCTGCGGAAGGAAGAGGCAAAGCCCTCATGTTGCCTGCCAGTCAGCCAGCACCTCCTGCAGAGCTGAAGTAGTGGGGACGCGAGAGCCTCATGGAAGAGGCTGCTCGTGTAATCCGCACACAACTGTGCTGGACAAAGGTAAGGCGTGAAAAGGGCCTAGGTTGTGAATTTGTAGCTGCAACACAGAATTCGAGCCTCCATGTTTTACATCCCAAAACCAAGCTGAACATGCCTAAACATATTAGGGGAGGAACCACTCTTTAACAGGAAAAGAAAAAAGGTTCACAACACCTGTGCGGCTTATAATACCCAATGAGGTGGAGGAGGTGGAGCAGGGAACATTTACAAGAATAAAGTGGCAGATGGGGAAAGTGTTGAGCAATGACCACCTATTCTACTCTGCAACATCTACTGAGATGCGGAAAAAGGTGGATCCTAAACACTCATCTATGGTAGTAATGTGTCTGTGTACCTTTCAAAAAACATTTACCCACACACACAGAGAAAGCCAGTTCAGCAAGTAACAACACACATGTGCACACAAAAATAATTTTTTTAAAAAAACGATGGCAGACTTGCTTGCTCAAGGATGAGGTAGTGCTGGTTAAAAGTTGCAAGGCCCACAGCTCTTGCCCAATCCACCTGTTATTTCACAAGACTGTAAGTGTTTCTTATTTTTCCTTTCTTACAAGGCAGGAGCTGAACAAGATGACATCACTGGGCCAGACCAGTAGCCCCTCAAGTCCTGTAGCTGGTCTGACAAGTTTTAGAAACTTAAAATAAGCATACGCTAAAGCTCAGGGTTGCTGCAGTAAGACTTTTCTAGATTTAAGAGCTACCACTTAACAGGAGTCATGCAAACCTTAATAAGCCATCGTTACTACCCTTCAATTCTGTGAATTTGGAAAGCGGATAGGCTTTCTCTCACACTTAGGTTGGGAACTCTGAAGCAATAAAATCATTGGAAAGACAATACAGAGCTCAGAAATTTAATTTTTTCTGGACTGTAACTCCCAGAATTTGCTACACAGCATGCCAGAGGTTATACTGCCTGGGGGAGTGGGGGTTAGCTAGAGGATTTTTTTTTCAGACTCTAAGGACAAGGTGAAGTTAGACAGCTCTGAATACCTGAGAATCACAGCTGTTCATGACAATGGGATATACTCCCACAGGAGAGGAGAGACACCTCATCTGGCATCCGGCTAGGCAGGCAACCAGTAAGACTGCTGCAGTTCCATATAAACCACTAGCAGCCTGTTGTTGTGTTGTTTTATTGTTATGTTTTACTGTGTTGTTTTATTGTTTCCAGTTAACTCTGACTCATGGAGACTCTATCAGAAGGTGTTCCTGGCAAGATTTATTCAGAAGATTTTTGCCAGTGCCTTCCTCCTAAGCTGAGAGAGTGGGACTTGCCCACGGTCACCTCTATGGGTTTCCATAGCTGAGCAGGGATTTGAGCCTTACTCTCTCAGAATCCTAGTACAATATTCAAACCACTACACAGTGCTGCTCAGTATCTAGCAGCCAATAAAAATCCATTTAGAGCCGTTTTCCCCAAGCAGTTGCACTCCTGATGTTTTTCAATCTTACACTCCCACCAGCCAAAAGTCAGGTGTTACTGCAGCTGAAATTCAAAATATATTCTATTGGCTCCTGATGCATTTGATGGCAGAAAATTTCCAAATACTGCTTACTGAGCACTGGCCTACTTATGCATATAACTCATTAAGAGTGTAAACAGCTCATCCATTTAACCCACTTAAGGAAACCTCAGAATGAGGAAGCCTTCCAGAGAGACATCAATATGATGGATCATAAGGAAGTGTTAAGAAACAGGAGTGTCAGCTCCCAAGAGATGCAGTGCAGTTTAGCTGCTGACAAGTTAAGAGTACAAAGAGAACCTTGCCAAGGGTCTAACCAGGATGGGGCAGGAATCATGCAACCCTCCAGATGTTGTCAGACTTCATCTCCCAGCATTCAACAGATTAGCAGGACTAGCAGGAGCTGCTTTCCAGTAGTATTTGGATGGCTACATGACAGCTGTCCCTGATCTAGGCCATGTATCTGTTGCCCCACAGCTGCCAATGAGATGCACCAGCAAAGCCCACATGCAACACCAAAAGCCTCCTCCTCGTGCTGCCACCAGCCACTGATATGGACAGATACCTCTGGTACAGATTGATGTACACAGACCTCTATGAAATCAAGAGGTTGTACATATTTGTCTTAATAAACTGTGGCCAAGTTGGCCACTGGATACTGGGGAGTTCCCCTCCAAGTAATTTTTCCAGGTTCCGTTCAAATCAACAGACTTTTCCACCATACAGTTGTCTAATCTCTTTTTAGAGCCATCTCAATACTGGCCATCCCCACTCTTCATGGCAAAGAATTCTAAATGTTAATTATCATATGGTATAAACAAAAAAAAATCCTTTTGTCTGTCCTAAATCTCCAGCCAATTCATTTAACTGGATAAACCCAATTCAGCGTATTATAAGACAGTTCAGTTCAAGCAATGTTTCTGCCCTCACATTAACTGTTACCTCATTGGCCTTTGGGGATCAATTGCTATAGCTGGTGATCAATAATGACAGCACATTCAAGTTATCAAATCACAAAATTACAGTTAAAGATAACATAATCCCCAAACTCAGACCAAATCCTCTTCATTCCACTGACACCAATGGAATAACTTTCATGGATTATGGAGTAAGCCTTTAGGCTTAAACTGAGATTTATAATACTTTCATTCTCATCTCTCTCCCTCTCACACCCACCTGTAATTTTCATTTTTTTATATTAAAGACAGCACCCAACAACAAAACACAGTGTATGCAAATACACCAACGCTGTGACCTATTAAAGAAGCAATTCAGAACAGGTAGCTGTCATAACATGGTGGGGAAAAACTACACATTCAATACACATTTGTTTATACAATGATCTATGTAACTAAAAGTTCAGATTACACTATTAGATGCCACTACACAAGCAGCTATATTCTGCTCTCCACCAAGTGGTAAAGGTCTGGCCTTTTAAAATTACTGTTTCATTAAAGAATGTTCACCAATCCAAGCACTCTTTGGTCTGTCCATCAATCAATCCCAAATTCCAAGGGCATACCTTGTAGTAATCGTACAGGAGACCCAAGGCAGCAGCACTGTCTTCATCCCCATTAATGCTCATCATGGCTTTAGTAGCTGCTGTAAGTGGGTTTTCAAGAAAGGACTTCCAGGCTTCATCCTCATTGGTAAATGGTCGCCTTTGTGTGTACAGAGCATCATTCTGTAGAACCAAAACTGGTCTTTTGCTTTAGAGACAGAGAAATTTAAGAAAACATAGTTAGAAATGGGTAGAATGCAACCACTGACTGGTCTCCACAGACATGGATGCACATGCCTAAGCACTTCCACCAAATATAAAAGTTGTGGCAGTTTCCCACTTCTGGCTACAACCCCACACAGTATGTTGAATGGCACCGGGAGATGTCCTGTCAAATGACTTTCAAGAATGCACAACAGGAAGGAACAGAAAAGGACTTTTCAAAGAAGGCCACCTCTTTGCATCCTACTCACAGTATTTAAAAATGTTAAAAAGTATACTTAGTTAAAAAGTATACTTAGTTTGCATTTTGCTCTGCTTGGCATATGAATACTATATATCATTCTCACTTCAGTTCATTCAACTCAGAAAAAATACATCTCCTCAAAAAAGAAAGAAAGATAGATAGATAGATCGATAGATAGAAAGAAAGAAAGAAAGAAAGAAAGAAAGAAAGAAAGAAAGAAAGAACGAACTTAGTCCTTTTAGTCCTACCAAAATAAATATAAGCTTTAACCTCTTAATCTTAGCCTTGGCCTTATATACCAACCAACAGCTTAAAGTTTTTGCCCAGTCACAAATTACTCTGCCTTGAAATACATGATAGGGTGGAAAGGCTGGAAGGATGTTCTCACTGGCTATCTTCAGCCATGGAACACAGAGCACCAGCTTTCAGAATGTATTTTTATTTTTCGCAAACCATTTTCTCTCTCTCTCTCTCCCTTGCTTTCAAAATAAGGAAACAAGCTCTGCAAAATCAACCAAAATTGACTAGCTTTTGGTCACCAAATTTTAAAATACCTAACTGAGGTCTAGGGGAAAGTGAGCTCAGCTTTATATGGGCCAGAATTTGGACACATTATTTCCTTGACCTACATCTACAAGACTACCACCAACACCCAGCCAGTATGACCTGTGGCCATGTTGGTTGAGGGATTTGAGGAGCTGTCGTCCAAATAAAAACCTACCCAAGCTCTCAGCTGTGTTCCTATCATGATGTGGCTTCAGGAATTGTGCTTAGATATTCTGTGCTTAAAGCATGTTAAGACTCATTGGCCTGAGTCTTAAACTCTGTCTTCTGTCAAGTCAGATGACCTGACAAAGACCAATCAAGTTGAAATGTCTCACTTAAAAATCCCGGGGAATCGTTGTATCATCAATTTTTCACTATCATCATATTTAAATATTGCACCAATCATTGTATCTAAATAGTTTTGTTGTATTATATTGCCCGTTGATTGCCTATTAACATTATTTTTTTGTATAACATTGTGGTCTTGGAGCCTTACATGCAAAGTTTTTTCTGTACATGTACATGGATGTTATGTTTGATATGACATTATTAAGAATATATTGTAAGGCTGGATAAAGGTTGAAAATACTTATAGTATTCTGTTACATTGAAAGTTATATTGTAAATTACATATTCTGATGTCAATACCTTCTGACATGATCAATTGGTTGATTGATATAAACAGTAATATTCAATCATTGCTTTATGTGTTTCTGATCCCTCCCACAGGTAATAGTTTCTTAACACAATGATGGTCATTTCAGTTAGTTCCCAGAGGTTTCAGGACAACAGATCTAAGTTGGGACCTGACATGTGCAAGACAAAGGTTTTAAAAATGAGCTGCAATCTCCCAGTTATTGTGCCATGAGCCTATGAAGTATAATAGGAAAATCATCACTATCATCGTGATGTATAAACCTTTACATCAGTGGTTCTCATCTTGGGGAAGGATGCTTGATGTTCAACTTCTAGAAACTCTTATCACTGGCATGCCTCCTGGCATTTTTGGAAGCTGAAGTATAACATCTCCCTGTCCCCATGTTGAAAACCACTGCTCTAAAGCTTCAGGAGATATCATCACTATAGAGTTCACTTTGTATTACCTGAAAAGCAAAATGCAACTTCAAACTGGATTCTTAAAATAATTTTCAGAATGCTGGATATTGATAATAACAAAACCTTTTGTCATCCTTGTGGGCTACAACATAATGGCCAAGACCTAGTTTGAGACTTCTAATGCTGCATGAATTCTGTCAACCTTCCAACCAATAACATTAACTATACCTACACAGTTTCTCCACAAAACAGGGTTAAAAAACAACAGCAAAAAGGCCATGTTACACTGGCAGTCCGGAAGGGAACAGATCAATACTGCAAAATACCAGTTCCAGTCAAGATTTTCCTTAGTGGTGACTCACTTTTGAACAAACTAATCATCAGCTTGTGTGATTCCTTAAGCTCACCAAATACACTTGCACTGAAATCTTATATACATAATCAAGACTATTGTGGTGTGTATGTGCTGTTATGATGGCTAAGAGCAAACAAGCAGAGGTGGGTTGAGTTGCTCAGTTCTGAACCTTGAATTTATACTGTTGCAAATTTTTCAGAGGACCCTACTTGTTCCTTCTTTGTCAACTATTATTAGAAAAAGTATAGTGTTAGCAAGGGGATTCTGGGAGTTGTGGTCTATTCAAGTAACTTTCTCAGTCTCTGGTTGGTGCAGCACTCCTTGGATACCAACAGTATTCAATGGTCTTACATTGCCTTAGATCTGTTCCAAGTGTAATTCCCATCTAACATGAAGTTCATCCCTGGGCATTTGAAATCAAATGTTTTTAAGTAACAGTTGATGTTTAAAATGTGGTTTGTAAGAAGTCGTCCAGCACTATCTCTGAGCTAGCTTTAAACCAGTGAAAACATAGGAAACATATTCACAGATAGCCCAGCTGGTCATGCAGCAAAATACAACGAAATCCAAACAAAATCCACAAAAAAGTGATGTCTTTATTGGTCAACCAAAA
Organism: Ctenosaura bakeri; assembly: GCA_948474755.1. NCBI lineage: Eukaryota > Metazoa > Chordata > Lepidosauria > Squamata > Iguanidae > Ctenosaura > Ctenosaura bakeri. Next base: position 231,086 of record CAOLHI010001030.1, on the reverse strand, counting down.
TGCACAGAACATATCACGCAAACCTTCAAAGCTTCAAAAGCTTGTATGATGCATTTTGATTGGCCAATAGAAGTATCACAATTAAAACACAGTTTTCATTGAGCATACTCAAGGATCAGTTGGTATTTAAGACAGATAGTGAGTTCTGCTTAATATATTGCTGTGAAATGTGGAACTAGAAAAACACAAGATACCATCAGTCCTTGAAACAAAAGACTGGGGGAGGAAGATCTACAGAAACCCAAATCTTATTCTATAGGTACAGATACCCACACCTACTATATTCCCAGTTAACTGCACGCATTTGAGAAAGAACAATACTGCTTATGAAAACTTAAGCCACAGCACTTTATATTTTTCCACTCAGGAGGAATAGAGATCAGTCTGTAGGTGTACACACATACCACTCAATGGAAAAAAAAAGCAGGATTTCAATCAGCAGGTCCCAAACAAGGCAGCATTCTGTTGAGTTGTCTCTTGTATCAAAATGCACAGAAACTATCCCAGGATAAAGGCTAATTAAAACACCAGTATCTGGTCCAAGTTAGAGGCCAGTGAACACAAAACATTTATCACAGCAAGCTTCACTTTCCCTGGCTGCAACTCTGAATGAGCTTCACTTGCTTATGATGAAGGGAAATGACAAGATTCTGGAGGAAGTATTGCCAATTCTGTGGAAGCTTGATCCCAACATCTCTGTCAGAATCTGGTCTCTTTTTAGGGAGGTCACTTATACATCAAAAAAGAAGGGCACAGACATGCATAAAACTTACATCTGCCCATTCCTATGTCCACATGTGGATTTACAAAAGATGACTATCATTTATATATAAACACTATATATTTCCATCTAGTAGGGAAGACTGTGAAAAGGTGACCTATGTGGTTGATGCTCAGTCTATCCACATGTTTACTACTGATGAGTTCAAGGTCCCTGATCTGCCTCCACATGATGCTTTATTTGTAGATCAGACCTGGACTGCATAGCCATTCAAAAAAAGAGGAACGTCCTCCATAAAATAAGACACAAGACCCCCATCACTGTGTACAACAATCCTGCTTTCCCTTCTGATGATGATTATATTTACATCTTGCCTTTTTTCTCAATCTAGGACACAAGACAGCTGAAAGAACGAACAGCTAAAAAATTAACATTGTAGAAAAGTTAAAAATATAACTAAACTATCGTTATTAAACTAAAAACTGTTGAAGAACAATAAACATAAAGAACACAGCACATGAAAGGCCCCTTTTCCCAGAGCAGTCAACCGTCAAAAGCCTAATCAAACAAGGACTTCATCTGTCTGTGAAAAGATAGCAAAGAAGAACTAGTTTAACCGCCCTGGAAAAGCAGTTCCAGAACATGGGAGCAGCCACTGAGAAGGCCCTCCCCCATAATCCCACCAGTGAGGGTGGTGGGATGGAGAGAAGGACCACTCCAGAAGATCTCAAGAAGACACAGCCAGGATGAGGATTTTTTATCTTTAAACTTTAAAAGAAATGGGTATGCCACATTTTATTTGTCCTGATGCATAACCGATAGTCAGGATAAGAGGGCACTGTAAGGACAGAATATGAAGGAACAGAAAGGTTTCCAATTGGCAAGGGTGGGTTAGGCAAGGCTGCATTTTATTTATATGCAGAACACAACGTATGGAAAATTGGATTAGACTGGAAGGAAAGAGACATGAAAACTGGAGGAAGGAATATCAGCAACTTAAGATATGCAGGTGACACCATACTACTAGCAGAAAATAGCAGAGTGATAACACTATTGTGGAAAGTTAAGAAAGAAAGTGCAAACGCACAGTCATAGTTGAGTATTACCAAAATAACGACCACAGATGATTTATACAGTTCTAAAATGAATGATGATAATGTCAAAATGGTCATAGTTTCTATATATGGGCTCACTCATACATTAAAATGGAGATATAGTCAAGAAATCAAAGGAAGAACAGGACTTGAAAAAGCAGCTATGAAGGAACCAGATAAGATCCTCAAATGTAGCGGTATATCATTGAATCCCAAAGTCAGGATTATCCATTCCATCGGATTCCCGATTTCTATGAATGGCCGTGAAAGCTGGACACTGAAGCAGGCTGCAAAGAACAGAATAAATTCATTTGAAATGTACTGGAGGAGAGTTCTGTGGATACCATGGACTGCCAAGGAGACAATCAGTGGGTTCTAGAGCTAATCAGACCTAGCTCTCCCCAGAAGCCAAAATGACCACATTGAGGCTATTGCGCTCTGGCCATCTCATGACATGGCACCATGTGTGTATGTGCCTTCAAGTTGCCTGCCGACTTATAGCAACATAAGAACTTCATAGGATTCTCTTATGCAAGGAAGTGGTTTTGCCAGTTCCTTACTCTGAAATATAGCCTACAGCACCTGGTATTCATCGGCCATCTCCCATCCAAATACTACCCAGGACTGATCCTGCTAAGCTTCCAAAACAAGATGGGATCTGGTGCCTTTAGGGTATTTAGGCTTTCAGATGACATTACTCATTAGAAAAATTGAAAAGAAGAAGGCTACATTATAGGTGGATAGACTCAATCAAGGAGGCCATTGCTCTGTGTCTATAGAACCTGATCAGTGGCATCTTGGAGTTCTCTCATTCATAAGTTGAAGCCAACTTGACAGCAATTAACAGAATCCTTCAAATAAAGGACTGTTCTCTGTAAATTAAGACAGTTATGGCAACCCAGCTTACATTAGTGAGGAGGACTTTCCTCCTCACTTTCCTGCTTCATTAAAGGAGGCAGTGACTATGCCACTATTAGGTAATGCAGTGGCAGTGTTGCAAAAACGAGAACAAAGGAATGCAAAACTGGACAGATCATGACAAATTAGAGACCAGACTCTACATGATCAACCTAGGAGAAGGTAACTGAGCACATAGCAGCAGCCCAAATTCAGGCAACCTGGAGTGTCGTAGGTGACTCTATATTGGGGTGGGATGGAAATTGTGCAGCCCTTCTGAGCCTGCTGAATAGCCACTCTCAGGATTCCTTCCTACCGGCTATGCCATCTGGGGCTCGTAGGAGCAGTTGTACAGCAACACCTGGAGGGCCACTCAATTCTCACCCCTTTTCAAGATCCTTCTCAATCAAGTTTTCAGTCTGCTTATGAGGGTGAAACTGTCCTAGTTGACAAACTTGTGTCAGAGGACAGAAGGTGGTGGCAAAGGGCGTACAAAAATTATTATGAGCTAAATCCAGTTATTAGTCCCAACTACAGTACCATCAGTGGAACTTAAAATCAGTGAAAACTTATCAAGTTTCCATTCATTCTGTGGGTCAACACTCGATAGAGTGTCGACTGAGTTTAGTCCCCCAGATCTCCCTCTGAACCTTCTGATAACATCAGCCATGCCTGCTTGTGTGATATAGGGATGGCAGGCATTGCACTGCAGTGGTTGAACCTCTAGCCTAGAGGCAGATACCAGATAGAGATAGACAAGTGCTGCTTATTCCTCTGGCAATTTATCCTATAATTTCACAAAGTTTAATTTTCTCTTCCATGCACACTAAGTTTCACATGAGCTTGCTTAGTATAGATATCCAGCATCTGGGTACCTGTTCACTTATAATATGAATCAAGGTAATTTTCTCTTTTCATCAAATCCAAGTGAAGTAATGGATTCATTGATGTCTCCCGTGAGAGACAGGATGAGGGCATTTAAGGACCAGTTATGAGAAAGAAGGGGGAAGTCCAGGATTTGCCTTTTCTCCTGGACGTACAAGCAGTGGTTGTCTTGCTGAAGGTCCTTTTCTCCATTCCAACTGATTTGTGAGCTCTGTCCAGTTTCTCCAGGAAGAGTAGCATCTCACTACTGTCATACAGGACTCGGCAGCTTCTAAATTGTAATGTAATGTGTTCTTTATGTACATATGTGCCTTATGCCAGTCCCATGAATTTCATAGAGTTTTCTTAAGCAAGGGAAACTCAGAGGTCCTTTTCGCCAGTTTCTTCCTCTGACATATAGCCTACAGCACCTGGTATTTCTTGACAGGTCTCTCATCCAAATACTAACCAGAGCTGACTCTGCTTAGCTTCCAGGACCAGACAGGAGCTGATGCCTTTAATAAGCCTGCCTTTAAAGTGAGTTTCAAAGTTTCACTGAGTCTAAAGACATGGAAGTGTGTTTATGAGCAGGCACTATCCTGGAATTCCACCAATACTGATATTACTACACTGTGTGACATTGATGTTTCCAGGATAAATTCAAGGTTGGGCTGCTCATTGTTGAAGTGCTATATGGTTTGGAACCAAGACAGACAAGACTGGTTGCTTCCTACTGTTACCAGTCTCGTCAGATTCTTATAATTGTGACAGCCAATGTATAGAGATTTAACCATCATCATCTAATGCAGTTAAGTGCCTCCTTTGATTAAAAATAAGTCTGGCATGCTTCAAAAAAAGGAGATTCTCTGTAGTAGAATTAAGAAAGTCTAGTCCTTAATCCAATTGCTATTTTGCACTAAAGACCCACTGACTTAAATGTTAAATGAAAAACCAATACCTCTGTAAATTCAACGGGTCTTTTCTTGCTGGGACTAGTAACTGGATTCAGGTTGTAACAAGTATCATTTAAAGGACAATTTGGGTATTGTGACTATTGCGACAAATTACAGGCACCATTCTACTTCTACTGGTGTGAGCAACTGTGACCCTCTAGATATCTTTGTCCAGCAATTCCTGTCAACCCTAGGTGATATAGCCAACAGTGGGAATTGTGGGAATTGCAGTCCAAAAAACCATCTGAAGTGTCAGAGTTGCTCTTACCTGTCTTACTGCCATACACCTGTTTGTCTTTCTTGGTGTGCCACAAGGTGGCAAAGAGATTTCTTTTTTTAAAGTTTCTTGCCTTTGTGCTCCCAGGCCCAGAAATTAAAGATTTATATTTGATATAAGGCTTTGTATTTCCTTTTTCCACCTGAAATTCTAATGAAACTTTTCCCCACAAAGGGCTTCAAGAGAAGAGGGAAGAAGATAGGAAAACTGCTATCCCTCCCACTCTACTCCTCCATTGCCCCATTGCCTTGTTCATTCTCCACCTCTGGCTGCTATATGGTAAAACTGGAATCCTACTTGCTAGAGCACACAACGGATGTGCAGAAGCTATAACCTCCCCTGCTGCTTCAGAACATTTAGAAATATAGGCAGGATCTCAGATTTGCAGAGTGACTTTGCCCTTGCTCATACAGCCACCAGAGATCCCCAAAATGTGTGTGTTACCCATGCAGTGCTGTATATCTACTTCCCTCACAAATTTCTTATTTAATACTAGTGAGGAATTGATATTTTCCTGTTCCCCTGCTGTATACTGCATGTTTGCCACTAGTAACATTGCTTTTACTTTGCAAAGCAATAGAGAAAAACAGTCTCCTTTCACCTACTACTGACTCAATCATCTGCTTTACAAGTAGTAGGTATTATTTCTCTAGCAGTGTTCTGATTGCCATCTTAACTATTAATGGTTAGTAGGACAGGAAGAGAAACTGTTGCCTATCCAACCCCAGATTCACAATTATCATGGACCTGAATTCAGATCTCCTACTGCCCAACATTAGCTGCTGTCAGCAAAGACAACACACATTAACTTTATTTATTCTGGCCATTACAAGAACAGAAAAACCCAATAATACCTACCTATAATATGACACCACATGCAATATTCTTATAGGCACTAGTCTGCCAAAAATATAATCCAAGTAGATTAGGCGAGATCCAGAATAAGTAATACTTAAAGAAGATCTACTAAAATCAGTGAGACATAAGTTAAGCATGCCTCTCAGGCTGAATAAGCATGGCTCCCAACCACTGTAAGTACAAAAAATTTGATTATTTCCCACTCCAGTTTTTGTCAGTTATATATACAGTCAGGTCAGATATAAGCAACAACAAAACCTGAAGTAGTGTTTACACATTAGGTAGGAATAGCACCACACCTGACATCAAGTATACACTCAAGACTGCTGAAAGCAACCCTACACCTGTGACAAGGCCATCTGTATGATACATAAGAGTCCAAAGATCTGTCCCAGCAAGCAGTGTGGTGTAATTGTTAGAGCAGTACTGAAGACACTGTGACTCTGTAAAACTCCCTTCAGCCCTAGAAAGTACAGCCAATGATGAGAAATGGTGTGGACAGCAGTCCAGCATCTGAAGGTTCACAAGTTGAGAACCCTGGATTACAATATTTGACCAGAAGCAAGGTGATCCAGGTTCAGATCCCACCTAGTCAGCTATGAAGCTCAGTTGGTGACCCTGGGACAGTCACTACCTCTCAATCTGCACTCGTTTACAGGTATTGTGATGACAGAATTAAGGTAAAGGGAGAGAACCATCCTTAACTCCTTAGACAAAAGATGGGATGGACATGAAAATAATACATTTATCACATTCATAGGTCACAACTCTAAACCAGAAAACAGGATAAGACAGTTGCTGGAAACTGCCAGGGCTGGAGCTTGGATGGACACCCTTGACTTTGTTGTCCCATGTGTTGATCTGCAAAACTACACCTGAGATGAATCATCCTTTCTATGAGCTGTGTTCTCAGGTTCTGGCCTTGTCCTGCTGTTCAGGCTGGGCATTAGGCCCTCCCAGACAGGAAGTGCTACAAAAGGTTTCCTGCATGGGTAACACTCTGGTTCTAACTTTCTGTCATGATTCTACAGTTCCTCCTCAACTTCTGCCTATGGTCTATTTGGGACACATGTCAAAGTTATGGCTGTACATATTGTGTATGTCACTTTGCATCTTATCTATCCTCCAATGAGCTCCAGGCAGAGTATATGGCAATATTCCTCCTCATTTTGCTCTCACAACCACACTGGGAGGTACAATCAAGCTAAGAGAGAAGGACTGGCTCGGGTTCATCCAATGAGTTTTGTAACTCAGTTGGGAACCTGAAATTGGATTTTCCAAGTCACAGTTCAACATACTAGGCACTACAGTGGCTCTGCTGAACTCCTCAAGACTACATTAGGCCTATACCAGGCACTCAAAAGAAGAGGTTTCTTACATAGGTATCACCTTTAAAAGGAAACTATTCTGAGTCCTATGTTTTCTCATTTTATGCATCAAGCATACACTTATCTAGTTTGGCCCACAAGCATGCTGATCAGAAACAAGCTTTAAGACAAACTCAGACTGAAGCAGACGCATAATGTGACAAACCAGAATAAATCCTGCTTCCTACATATTAGCATTTAAAACAAAACCGACATTATGCAAAGCAGCCCTAAGCTGGTAAATGAAGGAAAGAGAACGAAAGGAAGGAATGAAAGGTGAGGGAAGAGCACAAAGGAGTTGGATCTCCAGGAAAAGGGGGACATAAAACAGTTGATTGTCTAAATCAGAGGTTCTCAAGCTGGGGTCCATGGACTCTGGTGGTCCGCGGAACCCTCACAGAGGGTCCGCAAAGCCCTGCTGCTGGACACAAATAACAGCAGTGGCAACACCTCCCTGCCAATGGCTGGCTTTTCTCAGAAAGGAGAGAAAAAGAGGGGACAGAATGCACCTGCACACTTGGCTTGGTGACATTGCTTAAGAAGGGAATGAGAGGAAGCTCTGCATTGAGTGTCAGGCTGGGTGAAAGAGTTCAAGGGGAGACACTCGGATTCATCACCTACAGATGGGAAACACCTGGTGAGCACTGGCTTTCTGCTTCTGATTTCTCTCTCTCTATCCCCTTCCCTCCCTCCCTTCTCTGGGCTCCCCACAGATGCGAGTGATCTGAATGGGCAATAGGCTAATTGGCACAGGATGCCTTGTTTTATCACCTCTTCAACATGGCAGGAACGGCTGAGGATGCCGAGAGACATGGTGGCAGGCATGTGCACACTCCCAAACTGAGTTTTGGGGCCTGCACCCCCCCACACACATACTGCTACATCTCTGATGAAAGGGACATGGTAGCAAGAAGATGTGTGCACCCAAACTGCTCCCTCATTTGCAAATAAAGGAGCAGTTTCAGCACCCACATCCACCCCGTGTCCCTCACAAAAGGGACACAACAGGGGGTGTGTTTGTGAATCCAATCTGCTCCCTCGTTTGAAGACCCCTGATGAGCAACTTTAGGTAAGTATTTGAATATTTAAATAAATATTTGAATATTTAAATCTAGAGTATTTAAACCTTGAGTTAAATCTTGGGGGTCCTTGGCAACAAATTATATTTACAGGGGGTCCCTGGTAAAGAAAAGGTTAAGAACCATTAGTCTACATTTTAGGAAAAAGAATAATACGAGTGCACCCTTATTCAAATCTGAAGTTGAACATCTGGTAATCCGAAAAACTGGCAAACTTCAACTGTTTTTCTCATTGCAACACCGCCAAATAAAATCACCAATGCCTTAAAGGTAACCTAACTCAGATTAAAAGGGGTGGTAGAAAGAATTATCCCTAGTGTTATCAACAAAGAACAGCATTGGCAGTAATTCAATCCCTTCACAGAACTGTAGATTCTTTTGGGAAAAACGAGAGCATGTTTTCTGTTTTAAAAAGACATCAAAATGTGTATATTTCTGACAGCTGCCTTGTGTCAAGTTTTAGAGTGAAGGGTCTATTGGCACAGTGAACTGTGAACACAATACTAAATGGCATTTAGCAAGATCTTGAAATAAGTCTTCTATTGTGCATGTAATTACTTCATAACTACTGGTTTATTTTCTGCTTGAGTAAGTTGCCAAAAAAAGGTGGGGGGGGGATTACAGCAGTAAGTACTTGGTGTATTGCAGGGATAATGCGGTTATAATACAGAGTAGTTTCACAGTGCAAAAACTGTTAGTCTTTTTCTCATGAAGTTTTATTTAGTCATTAGGATTTGTCACTGCTCATCTTGCTAATTAGGGCTAGTTACAGAGCTACTGTGAAATTATATGTTTACTTGATCAGTAATCTGCTTTAGTAAATCTATAGCCATACCTCCTTGACTGAAAGCAGAGATGGTTAACGCTCTCAGTAGGTCCAACCAAAACGTCTCAGTGTGAGAACTTTCATATGATGTTTCTGACTTTTGTGACATGAATTAGGTATGCAGAATCCACTTGCTTCTATCCTTGCTGCAGAGCAATCTTACATAAATAAAAAGTTAATATTTCTAAGTGAAGTCTCAAATCCACAGATAGGCAATGTCTTCATTGAAACAGTCAAAAAAGAAGGCATGTTAGTTGGTCCCAAGGAAAGCATTACCCAGTTCTGCTCTTGGGGGGTTTCTCCATATGAATTAAACTTGCTAGTGCAGAGGATATGGGCAGAAGATAAAATAAAGTGACCAAAGAGACAATGTGATGTAAGGGTTTGCATTTTGGATTAGGACTTTGAGAGACCAGGGTTTGAACCACTGAGTGACCTTGAGAAAGTCATAAACTCTCAGCCTCAGAGAAAGGCAATGGCATACCTCCTCCAAATAAATCTTATCAAAACAACCCTATGATAGGATTGCCATAAGTCAGAACCAACCTGAAGCCACACAATAATAACAAAAGTGGCTAAGGCATGCAGTATTTCTACCTTCCTGCCCCAGAAAAGCCTTTTCCATTAAAGTTTGCAAAATTAGGATTTCTAAAAACCCCAATAATTGTGGAGGGCCATTGAGAGATTCAGTTTCTCTCCAAAAACAGACTCACCTACATCCCAGAGTTTTTATATCTAAACAGCAAAAGCAATTACATATACTATTTGCAAGAACAAAACTGGGAAACAGAAAAGACATTTGCCAGATACAAGGCTGTTCTGTTAGATGCCTCATCATGCCAGTTTCATTGCAATTTGTGACACTTCTAGTGAGAATGAAGAGTTTAACAGTTATGCTTGTACCTGCTTCTATTGAGCATTGACCACACACATATATAGATTGTTGCTTTCATTCTGAGCTAGAGAAGAGCTTTTAAAAGATGTGAAATTTGATGCATAATACAATCGAGCATTACTATCCGGACGCAGCTGTATACCAGAACAGATCTTTGTGAAAGTTCATTTTGTGAACTTTGGTGACAATTACTAACTAATACAATATAGTTTAAGCTGGTATGCTATCACATGGCAGGGCAGTACACGGCTGTTGCAAGTCTTTCTGTCTTTTGCAAACATATACAATGTCTTGAAATAGTGATGTCTGTCACAAAGAACACAGTTAACAACCAATATGTTTAAGAAAATAAAACCCGTAGTTCCTGGGAGAAAACAGAATGGTGTCTTCATGCTTGCCTTTCACAGTATCTTTCATACCAAATTATTATTCTAAGAAGCCTTGCCATTTTAGGGCTATCCTGCTCTCCCCCTGGCAGTTAAACACTTTTTGTAATTGCTGAAAGATTTAATAGTTCCCTTTGAACAAAAGGCAGCATGAAAAGCCTGGGGTTCAAAGTAATTACAGTCATTCTACCACATTCACTAGGGTTAGGGGCACAGGACCCCTGTGCAAGTGGAAAAACAGCAAATAACTCTAGGCCCCCTGAAACCAAATTTAAGACAAAAAAAAGTATGATCACCATATTCAACCCACCATGGATTCCTCTGAGGCACTAGGGTTCCTTCACAAAGCGGACGTGCGTGCTGATGAGGTTTAGTGCCACCACGACTGCTGCCCCACACCATTTTTAAGAGGGACTTACAAGCTTCATTCACAGTTTCTCAGTCTCACAAGGCCTGAAGTCCCTACTAAAAATGGCATAGGAAGGCAGCAGAGGTGACAGCAAATAATCTGCGAATAATCATATGCGCAAAAGTGAAACCCGCAAACATGGAGGGCTGACTGTACTCTTTTATAAAAAAATAGTTATCTGACAGAACACTAATAATGTGGTGTTGGCCTGCCCCACCATCTCCTAAACCTGGGCAAGTCCTGCCAGCAAAAGAAAACTGATTGAGGAATGCTCTCCATGTGCTCCCCACATTTAATTCTTTTTAAACTATTTCCCTCCCATTGCAAGCAATGTTGGAGCATTTATTTCTACCATATCCTGGGCTGGTCTAATCCTTCCCTCTGTTGGAGATGTGAAGAGAGCTGGGTAGGTTTTAAATGCTGCCTCTCCAGAACCTCTCCATTTTTTCCCATGCCCTGTCCTGAGTCTACTCACTCCATTCCCCCCAGTGCTGGAGAAATAATGAGCACGGAAGGATCTGGAGGGCAGCAGTGGGGCACAGGGGAAATCTGTCTCTCTGGCTTCAGCAAGAGATTTCCAATATACCCTATAGGTCCTGGGATGCTGTCTTTAGGGAGCACAGGATGACAGCCTTAGGTTCCCATCCAATCCACATTTACATGCAAGGTAATCACAGGAGACGTTACTTCAGAGTGTATATGCATGGGATGGGATTGCATGTAAACTCGGATGCCCACAGAACAGCACAGGAGTCTCCTCATTCCTAGTATGACAACATGATGTGTTTTTTCTTAGGGTGAACTTGCAGGAGATCACTCTTTGGTTCTGAAGAATCAAATTAATTCTTCACAAGGATTAACATCATTACAAGTATTAATGCTGTCATCCAACACCGATGCACTATTAAAGAGAAGCTTCCACAATGGCTGGTCCTCAGTTTTCAGCTAGAACACACAGTGAAATACAGAACCTGGTACACATGACTGCAGCTGAATGCCTTCTTACAGAGGGACACTTTTACTCTGTTTGCAAGTTACCCTGGCAGCTCAACAAGACTCCACACTGCCAAGCAGGAAGATGCTCATATGCCAATGGGTGACCATACACATGCAGCATTTGGCTGATCAGCAAGTACTTGCCCTCAAGTTACATCCATAGCATTTAATTTAATGAAGTATCAGATTACTTTTACAGCTTCTAAGCCAAAATATGCCAGTATTCCCAAATCCAGTATTAAGGATACATCTCCAAAAGATACTTTTAAAACAGGCGTTGTAATTATAACCTTAGTCTAAATCCTTAATTTGCTTCTTTATTAAGCTACCCCAGGTACACTTCTCCAAGCTGATTGCCCTTCTCTGCTTCTCAACTGTCACCAACATATTACAACTGGGCAAAGCTAAGTCAGCAGCCAACTGCTGGAAAAGAAGTGAAGAAGCAACAAAGAAGTTTGCAAATCTTGTACACAAGAAGGGGGTGTCCAAGCCAATTCTACCCTTTACTCAAGCATTCTAATGCTACTGATAACAAAAGACCAAACCTTTTCAAAATGTGTGCTTCCTGACACAAGACACAGCTGTTGAAATCTGAAATAAAGGCACACTAACAGAACTGTCATTTGAAATCTAACTCTTCCCTAACTTCCCAGTTTTGTGGATGGGAAAGAACAGTGCTAAAAGAACACACCGGATTACCTGGACAAATCCACCTTCCCCGGAGGATGAGTTTCATAAAAATCCATCAGCTCTTTCTCCAGAAGCACATTAAGAGAGAGCCTTTTAAGGTCCAAAGAACAAATTTGCACATCAGGGTCTAACTGCACATCAGCGTCTGAAGTGCTCAGCCAAAAAAATAAAAACCATATTAGAAATTAGAGCAGGAGTATTCAAGCCATTAAAACAGAGGGGGGGGGGAGAGAGAGAGAGAGAGAGAGAGGTGTGACTCAAGTAATGACACCCCAGCTAAGGCAGCTGTCTCATCGCCCAGCCCTTGTCCTCTTCTTCAAAGGAGGTGGAGAGAGGTAGATACAGCACCTCCTTAGCTTCCTCCATGAGACAAAGCAATCAGAAGGAGAGCCCTGGGCGAGGCCAGTAGCTCTGGACTGTGGGGGTTTTCTAAACCCCCACCCACCAAGGCGAAGACTTGAAGCTCCTCCTGATTATTTGGCATACTCAGCGTTTAAAGAGACAGGTGAAGAGAAGATTCAGTGGGGGGTGTGGAGGAAAGAAGAAGGGTGACCTAAGTTTCAGCAAGAGGTGTCAAGTTTCAAAGCCAAACACTTCTCAGCTGTGGTTTCCAGTGAAAAGAGCTCAATCCCAAAAGAAGCATTAAACCCTGATGATTAAGGGATGGGTCTTCTTAGGTAACCCATACCACAGAATGTTAAGCATCATATGTGCTCAATAAAAAGGACACAGGAAGGGGGAGGAAAAAAAATTGAAATGTGACAGTCCCTTTAAGACTAACAGGTTTTTATTTTCGCATGAGCCTTTGTGGATATAAACCCACTTATTCAGATAGAGTATCAAGTGGTATTAAGCCCTCAGGTATACAGCATCAACATGAGTGTGCACACATTTGCTTCCTGGAACCAGAGAACCCAGAACTTTCCATGAGTCTCCCCATAAACATCTGAACATTTTGCGTGCATGACAAAGGACAGCGCTCTACAACTGCGCCACCTGACTCAGAGAAGGGTTGCAAGAAATCCCTGTAGGCACCAGCCAAAGGTGAAGCCATTTAAAGTTCCACAGAGCAGAACCAGCGATTTACATGTGCCTGCTTAAGCCTCCTCCCAAGGAAATCACCAGAGATTTTAACTGCCAGAAGTTGCCCAAGTTTCTCCCAAAAGTTACCCCTCAGTTTACAACCTCACATACACACTCATTCGGACTCCCTTCCCTCCGCTAAGTCACTTGAGAGTTGTGTTGCCTTCAAGTGGGGTCTGGCTTATGATGATCGCTGGGTTTTCTTGGCAAGATTTGTTCCGAGGAGGTTTGCCTTTGCCTCCCTCTGAGGCTGAGAGAGTGTGACTTGCCCAAGGTCATCCGCTGGGCTTCCACGGCCAGGCGGGGATTCGAACCCCGGTCTCCCGAGTCACGGGCCAACGCACGAACCAAAGAAGCCCCTCTCAGGGGAGTGGGACTCTGTTCCGAGCACGTTTCACCCGGGAAAGAACTCCAGCCAGCCTCCGCACTCGAAAGGAGAACTGGCTTGGTTTTCCCCAAACACGGGAGAGACGGAAAGAGCCCGGTTTTTTGGAGAAGGAGCCATCGGGTGGCAAAGACAGGCACCTAGGCTTGAGCCATTTCCGCACTAGACAGTTACAGCGCGATGATTCCACTTTCAGCCTCCTCTGGAATCCTGGGGTTTGCAGTTTCGGGAGGGGCCGGCCGGCCCCTCCGAAACTGCAAACCCCAGGATTCCAGAGGAGGTTGAAAGTGGAATCATCGCGTTGTAACTGTCTAGTGCGGAAAACACTCGCGCCCTCGGGGGCTCAGCGCCGTCCGCACAACGCCCGCATCGCACCAGTTGCTCTCCCCCCGTAGTTTCGGGTCTCCCTCAGACCCGTGTTCCCGCCTAGACAGAAACTCCCTTGAGACCTCTCAACCGGGGGGGGGGGCGGCGTCTGTGCCTTTTTCAAACACGCGCCGGCGACCTCGGGGGCTTCAAAATAAAACGTTGACCATTTCACTTTATTGGGCGGATGCGACGGCGAGGGAGGCTGGGCGACTGAACTCCACCGTGGCTCCGAATTAAATCTACCCGAGGAGTCAGTCGACCGTTTTGGGGCATCGGAGAGCGAGGGGAGGGAGACGGCCTTTAAATCCGTGTCCCCCTCCCTCACTCCGCCTCAGAAAAGACACCGCCACGAGCTCCACCACATACGGAGGGGACCCCGCTGTGGAGTCCATAAGCGACCCCCTCCTGCCTGGGGACCCGTAACCCCGCCTGAGGGGTCAGCTCCACAGCCCACCCAAGCCCCCGCCTCACCCGCGCCCCCCCGGGCAACGGACGCCGTGAGGGAAGGCGGAGCGCTGGGGGAGGCGCCGCGGGGGCCGCGGTCCCGGGGGGGCGGGGGGCGGGCCAGGGGCAGCCGCGCCGGTCGGACCGGCCCCGGCTCAGCCCCTCTCCCTCGCCTTCCAGCCTGCCCGGCTCGCGCACTTACTTGTCGTACTCTTGTGTCATGTCTGGCAGTCAGTGGGTGGCAGAACTGGCCGGGCTGGTTGGTTGGGACGGGAACTGGCGGCGGCGGCGGCCGGGCAAACTGGGGAGGGGAGGAAGACGACGACGACGACGACGACGAAGAAGAAGAGGAGGAGGACGAGGGAGCCGGGCAGCAGGGCGCGCGCGCGCACACGCACACGCACACGCAGCCTCCCTGCCGCACAAACGGGTTTTGTCGGCTTTTCTCGCTCGCTCGGGCGGCTCGCGGGAGTCGCAGGTGGACTGGCGGCGGCGCCCCGCTTCCCATTGGCAGGCTGGCCGTGGGTGGGAGGGAGCCCGGGACGAGCGACGCCCCGGCGACGCCCCGGATTGGAGGAGGCTCGGCGGTACGGGCGGGGGGCGTGGCCCGGGCGGCGGCGCAGAGTTCCAAGCGGAGAGGCGCGCGCGGCGCTGGTGGGTCGCCTCCGGCACCTGCTGCGGGCGGCCCAGCTTCGCTGCCAAGGCCACTGTTGCACCGGAGTGTTATAGCCCTATTATTCCTTTTTCACCATCCTTTGGAATCCTGGGGTTTGCCGTCTAGGGAGGGGCCTTGGAGGGCACTCTCTAAACTGCAAACCCCAGGATTCCAGAGGATGTTGAAAGTGGAATCATAGCGCTATAGTAACAGTCTAGTGCGGAAACGGCCATAGTCGGATTATCTGGGCACAGTCAATGGGGCAGAAAGCCACTCAAAAGCCCCCCCTCCCCATTTCTCTGGCAGCAGGGGGTGGGAGCTAAATACCCTAAAGGCTCCAGATGCCCCTCTGATCTTGGAAGCTCAGCCGGATCAGCTCTGATTAGGATTTGGGTGGGAGACCGCCCAGGAATGCCAAGCGTTGCACGAGGCAGGAACTGGCAAAACCACGTCTTACTCCTTTCCTAAGAAAACCCAGTGAAATTCATGACATGTCCACAGGAAACTGGAAGGCAAATAGGTACAGGCACGGGAGAAACCAAACATATTTATTTATTTTTATTTATTTATTTGTATCCCGCCTCTCCATATAGATCAAGACGGCAAACAACTACAAATAGCATGTATTTCTATACATGCCCCCAACAAGCTGGGTACTCATTTTACCGACCTGAGAAAGGATGGAAGGCTGAGTCAACCTTGGAGCCCGGCAGGATCGAACTCACAACCTTGTGGCTTGCAGTACTGGCATTTAACCACTGCGCCACCAGGGCTCCTTAACATACTAAAAAATTAATTCACTACCTTTTCCAAATACCCCAGACCTACTGTGCGAGAGATCTGGCTGCGTGATTCACCTAAAGATTATGATAATTCCCGGGGGAAGGGGGAATGAGATGCCATCTCGCACCGCAAAAGGGTTCATGTCTGGTGGCCTCCCTAGCATGGGGCAAAAGCTCCTCCTCGCCCTTTAGAGCAGCAGTTCTCAACCTGTGGGTCGTGACCCCTTTGGGGGTCGAATGACCCTTTCACAGGGGTCGCCTAAGACCATCAGAAAATACGTATTTCCGATGGTCTTTGGCTCCATTCCCTCCTCGGTGGTGGTGCACAAGTGCAAGCCACGCGCTAGCGTCCTCCTGCCCCCTATTCAGAAGGGACTGAAATTGCTCCCCTTCTCCACTACCGGGAGAACCTCCCATCTGACGGGCCAGCTTGGGTGGGCGGCGGCAGCATGGGGGGCAGGCCCTCTCCTCACCACGCCCCCTGACCCACTCCCCACAGAGGGGGGTGCTGCGGAAGGGCCGGGGGGCCGCAAGGCGGCGCTTTTCGGGGGGGGCAAGCTGCACCCGGCACAAAAGACAAAGGCGCTGGGATTCCTCCCCCCGCCGGCCAGGGTTGACACTCTGGAAACTTTTCCTACACTGCCCCCCCCCCCCCAGCGGAAACGAGAGCAAAGGAGAAGGAGAGCCGGGGGGGGTTCTCGGAGTTTTTTCCCAGGGGAGACGCGCAGCTCCTCTTTCCCTCGCTGCCTGCCCCCCCCCCCGTGTTCCTGGCCGGCGAGGTGGCCTTTGCCGGGGGGGGAGGCATTGTAAATAATAAATAAATAATTTTATGGTTGGGGTCACCACAACATGTGGAACTGTATTAAAGGGTCGCGGCATTAGGAAGGTTGAGAACCACTGCTTTAGAGCCTTACTTGGGGCAGGAGGCAAAAGAATCAGACTGATAACCACCTCACTATAGTTGAAACTGGAATTTGCTCTGGGGCTGAAAAAAATACCCCTCTTTTTATCATATGGATTATGGTTTAGGATTTCAGTCCAAAAGTAACCTGGGAATTGGTCTCCTGCAAAGATTCTTAATTTCTATTTCTTCTGCAGTTTTTTGTCACTTGAGTAGAGTCCAAACATATTTCCTGGTTTTGTTGTTATAATTTACAGCATTTCCAGATCTTGCCCAAAACATATTTTATTTTGCTCAACAACAAAAACTAAGCCAACAATAAAAGGCAGGTGTGAAAAACAATTTTAAAAAACTGCTGAAATAGTATGAGCCAACATTTTAGGAGAATGCAATTGTTTTGACTTGGATTCAAAAATATGATTAATATCAACACCATGCAAATTTCTTTTGCAATATTCCATGAGCGAGATGCCTGTGACTAAAAAGACTACTGATTTCTGAAAGCAGATGCATTCAGAGTGGTGGCTTTCAACCACAATCCCAAACAGTGGGCTTCCTATGCACGTGCAGTATACAAAGTGCTTTACAATTCTAATTTATCCCTCCACACCACTCTGTGACAAAGACTAGGGCCATTTCCGCACTACAATCTTATAGCATGATTATTCCACTTTCAACATCCTATGGAATCCTGGGGTTTGCAGTTTCGGGAGGGGCCAGTCGGCCCCTCCCTAAACTGCAAACCCCAAGATTCCATACGATGTTGAAAGTGGAATAATCACACTATAACAGTGTAGTGCAGAAATGGCCACGGAAAGGGACTTGCCTAAGGATAGCATTAAAGCATTAATTTGAATCTGTGTTTCCCATTTCCCAGCTGTTAACAATAACCCTTTTCCTGGTGTTTACTGAGATATGAGTAGTGCTAGTCATGGATTAAGGTCTAAAATCTCCAGTCCTACAGGAAGTGGGGACGCTCTTTCAATCTAAAGGACATACTCAAAAAAGTTCTTAAAGGATGCGTTCCAGTTGTGTGGTGGGCCAAAGGGCAGGGTAAAATAATATCAGCATATTTACAACCTGAAGCTGTTAGACTGCCAATAATAAAGTCTTAGGAGAGCATTTCAGGAGAGGCACAAGCACTTTGATCTTTTGTTTTGTTTTTTTGTGGGGGTGGGAAATCATACAATATCTGGGAAATTACCAAACCATGGCCCATGGGGAAGGGAATGTGGCAAAGAGAGCTGGACTGGGATCTCAAAAGCGCCAGATTCGGTCCCAGTGCCTGAGTTCCCTACTCCTGTCATGGCATCATAGTGCTGAATAAATACATCACTACATATTTTATTTTTGTTTCCCCCCCCCCCTGTGTTTACACGCTATGTTCTTTTGTGTTTCAGTTCTACAGTTGCTCTCATCTGTAGGTCTCAACGGATTATCATGGTCACAGGAGAGCCCAAAACCAATTTAAAACCAAAAGCAAAAGCAAAATGTACTGTAAAATGAGTATTTTATTTGTTTCTTCTGCTGAAGAAGACTTTTAAAATCATAGTCAGATAACATACTATTACTGAATCTGGGGTTCAGACTCATAAATGGTAAAATAGTATGCATGCATTTGTCAATCACACATGATTGTCTTTGTATGTTTTTTCAGTGTTGAAGAGTTATTGTTGGAGGACAGTTCCATGTAAAGTGGTTTTTGTTCTGACTTTGTACAGTGTGCCCTTGGTATCCGCTAAGACTAGGGGCCTTTCCACACTACAGTGTTACAGTGCTATTATTCCACTTTCAACATCCTGTGGAATTCTGGGGTTTGTAGTTTCCTGAGGCCAAAGAGCTCTCTGTCTGAGAATTCTAAAGGCCCTTCCCTAAGCTGCAAACCCCAGGATTCCACAGTGTGCTAAAAGTGGAATAACAACGCTATAACAGTGTAGTGTGGAAAGGCCCTATGGTTCTTAGTTTTTTCTTTACCAGAGCTACCTTGCAAATATATCTTTTTGCCAGGAAGCCCCAAGATTTAACTCATGATTTAAATATTTACGTTTAGATGTAAATATTCAAATATTTATTTAAATTTCCAAATGTTTGCTTGTTTGCTTGCTTGTTTGTTTGTTTATTAAAGGCTTCTGGAGACTAGGATTCAAATCCCCACTCAGACACTGGGTGACCTTAAGCAAGTCACATTCCCTCAGCCTCAAAAGAAGGCAAAGGCAAACCCCCTCTGACCAAATCTTGTCCAAAAAAGCCCAAAAAACAAACCTATTATAGGTTCACTTTAGGGTTGCCCTAACTCAGAAGTGACTTGAAGGCACACAACAACAAAGTGCTACTCACAGGGGGAGGTTCTTTCTAGCCATCATGTGTTTCCCCTTTGAAAACTGACCCTAAGGCAATACCATCCTGAGGGTTTTCTTGGCAAGATTTGATGCCTTTGCCTTTCCCTGAGGCTGAGAGAATGTGACTTGCCTGATGTCACCCAGTGGCTGAGTGGGGATTTGAACCCCGTGTCTCCAAAGTCATAGGCCATTTCCACACTAGACTGTTATAGCGCTATGATTCCACTTTCAACATCCTATGGAATCCTGGGGTTTGCAGTTTTGGGAGGGGCCGGCTGGCCTCTCCCGAAACTGCAAACTCCAGGATTCCATAGGATGTTGAAAGCGGAATCATAGCGCTATAACAATCTAGTGCAGAAATTGCTATAGTCTGCAAATGAAGGAGCAGTTTCAGCACCCCCACTGTCATGTCCCTGTTGCTGCTACTGGTGTCCAGCAGCAGGGCTTCTCAGACCCCCTCTGAGGATGTGGTGAACACCCAGGATCCCGAGACCCCAGGTTAAGAACCACTGCCCTAGAATTTGGTTCCAGGATCCCCCATGGATACCAACATTCATGGATACTGAAGTCCCATTACGTAAAATGGTGTAAAAAATGGCATCCCTTATATAAAACGACAAAATCAGAGTTTGCTTTTTAAGATTTTTTTTTTTTAATATATATTTTCAAGCCATTGTTGGTTCAGTCCATGGAAACAGAACCTGCCGATATGAAGGGCCGACTGTACATCCTTTGCTCTTTTATGCCAATCTATGTTAAACAGCAGTTTATTCTGGACAGGGGATTATTTCCTCCACCAATACTACTCCTAGGAGTTTTGTCTTCAATTACACTGTTGCTTAAGGCTGCCACAGTTGATGAGCTTAATATATTGGAAGTTACATAAACATTCATATATTGTTTCTAGTCAGGCTTTTGACTTTGTGCCTCATGAAGAGTTGGAGAAGTGAGAATTAGATGCTACTGTATCCCAAGAAGAACGTACAGCTAAACTGTGCTGAAAAAAAGAGGGATTTATGGACTGAGGTCAGTGTGGATCATATAGCAAACTGCTACAAGTAACTTAGCAAGGCCTCAAAAGAATATCTTGTTCAGCTTTATTTTAGGCTATGATCCCAAATGCAGCAAACTAGTGTGCCCTCCGGGCTACAGTTCCTGACCACTGTGTGTCTGGACTAGTGTGCCCTCTGGACTACAATTCCTGACCACTGGCCATTCTGCCCGGGGTAGAGGGGGCTAAAAGTCCAAACCATTTGAAAGGCACCAGGCTGAGATCAGTGCAGCCAGAAACAGGAATATTAACTCAAAGGTAAGGTCTACTGAATAAATTGTTCAACTTCCAAACTGCTAAGTAAGAGGCTCGTTAAGTAAATAAACCTATTTATGTTCACTGAGCTTAGTAGCATTGCGTTATGAGCAGACATATATAGGATTATATTATTAAGCAAAACAGAGCATGAGACCAGTCTTTTTTTAAAAAGTGGAGGTTATTAAAATAATAAACCAATATATTTCCAGAGTACTCATGGGCAAAGATCCCTGTTAAATCTTTTCTGAATTCTGGAAAAGAAAAGTATGAGAATGGCCATTTCTGCATTAGACTGTTATAGCGCTGTTATTCCACTTGCAACATCCTATGGATCCTGGGGTTTGCAGTTTAGGGAGGGGCCTTTGAGGACACTCTCTAAACTGCAAACCGTAGGATTCCAAAGGATGTAGAAAGTGGAATAATAGCACTATAACAGTGTAGTGTGGAAATGGCCAATGTTGTGGATGGGGGTATAGGCTTCTGTGGCAGTGAGGGAAAAGGAATCATGACTTTATGACCTTCATGGCTTGAGGCCAGCCTACCTGCGGGATCGCCTTCTCCCATATAATCCGCCCACACACTAAGGTCCTCTGGGAAGAACTTACTGCAGCCAGTCAGAACTAGGTTGGCTGCAGTTACCCAGAGGACCTTCTCTTCATCGCTCCCAAGTTATGGAATGGCCTGCCGGAAGAGACCCGGCATACTACCAGTCTTGACTGCTTTAAAAAAGCAATCAAGACTGTTTCCTTCCGACAGGCCTTCCCAGACTAGTGTTCCACCGCCTCCCACCAACTGTCCTCTTGTTTTTAATAGTTAATGTGTTTTAGGGAGTTTTAGATGGGTTGGTGGGTGGGGAGGATGGGTTATGTTTTAATGCTTTTAATGTATTTGATGTATTGCTGTAGTACCGCCTCGATCCGTTGGGAGAGGCGGGATATAAATAAATTTTATTATAATTATTATTATTTATGTTGAATTGGCTGGGGCAGAATTGAATGTATCTCGTCTCTGACCCCTTTGACATGATTGAATTTGATTCTTATCAATTCACACTTATGTTTCATTGAATGCTATGTGAAAAGTTAATCATTAGTAACTTAATTTTAATTGGTTTCAATGGAACCAAAATATGACTGGCTTTAGTCTGGACTCTCTTTGAAATCAATGGTGTACAACTGAGGCCACAGACATCATTGCACTGCAACTTCCAGCATCTATCACCATTGGCTATGCAAGCTCTGGTGACGGAAACTGCAGTCCAACAATATCTGAAGGACCATAGTGGCCCAACCATGTTTTTAAAGTAAACATCTTAAGAAAGAGTTATTGGGCAGATATAAATCAGCCCTCCACACTTTCTTGAACTGAAGCTCCCAGCATTCATTACCATGGGCTATGGTGCCTAAGGCTGATGGGAGTTGCAGTTCAACAACATCTGGAGGGCTGTGTGAATTTCATTTCTGATATAAATGAAACACAGTAAAGCACACTGTAAACATGTTCCCCCATCAAATAAAAGCTTGGGAACTGCCAGCCACTGCCAACTTCCTATTTGTTTCCATATGATTCATCTCAAATAAGTTGTTGTTGTGGGCTGCTATCTGGTGCACACAAACTTGGGAATATGCCCCACTGGCTTTAGAAGGACTTGCCTCAAAATAAACATGGATGTGAACTAGTTTCAAATTTTACAATCTGGAAGGAATACAGATTAAGGGAATTGGCTGTTTGCAGTTGCCTGATTCCCTTAGGAGTCAGTATGCCTAGCGCCACACACCCACAATGTCTTGCCTCAAAATCATCATCAAGAAAATCTTGTATCATCTGGTTTAAATGAGCACAGCATTTTGTTTATTAGTTTAAATGAAAGAAATCCACACCACCTAAAGCTATTTGCTGGCGAGGGGGGGACTATATGAAAAACTCTGAGTCAGTGTATTAACTCCTCTGTTCATATTGTAGCTAGTCTATTATTTGACAGTTTTTCAGACTTTAGCCCAAAGGTTATTGCTCTTGATTGTGAGACTTTTCTCTGCTTCCTTTCTTCCTACAGAAACTAGTGTATTCACATGCAGGAGAGAAATCATGCAGCTCTCTAGATGTTATAGGACAGCAGCTCCCCGCAGCCTTTGCCATTGGCTACGACTGCTGGGAGAAGGTACACTAACTACCTTCTCTTCAACTATGCTTATTAGAACATTAGCATTCGAGCAAGCAAAATGGATGTTCTAGTTAGCAAAAACATTGAGATCCTTCCTATGCATATGGAGATTCAACCCCATTTTATGCTGTGTTCCTTCATGAGGCAAGTGTACAGACTTCACTTGGCACACCGTGATCACAACAAATAAACAGTTTAAAAGTGTACATTTTAAAAGGAAGCAGGACTCCATCAGAAAAGGGACTGTAATCAACAGCCACAGTTTGGGAAAGTTTTTTTGGGGGGAGGGAGGCTAGAATTCGAATCAGCTCTCTGTCAACATAAGACAGGGTTGGGGATTCTAGGAGTTGTAGTCTAAAAGGTAGCTTCCAAGCTCTGCCAGTGGGTGTATCCTTAAAAATTCCTTTTGTATGCCCAAAGGAAGAAAATAGGTCATAAAGAATTAGGTTGCGACCCTATACTCAACCGAGTCAAACTTGATGGGGCTTACTTTTCCATAAATGCCTTGATAGGGTTGCTCTGCTATCCACAGAAACTCAACATGCCATGTAATTAACTTAAGGCTATATTAAGCTTCTGAAATGGCTGGAGGATGTCTGATGCAATTGAATAATCAGAAACAGAATCAACAGGACTGCTTTTATAGTGACAAAGAGAATTCAATAATTTGGACAGCACAGAACCCAAAGTTTAGCTTGTAAGTTTCTAAAGAATCAGATTAAGAAACATGTAAAAAGTGACTTAAAAACACCTCAATGCCGTTCTACAGTATAACTTTCAAGTATATCATAGTATATCATTCCCACTGAGACAGAATTACCAGATTTGGAGCACTCCATTTTACTAAGGTACATGTCCTTCCCTAGGCAAGTAATCCCTTATTATTCTGACAGGCTTTTAATATAGGAAGTATTTAAATAACAAGTTGAGGTCACTGTATTGTTTTAAACTGCACTGTTTTTAATAGTTTTTTGATCTTTTTAATTACATGTTTATGTTTTTATTCTTTTAACATTGTGGCTAGTTTAATTCAGTTTTAATGTTCACTTTTTGTATATTTTTAATTATATTGCTCTGTCAAACTGTAAACGACTTAAGTCTCAGTTCTGGGAGGAAGGCAAGATACTACTACTAGTAGTAAAAAGAACAGTGAAACAACCATAAGGGTTTTCTTTTTTGTTATTGTTTTTGTTTTTTACATTTTAATTAGAGAAACAAAGTCTACTGGAGCTTATCCTGGAATCTGCATAGGGGTGTTACTTGTTTTTAATATAGTACAGAGACTGTGGGAGAAAGAGAGGAAAGAACCTTTCTGTAATTTTCAAATAATCTTCGCTGAAGCAAAGATAAGACTCAGTTAGAGCGCCAGTTTTGCAATGGACTGAATCTGTTTCCTGCTTACTTTCAGTACCCAGAAAGCCATAAGCAGGCTTCTTAATCAACTTAAATGAATACTTCAGATGGGAAGTTGTGGTTTCCACATTACTGGTGTTGTGGCTAGACTGATTCACTCATCAATGACAGTTCTCACCAATATATTCCTAAAGTTGCATACACTAACAGGCTGGGATGCTACTGACTAATGAGCAAGTCAGAAGTAAAAAAAAAAAAAGTATGTAACACTGCTCTGATTATATAGAGCTAAGAAAAGCTGTTTACATCATGAGGCTCCTAATACTGGAGGCACATATTCAGATGCAAATACTATATACCATGCGTGCAAAATTTTTGTGGGTTCATGGACCTTTTTTTTTTTTTTGCCCCCATGACTCTCCAGAAGCTAACCAAACTGCCAAGAGCAAACAAAAAGAATCAGATGTGGGCAGAAATTTGCTTCTGGTTCTGAAAAGCATGTATTTTTTGTTTAATTAAGCATTGCTGAAGGGGCTGCATGTTACATAAAAATGCATTATTACTCTTCGAGGTTTCTTGGAAAGGCCATTCACCAATTTGTGATGGAAAATGGGAGAAAGGGGTCTGAAGATGTCAGAGGCTATGAAAATAGCCTCAAGAAGGTGCATGTGGCTCCAAGACTGTGGCCATTTTTGCACTACAATGTTATAGTGCTATTATTCAACTTTCAACATCCTGTGGAATCCTGGGGTTTGCAGTGTAGGGAGGGGCATTTAGAATTCTCAGCCAGAGAGTTCTTGGGCCTCAGTAAACTACAAACCCCAGAATTCCACAGGATGTTGAAAGATGTTGGAATAATAGCACTATGACAATGCGGGGCAGAAATGGCCTGTACTTTGTTCACTCCTGTTATACACAAATATCTAGCAACCTGCTGCCATGAATTTAGCTGGTTATTTTAAAACAGGTGAGAGAAACAAGAGTTTGTATAAAGCAGAGATAGCATTATGCTGCCTGGGGAGGGGCAGGAGCCTCTCGGATATCTACTAACCCCTAAAACCCCATGCATCCTCTCCCCAAATTGTTCAGCTGAAAAAAATTAATTTGCAAGAAAAACACTTTAAAACAGTATAGATATGCTATGAAGCCAAGTATGTTATGAAAGAGGGTTCCTTACACTGACCCCCCCCCAAGAATACCTTTAAAAAGAGACTAGTAGAAGCATAATGCCACTTCCAAAATGGCAGCCACAATGGTACAGCTGTAGCCTTCCAGAGTTGCAAAAAACTGGCAGGCATGGCCTTTTTGGCTCTGAAGTGTGCCCACCCTGGTAAAAAGTGTGTGGAAGCAACCACAGAGATTAAGTGTGTGTGTTTAAAATGATGATTGGAAGGTTAATCATTTGATGGCTTTATCCTAGCGAAGCAGCTGGGAGAGGATTCCACCATTAAAAACAGTCTGAAAGTCACTGGAAGGGCCAAGCCCTCTGCTGTCTTCCGCATATGATTTTCATTCCAAGGTGGATACGCAGTATGTTCAGCCGAGGAGCTTTCAAGGCCAGCCCAAAACATTCTGCTGCCTGAAGCAAAGGGCAAGATAGCATCCACTCTGCCAGTTCACTTCTCTCCTCTGACCTGACTGGCAGATTCTACACCATTGCAGGCAGCATAACATTTTCCATTGTATCTGAAAATGCAGCACGGAGCAAGTTAATTTAGGGGGTTGAGGAGGAAGTGCTGAACATGTGCTGCCACTCCGAACACCGGTCAACCCAATTCTGTCTAACTGTAGGGATAATATTGCACACTGCCTTTCCTCTGCTGCTGCTTCTCCTTATTTCTCATGATCTTTTCCTTATTCTACACCAACATGTTACTGATTTCTTAGGCCTCTCTGCGCTCTGTTCCTCTCTGAATAGGCTCCCTGCTTGTCTTACCTCCATCCAGGCCAGAGCAGTTGAACACGTGCCTTCTAAATGTTGTCCTTTCCTATAAAATTTTGCCACTGGACAGGCAGACAGGGTGGATGAGGACCAGCAAAAGGCATTTGGAGGGTGACAGGCTTCCAGCCCTTATCTAGAACTGAGATGTAATCTAGGACAAGAATGGATAACTGTGCCCCTCTACATGTTTTTGGGCTGCAGTTCCCAGCATCCCTCACTAATGGCTGGTGGATTGCAATTGCAGTCCAATAGCATCTGGAAAGTCACAGTTGCTCATCTTGATCTAGGAAAAGAGCACCTGAGCCACTGGCCAGCAGAAACCCCGAGGATAAGAGCATTGTAGTGAATTGTAGATGGTGAAGTTTATGTCTGTTCAGAGTTCCTGCTTTGTTATTGATTTAAGCTGGAACTACAACTGGAAGTGGCATCCATTTAACCAACAGCTATCTGAGGTTAAGTCAGTATCATTGCTATTGGAATTCATGGTGTGTGCTCTGAGCATCCCAATGATCAAGAGTTTGAGATCAGGGGTGTAATAATGTAATTTTAGGCAATGGATAGAATGATTTCACATAGGTACCCTATCCCACCCCACCCCCAACTGCATCCAGACAGCAGTGCTTAATTTCTTCCCTTGCTTCAAAATGTCACAAGCCAGCATGGCTACATTTGGGGACCCACTTGCTCATCCTGCTGCATGGCGCCCTAGATTTCTGCCCCAAAGTCCTTCCCTAATGGCATCCCTGCCTGCAATATAGGTACAGCACCTGATAGAAGTACTAGTTCATAGTATAGCTGCCTCTACTGGCCTGCCTGCAACCCCAACAGGGTGCACTCCCGAAGAGCTGTTAAGAGCTGCTGTGAAGAACCTTTTCAAACTCTGTAAGCCAGAAGGTCCTTTTCAAATGCAGCATTCCCTATCTGTTACTCATTGTATTGTGTCTTTGGTATTCCCCCTTGGAGAGTGCTTTACGATTCTTATCTCAAATATCCCCACAATATCTGTACAAAATGGGTGTGAGACAGTGGATGACAATTTGATCTGCAATTGCTCCCATTGTTTCCATTTTATGATAAAATTTGTTGCTCTTTGGTTTGAACCCTTCTGGGATTTTACTGAAGTGCATATGGTCAAACAAAAGCCCAGATACCTTACAGGCACCAGATCCTGTCTGATCTTAGAAGTTAAGCTGGATCAGGCCTGCTTGGAAGGTAGACCACCAAGCAATACCAGGTACTGTAGGCTATAGTTTCAGAGGAAGGCAATTGCAAACCTTGCCCATTCCACACTCCACTGTTCTAGTGCTATTATTCCACTTTCAACATCCTGTGGAATTCTGGGGTTTGCATTTAACTGAGGCCAAAGCTCTCTGGCTGAGAATTCTAAATGCTCTTCCCTAAACTGCAAGTTAGCATGTTTCTCCCTTTTTGTTTCCCTTTTCAGTGACGAGACCTTTCTTTTCTAGCAAGCTTTGGAAACTGATTTTTTTAAAAAAACAAAATGCCTTTTATAGTCTTGTACTGTTTTTAATTTGTTTTAAAGTAAGGTTTTAATTGGCTCTGATGTTATTTAGCACTGTTTTAATCTTGATTCTGTATGTTTTTAACTATATGTGTTTTATTTTATTGCCTTTTTGTAAACCACCTTGAGTCTCAGACTGGGAGAAAGGCAGGATAAATAAATAAAATGATGGATAATTGTATGAGGTAGTGTTTCATGACCTGGTGGCCTCCAGATGCCTTGGATTTCAAGAGTCAGTATTCCTGACTAATGGCTGTGCTTGTTGGGGCTGATAGGAATTGAAGTTCAAAATATCTACAGAACCCCAGACTAGAGGCTAGTTTGGATATCCAATGTATCCCACATCTCATATTGCAATGGTATGTAAGAGTCTATTGTACTGGTCGTACTCTTGGATCCAGCTATCACTGTGGATGATCAGACAACAGCTGAAGCCAGGGGCAATTCTTCCAGTTTAGGCTAGGAGGACCAGATCTAGACATTGTGAGGCATGCCTTATAGTGTAATCCTCAGCATGGTACAGTGGTGTGATTGTTGCACTCGGACCCTAGAGACCAGGATTCAAATCCTCACTCAATCATGGAAACCCACTGGGTGACCTTGAGCAGACTAGTCACACCCTCTCAACCTCTGAGGAGCAAAGGCAAAGCACCTCTGAACAAATCTTGCCAAGAAAACCCTATCATAAGTTTGTCTTAGGGTCATCATAAGTCAGAAAAGACTTGAAGGCACAGAAAACAATAACAATACATATGTATGATATTATGTACTGGAAATAAGAGTATAAATCAATAGCAGACTCAGAAATACAAAAGCAAAATATTAATACAACCAATACTGTTCTCTTCTTTCCCAAAGTAATGCAAACATATATTGTCCACCACACAGTGAATATTTAGCCACTTGGTGAGTTACATGATGCTTCTGAAAGAACAAAAGTGTTTAAAGCTCAATACTGCTGGAAGAAACTGAGAATACAAAACAACGTGAAGAAGAACAAGTGGCCCCTCCCAAAACTGCAAACCCCAGGATTCCATAGGATGTTGAAAGTGGAATCATAACGCTGTAACAGTCTCGTAAGGAAATGGCCTAAGAAAGCTCTTCCTCTTCAGAAAGGAGAACATAAGCACAGGTAAGAATGCTTTTTGCTGAGTGCTTTTGAGAAGAGACAGGGAGCCGTAACTTAAATGCAAACACTAGAAGCAGTCAAAAGCTGTTCTTTTGGAGTAACACACCCTGCCCTTGGGCTATCCAGCCCCATTTGTCAGCCTGAGAAATGCAACTCCACCTCAGAGTAATGGTGACTGAAAGGTGCCGAGCTTGGGACTCAACTCTCACTGCAGTAAATATCAGGTGCTACCATGTTTCCATACCCTGTTAGCTATGATTATAGCAACCAATGGCTGACTGCTCAAGCTGAGAGAAACAGATGTCAATTACACTGCAAGTGTAGCACTTCCCCACCCCCGAAATATCTACCACTTTATCTGCACGAGCCACGTGGACAAGTAAACAAACCAAGTTTTAATTCAATGTATTGAATTTAGTTCACTATACAGATTTGATTAGGTCACTCCAGCATCCAAAATAGATAACAGCAAAATTATGGGGCCAAGATTTATACAAAGTTGGTAGTTTACGAGGCTGTAAAAAGAAAGAAGAAGTAAGCAGGGAAATATAGTGATGTTTAATACTGAAACAGACTAACAAAGCTATCTCTTTTTAAAAAATGTTTACAAGGATGTAGTCTTGACCATTGTAGTTAAAAAACGAATGCTGTGCCTGCAAGCATGCATCATTTTTTAAAAAAGTCAGCAATTAAACAATGGTATTTAAATTAAGAATACAGTAATTCCCATATAATCTGTGTGTCTAAATCAGGGGAGTTCCACATGAATCTCATTAATGATTACAGTCACACAGTCATTCCATGTGGCATGGAAATAAAAATCCACTGAAAATAACAGTATGCAAACAAGGAGTGGGGAAACTAAAAAACAAAATTTTACACGTTCCATGCTATACTAATTCCACGGGCATTCATTTTTTCACCTACATGCAACATCTGAAATGTTTGTGGTTGAAAAGAGGAGACACCAGTGACAAGCTCACATAAGAAGCCGATACAAACAAAAGATCAGGGAGAAAGAGCTGAGAACATGGGGAAAGGAAGAGAGAAACTGTTGTCTCCTAACTGATGGAAGCCTCACACAGAGACATCTGTTTCCTTTCCTTTTCCTCTGGAGCAAAGTGCAGCCCTCCAGAAGTTGTTGACTGAAACTCACAGGAGTGATAGCATAGCTAGTGGTGAGGAGTACTAGGAGTTGTAGTTCAACAACATCTGAAGGTTGCACTTTGTTCTTCTCTAGAGCTTTAAAGAAGATACTGCCACCTATTTCAAGCACTTCTATGTAACTTTCTAAATAGGTGGAATGTGCAAATACATATGGTCTGCTGGCTTCTGTACTGGAGAACTGTATCTTATTCACTTAAAGTGTCCTAATTAATTACTTGAGAAGAAATGACTGTATCAAATATTAAACAAACTGTACCAAGTCTTGCCATTTTAGGAGTGGAAGCATGGTGAGCAGTAAATCTTAACACATATTGTGGAGGTTGACAAAAAAAATAAGAAGTTTAAAGTGGTGAATGGTGTTTGATTCAGTATCTCAGTATTTTTATACCAGTGCTGCTATTAAAAATTCTAAAGAACTAATGTTGCATGCCTTTGAGTTGT
This sequence comes from Ctenosaura bakeri, assembly GCA_948474755.1. Classification (NCBI taxonomy): domain Eukaryota; kingdom Metazoa; phylum Chordata; class Lepidosauria; order Squamata; family Iguanidae; genus Ctenosaura; species Ctenosaura bakeri. The sequence goes on along the minus strand of CAOLHI010001030.1, from coordinate 200,792 downwards.
TTCTGACTTACAGTGACCCTAAGGTAAACCTATCATGTTTTTTTTCTGGGGTCGAGAGTGTGTGGGTTTCCACGGCCAAGTGGAGAATTGAAGCCTGGTCTCCAGGGTCATAGTTCAATGCTCAAACCACTACACCAAAAATTCCACAAAAGGACAGCCCCGGACATTTTGGCCGATACGGTGAAAATCCAAGTGCTTCCTCCATTCATTCTCAATCTTTCATTTAAAATGTTAAATGACAGAAACCTTGCCATCTGCAGCAGATATCTCTCTGGATCATAATTTCAGCCAAAAAAGCAATCTGCCACAAAATGAAGACCACATCATTAGAAAGCAGCTGGACTTGACAATCTTTTATTTATTTTTGAAAAACACATGTCACAAAACTGTGACAACTCAATATATTAGGATACATTTTCATAGTAGTAAATAGGACTACCTTTTAAATGAAAAAATAAAAAAATAAACAAATGAAAATTCTGTAATATCAATGGCACTGAACGGGAAGAAAACAAACTTTGGTAACTTAAATAGATCAAGACATTTTCTCCTCTATAATGTCTCTTGTATGGATTATTAAGTCTAGTTCACTCTTCATATTTGCAGTCCAACAAATCTGATATGCGCTTCTGGAGAATCAAACAATAGTTTCCCAGTGAAGATGGTACCAAAAACTGTGGTTTATCAAATCAGGTAGCATTCTAGGAAGCCAGAAGCAGAAACGAGGGCAAGTTTGGGAGAAGTAGAGTGTGTTCTATTTTACCATTTCTTTTTGCCCCAAGAATATGGGTTTTGTTGGGTTCAAACAAGACACTTGAATGTGGCCCATGGGTAAACCGATTGTATGGTTTCCACTTAAACTGCTCATTTATGGAATTCTGGTAAAAGTATATATCAGCGGCATAGATCATTTCAGTTCTTACAAAGTCTTCATTCCCTCAAGATGGTTTCACTTTTTGGCACTTTGGAACACTGTGGATTTCTTAGAAAGTTTTGCATGAAACAGTTTATGCTCTAATACACATACTTCCTCATGGATGAGAGAAGGCTGTACTCGCAGGAAGAAGGAGAATAGATTTAACACGAACCGGTAGGTGTGGGGAAAATCCGATTCTTTGTAGTGTGCCAATTGACCACATCCACTATGGGGAAAAAAAGGGAGGAAAATATCAAAAATCTACACTAAATGACTGCATTAAAACAATCAATGCTAAGAACAGGTTGCTTACCTGTAACTGTGGTTCTTCGAGTGGTCATCTGTGCCATCATACACTAGGAGCTTTAGCGCCTGCGCGGTAGCGTTCGGAAACTTCTAGAGCTCGTTCGCTTGGCGGGAACCCCTCCCCCACGCCGGTACTGCGCATGCTCCTCCTGCCGAGCAACGGTCTCTCCTCAGTTCTGTCATCCACCGTAGAACCTACAGGGACCTGAGAAAGAGGGGAGGAAAGGGCGGGTGTGTATGATGGCACAGATGACCACTCGAAGAACCACAGTTACAGGTAAGCAACCTGTTCTTCTTTTTCGTGGTCTCTGTGCCTTCATACACTAGGAGACTGTGTAGCTTACCGGTCGGATGGCGGGTCAGGTCCTACAGCATGGAAGCCAGCACCTCACGTCCGAACCGAGCATCTCTGCGCGACCGGCAGTCGAGCCTGTAGTGGCGAACGAAGGTCGATGGTTGGGACCAGGTCGCCACACGGCAGAGTTCGTGCAGGTCAACTCCTTGCAGGAGGGCCGCAGAAGTAGCCACAGCTCTGGTGGAGTGGGCTCAAAGTAGGGCTGGCGGAGGCTTCCTCGCGAGCTCGTACGCCAGCTGTATAGTCTGTACCACCCACTTGGAGAAGCGCTGGGTGGACACCTTGTGGCCCTTCCGACGTCGCCCATAACAAACGAAGAGATGCGGCGTCTGTCGGAAGGAAGCAGTCCTGTCCTTGTAGAAGGCCAAGGCCCGACGTACATCCAGGGAGTGGAGGGACCGCTCCAACGGTGTCGTCGGGTTCGGGAAGAAGGCAGGCAGGATGATGTCCTGGTTGAGATGGAAACTGGACACCACCTTAGGCAGGAATGAGATGTCAGGTCTCAGGACCACCTTGTCTCTGTGGAAGACCGTGAAGGGCTCATCGGATCGAAGAGCTGTGATCTCACCCGCTCGCCTCGCTGAGGTCACCGCTACCAGGAAGGCTGTTTTCAAGGTTAGAAGCCTGTCATCCGAGGTCGTCATCGGCTCGAAGGGCGGCTTCGTCAGCTGCGACAGCACCAACGAGAGGGACCACGGCGGTAGCGGCGGCGATACTGGCGGGTAAAGGTGTTGAAGTCCTTTCAGGAACTGCTTAACGGTATCGTTCCTGAAGAAAGCCGATGCCGCAGATCGTGGCAGCTGGTATGCCACGATCGCGGAGAGGTAAACTTTCAGGGATGGAAACGCCAGGCCCTGTTGCCGGAGATGGAGGAGGAAGTGCAGGACGGTAGAGAGTCCAGCGGGCAATACCGGCTCACTCCTCTCATTAGCGAAGGTCAGGAAGCGTCGTCACTTGTATTGGTAGTTGCGACGGGTGGATTCCTTCCTGGCTGCGACGAGGACGGTACCGAGCACGGGATCGTCTAGTGCGATATCCTCCAGGCATGGAGGGCCAGGCGTGGCAGGTCCGGATGAAGGACTCGGCCGCTGGAGTGGGAGAGCAAGCCCGGTGTCGATGGTAGCCGGAGCAGGTCGCCTCGTGCCGCTCGTAGCAGGGGTGTGAACCAATGCTGCCTTGGCCAGTACGGGGCTACCAGGATCGCGTCGGCTCGGTCGGCGAGGATCTTCGATATCGTCTGGCCGAGCAGCGGGAACGGCGGGAACGCGTACAGGAGTTCCCCTGTCCACGGAAACTGGAAAGCGTCCCCGATGGAGGTGCAATCGTGGCCCGCTCTTGAACAGAAACGGCTGCACTTCGCGTTTTCCCTGGTTGCGAAGAGGTCGATCGACGGTTCGCCCCAGCGGTCCTGAATCAGTCTGAACGCCTCTCCGGAGAGAGACCATTCGTGATGGGATGAGGTGTCCCTGCTGAGGGCATCTGCCGTGGTGTTCTCCTGCCCAGCCAGGTGAACCGCCACGGGATGCGTGTGCAGGCGAATGCACCAGTTCCACAGGTCGAGAGCGATGTTGAGCAGGGTTGTGGAATGAGTCCCTCCTTGTCTGTTGATGTAACAGATGGCAGTGGTGTTGTCCGTCAGGATCAGGACTGTGCGTCCCGCTATGACATGGCGGAATGCTCGTAGTGCCTTCGAGACGGCAAGTAGCTCTAGCACATTGATATGGAGAGCGGTCTCATCGTCGGTCCATCTGTCGCGGACTCTGAGATCACCGCAGTGGGCACCCCATCCGTACAGGGAGGCATCGGTCGTTACCGTCACCTTCGGTGTCGGCTGTTGGAAGGGCATCCCGGACATCAGATTGCTTCGCGACTGCCACCATCAGAGGGATGAGCGCACGTCCTCCGGCAGTTGCAGTCGGATGGTCTGTTTGTCTCGCAGAGGGTCGAATATGCGGACGAACCAGTGTTGAAGAGGTCTTGCCCTCAGTCTGGCGAGATAGGTCACTGCGGTAGTAGTGGCCATGTAGCCTAGGAGCTGCTGTACGCTCCTCACAGACAACGTCGGGGCCGCACAGGCGTGAGCGGCGGCCCAGATCAGGGTTTGAGTCCGAGTCTCTGGCAGGTACACCCTGGCGGAGGTGGAATCGAGAGTCAGCCCCGATGAAGTCCAAGATCCTCGCCAGCTCGAGGTGGGACTTCTTCGGATTGACTTGTAGGCCAAGGTGAGTCAGGAGCGACAACGTCATGTGGACGTCGTGATAAAGTCTCTGTTTGCAGGACGCCACCAACAGCCAATCGTTGAGGTAAGGGTAGACTGAAGCGCCCTTCGTCCGCAGGAAGGATACCACCGGGGCCATGCATTTGGTGAAGACCCTTGGGGCAGTCGAGAGTCCGAACGGCAGCACTTTGTACTGGTAGCAGGTGTCATCGACTGCGAAACGGAGGTACCGTCTGTGCTGCGGGCGAATGGCGATGTGGAAGTAGGCGTCTCGGAGATCGATGGAGGCGAACCAGTCCCCTCGATGTAGGAAGGGCAGGATCGACGGTATCGTGACCATCTTGAACCTCTTGGGGCGGATGTAGTAGTTCACCCCTCTGAGGTCAAGGATCGGCTGGAGGGTACCGTCGGCCTTCGGTACCGTGAAGTACCGGGAGAAGAAGCCGGTGGTTTTGGCTTCCTGCGGGAGCGGCTCGATCACTCCTTTTTGAAGGAGGGACTGGATCTCTTCCAGGAGGACCGGACTCGACGGAGTAGAGTAGTAAACGCCTTGAGGTGGAATATCGTGAAACTCGATGGCGTAGCCAAGACGGATGATGGAAAGCACCCAAGAGTCCGTAGTGACATGTTGCCACTCCAAAAGGTGTCGAGCCAGAGTCGGCCGGTCTCCGAGCGCTGATGGTAGGCTGAAGAGTGGGTGTTGGGAGGTCCTGCCAGACACGTCAAAATCGAGACTTCGCGTCCGAGGAGGACTTCTTAGAGGAAGCTGGACGGCGTCTAAAAGTACGTCTGGCCGACGAGCCAGAGGACGGTCTTGACTGGCCGAACTGGGCCGAGCGCTGGAACGACGAGGTGGAAGATCGTCGCCAGGATGGGCGGAAGGTGGAGGTCCTGCGGGCTTGCGTGGCCGGCTGGAGCCCGATCTTTTTGGCAGTCAACCTCGCCTTAACCAAATTGTCCAGCGCCTGGTCGGTAGTAGAGTTGAAGAGGCCCTCGCCGTCGAAGGGGAGATCCTCGATTCTCCTTCGGGTGTCCTCTTGGATGTCGGCTGGTCTGAGCCAGGCATGGCGGCGCAAGCCGATGGATCCCGCCATGACCCGGGAGGCGATCTCCACGGCGTGCCAGGAGGAGGCCATCTGCTGCCAGGCGATGGATATGGCCTCGTTGAAGATGACTGAGGCAGCCTGACGGATGTCCTCCAGTACCGTCTCCATTGCCGGCTGAAGGCGGTCGAGTACCTTTTTCAGGCACGCCTGCGTGTTAGACAACCTAATATGCAAGGAGGCGGCGGAATAAAACCTCCTTGCGTAGGCGTCCAACTTCCTGCCTTCTTTATCCGGCGGAGTGGTGTGTTGCCTGCCGGTGCCTTTTGTGCCGACTCGACCACCACAGAGTTCGGTGCAGGGTGGTTGAAGAGATAACTTGCGTTATCCTTCTGCACCCTGTAGAGGTGCTCCAAACGCTGCGGTATCGGCTGTGCTGAGGCCGGTCTGTCGCACGCGGACTTAACCACTTTAGCAATCCGGGGCAGAAGAGGCAGCGGGGCCGCGGCAGGTTGCTTCCCCTCGAAGATGGAGAAGACGGGATCGTCATCCTCCGGCTCCGCAGGGCGCGTTGCCGTAGCTGTAACCCTTGGAGGTGGCGATACCGCTCGGTATCGAGGCGAAGGCTCTCTCGCCGTATGGTATTGAGGCGAGGGAGAGCGGGTGAAGGAGCGGCGGTCCGACAGTACCGAGAGTCCTCTCTTTGAGGCGAGCATGAGTTGCGCTGTCTCCGAGGTGACCGGGACCTCCGGAAGGTCTCCCAGCGTCTCGGGTCACGGTGGTACCGATCCCGGTACAATGGAGAATGTGACCGGTAAGAAGCCGGGCGCTCTCTCCACTCAGATTCCCTCGCGTACCTGGCCACGTAGGACGCCGAGGTATATCTGGAGGCAGACGAGCGAGGTTGTTCCTTCCCAGTCTCCCTAGGAGGCGGCGAGGCCACCGGACGCTCCGAAGAGCGGGACCGGGACCTGAATGAAGTAGAACGCCGCTCCGGAGAAGCAGAGGGCTCTCTCTGCTGCAGGTCGGCTGACCTGCGACGGCTGGACGGGCGGTGGTGCTCCTCCACCAGGGTTGGAGGGTCTACCACAGGCGAGTCCGGGCGTTGTTGAGGAACGTCCGAGAGATCGATGGACTCGCCTCGCCCTTTGGAAGGCTGCAGAGTCGGAGGAGGAGTGGGAGGTTGAACGTCCCCAGCCGGGGAGCGCTTCTTCTCCTGCCTCTTCTTCTTCTTCTCTTTGCCCTTGTCTCCGTCCGGAGCAGGGCGCTTTTTGGTAGGCGTCTCCTTAACGGGAGCCTCAGCCTTCCTCGCCGTCGAGGATCCTTTTGCTGACTTGGCAGCTGCCGAGAGCTTCGGGATCCTCGGTAACGCCGATATCGGCGTTCTCGCCGGTACTGAGCCCGATACCGACGAGGTGGACGGAACGGCAGCCGCCGATACCGTCGATGGAGTAGTAGTCTTCTTTTCGGCCATCTTGGAAACGGAGGTCTCGTCGATTGCCCTCAAAGACTGCTCCCAACAGTAGGATTTGAGTCTCGCGGACCTGTTGCGGAGAGTCTGGGGAGTAAAATCCCGGCAAATTTGGCAAGTCCGAGTATTGTGGGACTCACCCAAACAGAAGAGACACTCCCTATGGCCGTCGTTGAGGGCAACTTTGCGCCCGCAGGACACGCACTTCTTGAAGAGCGCGGACATAAGACGAAAAAACGCCGAACAAGAGAGTCCAAATAACACCAAATCCAGGGGAAAATCCAAGGGAGAGGTCAGAAAACAGTCCAAAAAGTCCGAAAACCGTGAAAAAGCAGCAAGCCAAGCAAGAATCGAGGAACAAGCCGAAGAACCTTCCGTACACGACGGCGGACGAGAAAGAACTGAGGAGAGGCCGTTGCTCGGCGGGAGGAGCATGCGCAGTACCGGGGTGGGGGAGGGGTTCCCGCCAAGCGAACGAGCTCTAGAAGTTTCCGAACGCTACCGCGCAGGCGCTAAAGCTCCTAGTGTATGAAGGCACAGAGACCACGAAGAAGAACTGAAGCTTTCTTGTACCTCTACAACTAAGCCTTTAGGTAACATTTATAATATTTTGGTACACTTGTTCTCAAATTAATTCTGTTAGCCATAAAACTCCTATTTTTCTGGCTAACAAACTCACTCTCACTGGGACAAAAAATCAGTCACAGTCATAAAATGAACAGGGAAAACCCTTAATCCAACTGTCATATATATGGAATGGGAGAAAGGATGGGGTAGTAATCTCCTGAAATACAGACTGCTAAAAGTCATTCCATATGAGAAGTTGTGCCCAATGATGCAGTTCTACTTCACTCTGCTACTGCAAACCATCAATATCAGCAGTTCCCCGAGATATGTTAAAATGAAATAAAATAAAGAAAAGAAAATAACATAAAATAAAATTCTGCTAGATCAATCTAAAAATCATATTCCCACAAATAACTTAATGTGTGGAGCAGTTTTCTGGCTAGCTGGGAATTCTGGATTCTCTGAAGCATCAATCAGGAATGGACCCGGGAATTATATGCTCTCCTATACTGAACAAATTTCTCCACCTGTCTCAGCCACAATTAAGAACTCATATCATCACTGAAATTAGTTACATTTAATGTTCTATGGAGTTCCACCTTAATCAGATCTGAAATTAAGGTCTGAAATTTGCACATCAAGAAGCACAACACATTTCTTTAAAAAAAAAATCTATAACAACAATGAATGCCAGCAATGATAGCTCTTAGGTGTTCCTAAGGTCTTAAATATTCTGCAGTCAGAATATGACTAACAGGTCCTATTCAGCAGCTAGGGTATTGCTGAATAATACTTGTGATTCAGTTCTGCTTCCAGCAGAAAAATAGTACCAACTTATGAGTATAAATGTATATATTATGTATATAAATCATTCCTGTGCTGTCTTTTTCTTCTGACAGGATAACATGTCATTCAGCAGTAAATCTGCTATAATTAAACACTGTTGAGCTTAATATACCCTTATTTTCATATATAACTTGTATTACTTTTCAAGTCAATTCATATTTGCAGTTAGGCTGGGGAGCCCACAGCTTTCCAGATATTGATGAGCTCGGACTAGCATCATTCCACATCATTCCCCAGTCTTAGCTAGAACTGGCAGAAACTGGAGTCTGACAGCATATAGAGGGTACCAGTTCCTCAGCTCTGTGAGAGATTTTGGTTACCTGCTTATTTATTGCCTGCAGAACTTCCATCTTTTTTACTGTTCATAGATATCATTTATTAAGGTAAATGTGATTGAGAAGCCAAGTGGCATGAAGTTCTTATTTCATATCAGCCTTTCTCCAGTCAATTCTTTTTTAGATGATGTAATCTAGAGAAACAGGCATTTCTCTATTTGTTTATGAAGCTGTCTGATCAGTGAATAGCATTTCCTCTTTCTTGTACAGGTACAACATTGTGCCTCTAAAATATAAAAATCTGATAGATGAGAGAAAAATCCACTATTCAGATACCTTCACAGCATTAACGCAATAAAATATAAGCCAAATCTAATAAAAATGCAAACATTTTTGCATGATCATTTTAGCAACAGACTCAACCCTATATATACCACAGTTCTTTTCATACCTCACTTGCGTGTACTTTGATACATAAATATTTTAAAAATATACACATCTAGCACAGATTGTCAACAGGAGTGTCAAATACTTACTTTGTGCACAGCTTAGTGGTGCCCAACCAATAGTTTTTATTCAGAGTTGTAAATATGTTGCCTTTTTGCAGCAAAATTCCAGCAAGGCTGTGCTCATGAAAACAGTCCTTTTTGGTACTTTCTTCAGTCCAATTTAGCTGGAAAGCTGAAGGCTTCTGCTTCTCAGGAGGCTGTGTGGTGCCAGACAGGGTACAAAACTGCTTTTGAAGATTTGCTACCATTTCTGAACAAAGCAGAAGACCAGTTAGCCACAACACTACTAATCACGTAAATCTAACTTGTAACATTTTAGGAAGCAAACTTCACAGGACACACTAACATTATGTATTAATTTTATTTCCCAGAAGTTTTTAGGACTGCAGTGGAAATCATGTGGCCTGTCACATATGGTTGGACTGCAACTCCTAGCATTCCTCACCACTAGCTATACTAGCTAGAGCTGCGAGGAGCTGCAGTTCTAAAATATCCATGATCCCTGGTTTAGGAGGTAATGGTGATGGTAAAGTATTAACACAATCATCCTGAAGAAGCATAATAATGGTGCATTCACCCTGCAGAATTTAGATGCCTTGTGATGTGCATTTAAAAGCTTAAATATTCTTCACAGTTACACTAAAAGAAGAGTTGACATGGGGAAGAGAAAGGACTGCAAGCTACTTTTTCAGAGAGCAGTATCTTAACATTAGCTTTAAGTGAACACTGCAAGAGTATAGTAGGGCCTTCCTCTTTCCCAAGGTTCCACAGAGAAATTATTTGCAGTATAGGAAGAAGAGCTAGGAAGAACTCAAGGATAACCTTCACTACTATATACCCCAGCCAATGTAAGGATTAGAGCTGACAGGTAGGTACAGTAGGTTAGCTCTGTCCCTACTCCCTTGAAACAAATAGCCTCAAATATCCTGGTAATTGAGTTCTAAAGTTCTGTTCTATCAAGGAACAAGCAGTTTCAGCTTCAAATTGCCCAAGAAAAACTGTCCTGTTCCATGTTTTTAAAACAGGAGAGGAATGGAATTTACACTTACGTCGTCTTTTGTGAACTAGATACTTTTTTGTTGCTGAATATAATATTGGTTTCTCACATCTCCATAAACGCCTACAGATAAAAAAAAAAGTTGAGATATTGGTGTGAGGCAGAGAGAGAGGGAGGGAGGGAGGGAAAGGGAGGGAGAGGGAGAGAGAGAGAGAGAGAGAGATTGAATAAAGAAATAGTAGGTGGCCCTTGAAAGATCTAGTAGAATATTTGGGGCCGCACTAATCCCCTGGGCTCCCAACATCTCACCCAATTCAGCTGAAAAAAGCTTTTCAGCCAAAACAAACCTTAAAACAGCACCCCCTTCCCAATACTATTGAGCACTTTGAAACACTTTAACATAGTAAGAAATCTCTGGTTCCAAAATGGCACTGGGAGTGATGTAATGTCACTTCTAGTTGTCAGAACGGCAGCCATGATAGTGTGCCTGTGGTCCTCCAGAGTGCCCAGCATCAGCAGGCATAGCCCTCTGGCTCTGGGGGCATGCACACTCCTGACCTAGACATCTTACATAACAGACTAACATTACCACCTCTTTGATTTCTGATTTCTTCCAGCAAATGTGTGAAATGTAAAAACTCTTCAATGCATACTACTGTTGTTGTGTGTTATTAGGGGATATTTATAGGTACCCTGAGGTCACTTCTGGGGGGTTATTAGAGCCTTCAAGTAGACCTTGATTTAGGGAACCCTTCCATAGGGTTTTCTTGGCAAGATTTCTTCACAGGAGGGTTGACACTGCCTTCTTCTGAGGCTGAGAAAGTGTAACTTGCCCAAGCTCACTCATCAGTGGGCTTCCATGGCCGAGTGATGATCTAAACCGTGGTCTCCAAAAGTTGTAGCCCGGCACTCAAGGCCCTACGTCATACTGACTGAACAAGCCAGCAAGACCTTAGTCCACTATTTTTTTTTCCCAATCCCCTTCTAACAACTGATGCAATTAAAAGAGGGTTAAAAGTGTTGTGGATTGATTGGATTGAGATACTGATTGATTGGATTGAGATGTGCTACCTGAAGTTTAATGCACTTCATTTGTGTTTTACATCTTAAATTGCATATATGATTGTGTTATTGAGTTAGATCCAGATTCAGACATGTGGACTGGAGCTGGCAAAGTTAGTATCCTTATCTCAACCAGATTCCCAAAATTGCCAAGGTGCTGGGACACCCTGCTGAATGTGGTGGGGCTTTGCTCAAAGAACATGCCTCCATCTCAGCTAGTTAAGCCCCAAGGGTCACACTGTTGCTTCATCCCAAAACCAGCACTGATTAAAGATCAGAACTTCAAAAAATTACTAACCCTAATAATTAACTTCTTAAAGAAGTTTTTTTTTTTGCTTTATTTTTAATAGTAGCAAAAACAGAAAGGAAAAATCATTAAAATGTCTGCAAAAGATCTATACGTGAAAAAACTGACTTTTCTAATAGTTGGTCAATAAATTTTATTTCATATCCTTCAATATTGTTCATAGTTATCAGACACAGTCTCCAGAACAAATGAGAAATTGCTACTCCTTGAACAATATACCTGATCCTTTCTTCATTAAATTTTTTCTTCTCTATATCCAGAGTTTTCTTTACAACTGCATACCATTTTCCAATATCAAAAACTGAACAGTCTGTAAGAAAAGATACTTTGTTGTTTGTTAATTTTTACCCATTCTTTTTTCCTAGAAACGTAAAAGCAGCATTTTAGTCTCATCAGAACTGTGCAAAACAGGGTAGGCTAAGAGAGATCAGCCTGAAATTCATTCACAAACCTAAACAAAACACACTGAACTGATTCTCTTTAGAAGTATTATGTGATTAAAATATACTACTATTTATTTCTTGGTGTTCTAGAATATCTAGTAGGTAGTAGAAGACATCCACGAGTCCAATTCATTACTGGATGCTCTCTGAAGAAGAGATCTAGGTAGATCTGGTCTACATTGTTCTATACGTCAAAATCATTTATTCAGCTTTGTACCTATTGCTGACCAAAACTTGGAAGACATTCCTATGTTAGTTAACTGTTTAACATTAGCATGGGCAAAGCCAGTGGTGAAAATGAGGGGAATTTGCCTTATAGGAGAGAAAGACAGAGAAGAGGAAGTGCACCATTGTAAAGGCAGTTCCTGATCTCTTTACTATGATTAAAAGATGACTTACATTATATTTGCATTCGCCCACACAAAACTTTCTTGCGCTTCTGAAAACTGATGTTTCGTCATTTTATCTGCATTTGCTGTACCCTTTCTGTCTGTCTAAATTTTAGATACTTTAAACTCTGATATATAACAGACTACTATCATTCTGACAGCGTGTAGAAGCAACATGCAAATACCATGTGCTCCATATCATGCAAACTTCACTTTCGTGCTTCTTTATGAGAGTGTCTTTTTGTTTTCAATGCACATAAGCTACCAATCAAATTGTCACCAGTAACATGATAAAAACGGTAGGCTTAAACTAGACTTCTTAAAATATTTGGTACCTTCTTTGTTGTCTTTGTTTCTCTCTTTAGCATAGTCTGCTAGCAGCCTGAAAAACACAGCCATCAGGTTCAATGTTTATTGGAATCACTCCCCATTCTGTTCTTATCTCTAATCAAAAACTCTCATCAAAACCTCAACATTCTTGGGGCTGGTTTTAAAGCTGTGTACCTAGACAGAGGCAACTAAAAACCCAATTCCATGTAGATGTTCTCTCATTTGTATCATGCATGCAACATGTCCATACTAATTCCTGCTGTTGTCAAGAACACTCACATGAAACTCCATGTGCAGCACAAGCATTATACCACTGTGCAAAACACAATTTATATTTGTCCCCGCATGAGATAAATATCAGTTGAAACAGCACTGTGTTTAATAAAATTGGACCCTTTCAGGTTCTGAAAGACACCATCCTGACTGACAAATTGAGGGGAAAATAACCCACAGGATTCCAAGTTCTACACACATATATAAAAATGGAATATTAATGCTAAGTAAGTGATATTTTTCTCTTAATCCAACTTCCACTGGTTTGCCCCCAAACAGCTAAAGAGAACACCTGCCTTTCATTTTTACTAGCCTGAGCTGCAGTATGTTACTAGTATTCTTTGTTATGCCATAACACACACTTACCACTCATACTGGTCATCCAACAAGAACAGAAGCTTAAGAGTCACTATCACAGTGGCTACAGCAAGAATATCATACTTCACTCTTGCTGATGATTTATTTCCAGGCTGAAACTTCAGGAAGTCTATTTCACCAATGCCAGTTTTTTTAACCACTCTACATGTCCAGTTGTGCATATCATCTGAATTAAGAAAAAATGATATATTGCGGGCAGTTTCATATGTTATAAAATTCAAATACAGAAAGCACATTATATGAAGGAATTAGCACAGCTGCTCATTGATCACCACCCACAACAAACTGTCTTCTGTGTAGTAACTTCATAATATTAGAAGCAGCCATACAGATGCTATCCCAAGCATGCTTACTTGGAAAAGTTCCACTGATATATATGGAACTGAGTTTTAAGTAAACAAATATTTAAGACTGAGGCATTAACATTTTAAGCAAGATAATCATACAGAACATCTCTGAGAACAAGACAGTCTATATTAATAAAAATACTGTATCAGTAGTATACTCTCTGAAGCAATGGACCAGGTGTCAAGTTCAATTTAAAAGTTGATGCAATGGACCAAGTCACATGCTATAAGAAAATGCTTCCAGGAACAAGACAATCTACACCCCCACAGGCCCTTGCTACCATGTACACTGTTCACTTGCCTTTTTATTGCCTTGTTTATTAAACTAATAAGGAGTAATATTAAAGCAGGGACGGACATGATGCAACCTTTGAGATGTTGTTTAACAGCAGGTTCCAACAACATTCCCCATCATGGTCTATGCTGCGTATGTCTGCTGGAAGTTGCAATCCACATCTGGAGGACCACCTGATTCCCACCCCTGTGTTAATAATTAGGAAAGAATAACGTGTTCATTCAGCCAGAGGATGTTCATCCATTGCAAGGGTAGCAGTAAGTGCCTGCTTCAAAGATCAGTCAGTCAATCAAGTGTAGAGAAATCTTAATCAGAAATGTTTTCAGTGCCTCTGAGCATATGCAACAAAAATTACTGCACAGTTGAATCACTGCATGCTCTTTGCCTTCCCACACTGTATCAGGAAAAGAGATATGCAAAGATCAGTGGATGAATGTGTTTTGCCCTGTATCATTTTTTTAAAAAAGAAACACACAGACAAACACAGGAAAGTATGAATTTAGCCATCTCTATCTTTTGGCTCAAAATTCCAACTTTACAACCCACCCCTTTAGAATATGTGACCCACTGAAGAATGGACTGAGTGAAAAGTAGGATGGGAGCAGGGAGAGAAGAGTGAAAAAACAAGAAGGAAGGAAAAGCCAAGAGGCTGGGGTGAGGTTGGAACAGAGAGAAAAGGAAAAGCCAACAGTAGTAATTCTTCTTAAACTTCTCCCCAGTCCCAGCTCTTCAGCTGCTTCCCTGCAATGCAGTTCCTTCTCAGCTAATCTGGTAGGTTCTTCTCCTTAGCAACAGAGCCATGTAACGCATCTCTAATACTCCTTTTTCTCCTTAGGTTTTTCTGTCTTACTGATGCATCAGACCAAGAACTATGCATTTTAACAAATTCCAATGTTCTAAAATTCATTAATGTACTAACACATGGGATTAATTTGGGCGTTAATTCAAAACCTGCTGATTTAGGTCACTTTGCTTAAAAAAAAATCCAATAGGTTAATAAATGACTTGACTGGCTTTAATTTTCGAGCTCTGGATTAATCTGAACCAGTATTATTTGACCACCATATGATGTTTTTTTGCCAGAGGACAACTTATTACATTTTCCCCATATTTGAAATATAACATTTATCCCTTGTGGAGAAATACAGTCCCTCCTCCGTATTTGTGGGTTTAGACTTCACAAATTTGATTATTTATGTGGTGTGTGCGTGCCTTCCCCCCCCTTTCCTCCTCCCATTCCTTTAAATTTTGCCAGGCACAGAGATTACGCACCAAGGAAAAAGGCAAGAGAATTGGGGGAAGCCTCAGAAGTGAATGTGAGGGGGAAGTTATTCACAGTTTTTCCACTCTTATGAGGGCTCTGCACCCCAAATCTTCATGAAAGTGGAGGGGACACTGTATGCAGCAAGCATTCTGAGTATCATATGTTCAGTGACCAAATTTTATTTTATCTTAGTTATTCTGGGCATAAGCCAACCAAAATTAAGCTCTGCTGACTTCCGTTGATTTCAATAGGACAGAGATTTCAACAGAATTTAATATTCCAACTAAAATAAATGGGATTATATAATTCTTAATCTAGGCCTGATTATGCCTTCATAAATTTTAACATCTGCTTACTACCTTTTTAAAAAAAAACACTGAAGTATCTTTGGGTTTTTCTTTCACACCAATTTAACAGGTAGCAACCATGTTCACATTGCTGTATAAGAACTTTCAAAAGACATAAAAGAGCAAATTTTCTTACTTTTCCAGTTTAGCAAGAATGTTACACCTCAGCTACTTCATTAGATTCCAGAAAGGCTGTCAGCACCTATAGTCCAAAATATGTATAGTGCTTGTCTGCCTAAAGTCAAACATTGTTTTTAAGGATATTCCAACAGCCTTGTTCCCAAAGTAAATTGTGAAAAAGATGTACAGCTGAACTACTAAAATGTCTTGCAGTAAAGTACTCTAAAAGTAGGTAACATTCCATCTGAGTCTTGCTCTTACCAGGTAAGTTAAGTTCCATCAAGTATTTCATGCACAGCATGTTTGGATGAAGGAAGCAGTCCTCTGATATTTCTGGAAAGCAAGGCAGCTCTATGTATTTTGCAAGGGCATGCATTTTCTTATGGACATCTTCATATGTAGGCCAGGACTGAAAAATTAAATGTAGAAAAAAGCATTAAGAATGTTGTCCGGTTTTTACATTTCAAAATGCAAACATTTTGCTTCATAGAACACACATTGTGCTATATACCCTATGAAGCAGCAGGTTCTTTTGGTCACGAACTTTGTTACTGGTCTGGGACTTGATCATCTAACCTAAACATAAATACAACAACAGAAACATAAAACTTCGAAAGATCCATTATCAGTTGAGCTAGAACTGCTTTTGGTCTTTAAATTCACAATGATGCGGCTTTTTCCTTTTAACTATCTCTGAGAAACTAGTATTCAGGGCAGAAAGTTATTTTATAATTTAAAACACAGAACAAGTCTTTCTTGTTTGTTAATAAGGTAGCATTTGTTAACATATGTTCTCATCCAAAGAAATATGCTTGTGGAGCTTATTTCAAAGCATGCCTAAAGGAGGCACAGCAGAATCCTCAAGTTGTTTAATGCATTGATTTATCTTGTTTTGTGAACAGAGAGAACACTTAGCAATCTGTCAAATATAAAGAAAAGGATAAGCACAATTTCATTTAAATTTTGTCAATTCTATGATAGCTTCAGGTTGTCCTATAAGACCATTCACTCCTATTTTAATGCTTAATATTTTTTGAATGCTTAACATTAAAAGCTGGCTGGGGGAAGGCAGGATGAGGAGGTCAACCTGCACTTCATGGAAGGGCAGGCCTGGATCCAACCTCCTGGGTTTATTGGACTTGAAACAGGGAAATGGGTACCTAAAGCTAGATCAAAATTAAACACATTTATATTATCCTTCCCATACTGCTTTCAAGTTCTGCTCCTAGAATGGGGTTGCCTGCCTCCTGCTGCAACCTCCCTTGCACACACACACACACACACAGCCCACCCCATAAGCTACTCTTGAAGGTTAGATGGCATGCCTCTTGAACAGGATTCACTGCAGCATAGAGAAGACTCCCACAGGGATGCTTTGCCATGGATTCTCCTTGACAAAGTCCAAATGTCTTTTGCATATAGGACAGTACCTTTGGATCCAAGGCAGTGATTGTATATTCACTTAACACATTTGTTTTTAAAAGACAGCCACAATATGGGGAATATAGCTTATAGCTTTTTATAAACTGCTTCATAGGAAAAATATTGACCTGTTAGTCACAACAGTAAGATGTAAAAAGATCTCATGTTTCTGGCTAGGTCAGGTACTTTTATCAATATTCATTCATTCATTCATTCATTCATTCATTCATTCATTCATTCATCCATCCATCCATCCATCCATCCATCCATCCATCCATTCATCCATTCATTCAATATATTTGTATCTTATTTTTCTAAAATATGCCTTCACAAAGTTAGAGACTGACTGGCAAGATTGGAGGGCAAAAGCTGAACACATGAGTATTAACAAATGTTAGCTTAGACGGCTAGTCAGTTACTCTTTATGGTCAGCTATGAAGCCACATTTTCCCTGCCATGTGTAGAGGCCTAGTGTGTAGGACAGGGTCTCCTCTCAGTTGTGTTGGGTTACAGAGAAGGTAAGAAGATGAGTAGATTTGTGGATGCCTGCCAATGTCCAAAAGTAACTACGTTGCTGTTGTGTGCCTTCAAGTCGTTTCTGACTTATAGCAACTCTAAGGTGAACCTATGATTTTTGTTTGTTTGTTTTTTGGCAAGATTTGTGCAGGGGAATTTTCCTTTTCCTCTTCTGAGCCTGAGACAGTGTGACTTTCCCAAGCTCACCCAGTGGGTTTCCATGGCTGAGCTGGGTGTTCAAACCTGGTCTCCAAAGTCATAGTCCAGCACTCAAACCACTACACTATGCTGGCTCCCAAAAGTAGCTGTATGGTTACTCAAAACATCAGTCTAAGCCTACAAATAGATGGTTATCTATAGTATATGCATGAAACTTACTGGGATTAATATCTTGAGCCTTATACAGTTATGTCATTATAAATTATTGAAAATATAGGCATTATTGAACTAATCAGAAGAAAGGGGAAAAGCATGGATACAAGTAAACAACACAATGCTATTAATAGTGTAGTAGGAATTACTTTAGGTTGTTGTGGGTTTTCCGGGCTTTGAGGCCATGTTCTATTAGTATTTGCTCCTGACATTTCACCTGCATCTGTGGCTGGCATCTTCAGAGGATCTCGTGGCATGGAAGTGAGACAGAGTATATATACTCGTGTAGTTCCCAAGTGGGAGGGAGCAATTTGCATATGTTACAGTTGGCCTGTGTGATGGCCTGTTGTTAAATGGGTTATCCCCCAGGGTTGTATTGTTCATCAGGGGATATGCATAACAGTGCATTAAGTACATTAGCAATCTGTTGTATTGTTTCTTGTAGAGGGACCTCCAGAGTCTGGGTGGTGTTTATTGGCATATTTTGAGTCTTGATTTTAGTGTTCTTAATTCACTGAATTGGATTCAATAAACTGTATTCATTTAGTATTCTGGAAATAGAGCACTTGTTTGAAAACTCCATTTTTGATCATTTCAATTAAACAAAAAACATATTCAAGGTACCTGATACCATCAGTACAAAGTTTGAGTATAATTCCAGTAGAATGTTTTACTCTTGCATGTAAATGTTTGCAAGCTATATTACACTACAAGATTTTTAGGAGAGCAAAGTTTTTTTAAGTAACCTTTAGAAAAGCAAAGTTTTTTTTAAAGTAACCTTTCTGCCTGAAGGATTTTTCTTGAAAAACAAGAAATTCGTGCATTACAGGACTGTCGCACATCAGGGTTCACATTGGTCTTTTGACATTTTTAATAATGTAGTCAGAAAGCACAAATGAACAATTATGAGAGCTGCAAGTTGGAATCAACACACTTCCTTTGATATTTCACAACTACTAACCTACGCATGACTTTCTTAATATTTTAAAAGCAAACATTAATGTTCACAACACATGCTTCTTTCAGGATACCCTTTCAAATAAAACATGAAAAATGATCAACTAGCTTATGAATTAAATGGACTAGCAAAGTTTGATTCTGAAGGATATAACCTGAACAAAGACATATCCAACCCTAGACCACAACAAACATCACAAGACTAGACACATAAGGACTACTGATAGCCTCAAAGCAAATTTACACAACGCACTTTTTTTTAAAAAAAAAATCTTGTTTATGTTACCATTAGTTAGTGGAACAACTTGGCTCGGGAAGTCAGAGAACTTTCTTCCTTGGAGCCCACTCTTAAACTAAGCCAGGCAGTGAAGGTTAGATACATCATAAAACAGTATTACAAATGACCTTCCTATATGGCGAAAGATATTTTATGGAAAGATATTGTTTTTCTTAACAATAGCACTGTATGAGGTGAACCACGTTCACTAACTTTTTGATAGTATACTTTTTTAAAAATTTATTTCTTGCCTTTCTCCCAAATGGGATCCGAGGCAGCATAGCCAAGAGTCCTCTCTAAACATCAACTTTTAAAGTGAACTTGACACCTGAAAAAGGTAAGCACCCTGTCAGGCTAGGTGTGACTGTGCAGAAACTTCATAATTTGGGGTTCTCTGGGGAAGCAGAACTCAACTCTCTTCATCATGCTCAATGGTGATGTAGCTTGTGCACCGCATGGTACGACCATGTGAAGTGAGAAATGAGTGTTACTGGTCTTGTCCCTGGCCCTGTGGCAGCCATAAAGAGGTGCATTCTTTCTTCCCATTCATCATGTTTTTAACCCTCATGCCCCACCAAAGCTTCTATCCCAGCCTAATCTGGATTAATGTGAAAGAATCACAGTATCATATTCAACATTTCCAAGTGAGTACTTTCTTAAATGTTTACCTAATGTAGTGGTAGAGGATGTGTGATCTTCCAGATATTGTTGAACTGGAACTCCTATCATCCTGCACCTTTTGACTGACATCTGGAGAATCACCTACTCCCTACACTCAAGAAATAACTATTAACTGATTAAATGTGTCAGGAATTTTCATTTTATCACAATGGCTTGGAGATAACACAACTGAAGTAATGTTCAAGTGCTATATAATTCTTTCCAGACACAGCCATTTAAAAAAAGGGGCTAAGAATGAGTACTACTGTAATGTTTTTCTTGCAAAACAAAGGCATTTTTGAATACAAAAAGACATCTCTCTCTCTCTCTCTCATTCTCTCTCTCTATATATATAGAAGGAGAGAGAGAGAGTCAGTCATATAATTTAAACAGAACTGGAACATACAGGAACTAGGAAGGAGCATGTTTACTCTACTAAAGGCTACTACAATGTTTCTTTTGGCAAACCTGTAACACAGATGCTTGGCAAATACTAACCAATCTTTACAAATGAAGAAGGATTGGAGAGAAGAATGAAGAGGTTTCATCTAACCAACTCAAGGTTCAGCAGTCTTTACTGATGGTAAAGGCCTTGTCTAATTTTTCTGTTCACAATGTATGTAAGAAATAAAGCCATATTACCAAATAACAAAGTTGATGGTGTCATGCCATCCAGCAGGGTATGCAGAATTTTTGTTTATTTAAAACAGAGACACAAACAAGAATGTTAGAAACGTTTAAAAAGCTCAACAGTAACAAAAGCAACTATGTTGTTTTGTTGAGAGGAAAGAGCAGCCTGTCATACCACCTGAGTGGGGGGAAAACAGTATGAAAAATGGGGGAGACAGCACATTTATATAGAAGCCACTGAACTGATTGTGCCAAGCATGGAACTTAGCTGCAGCAAAAGTTTTTGAGCACCAATGTTGTCTTAAGCCCCTTTTAAAGTAGAATGAACATTCCTGGATGCAACTGCTATTTTAAAAAGATGGGGAAATCACTTCCAGACAGATCAGTCCATCCTTCCTCTCATATACAAAGTAGAAACAGAACTCTTAATCTTTGCTTAGGTGAGGAGGAAAGGTTCCATTCTATATTGCTCAGGCTGCAACTGAGCATAGCTAGCGCTGACATCTCCCTTTTTTTTGCATTGCATGTTTATAACACCTGAGCTTATGAAAGCATTACAGCAAGTACTGAGTGGAAAGTAGTAGCTCTATTCCTTTAACTTGTTTAGGCAAGATCAGTGATGCCTCCTCTGTCCTTTTCTGCAACAAATGCTCCAGAATAGAAAGGAGGCTGATTTTCTAGATTTTTTCAAGCCACGTTTGGACAATATGGGCCTGGATCTTCTGTGTTTATATTGCTACTCTGCATTGTAACATATGCTAGGTATAGCTTAATTCAAGCATATGAAGCAGCGATAGAGCTTCCTGATGCTGAAATGTTGGCTACTGGATTGTTTTAGAAGATAAATTTCACACCCCAACATTTAATTGTTAAGAGGCACAGGTGTCCAACTTTTGGACTTTTCTAGTAAGCTTGGGCTACATTTGTATCAATTTTCCATTTCATGAAGCAACCATAAATACTTGGTGGAAGCTAAGGAGCACTGACTCTTATACCATTTCAGTGGGGACATTTATGAAATATCTCCAACTTTACAAATGATCAAAGACAATTTCAGCTAATTGATTCAGGAACAACTTAACTATTTTGGAATGCATGTTTGTGCCAAGTATTTCAAGAGATAAGTGCTCCAGTGTCTCATTTCAAGATTTTTCTAGTCTTGCATAGACTATAAAAGTGCCAGATTTCAGAATTCTAGTTTAGTGGTAAGTACTCGAGCAACTGCATGTTACACATACACACTTGATTCAAGCATGTGAAACAACAACTGAACTCATCACCACATGAACCAACTGGTATAATTTCTAACAAAGAAGTCATTTTAAAGATATGAATGCAATACAGTACAGTACGTACCAAATAAACAGAAGTTTGTGACACAACAATAATAGTGTAGCCAGTTGTCAATTATGTAGGAGAACTGACAACACTGCTTGTGATTCTGCCACATGCAGAATTCATAGCCAAATTGGTACACGAAGCAGGTGACATTGTTGCTCAATATTACGTAGACTGACACTTGTAAAATACAAATCTGATTAAAATTCTTTCTTAATTATTCCCTTGTGTTGTCTTTTGCTTTAACCTACTAGCATTTGCACCTCATTTTTGCCCAGCTTGTTGATCTGGTGATTATGAAGTAGGATGCAACCTACACAAAAACAAACTCGAATAACACCATACACAGGTCCTGTCAAAAATACACTGTATTTGCTGGTGTATAAGGCTCACTTTTTCTTCAAAAAATACTGTTTGAAAATGGGGTGCATCTTATATGCCAACGTGTCTTATACGCCTGGAAATAGTACTTTCCAGTGTATAAATGGAGTGTGCTTTATACGCTGGCACATCTTATATGCCAGCAAATATGGTACATTGTTTCTTTTTGAGGCTCAACATACTACTGTGCCTCTCGAATCCAACTGTTATTTTCTGGTTGCTTGAGCTCTGAGACTTTCTTCACAAACAATCTTTGAAATTCAAATAGTCTTCAAGGCTACAATTCTATCCATATGTATTTAGCAATAAGTCTCAGCTAAGCACTGACACACACTACTGCTATAAGACACGTGTTATTGATGACAGTCATTTGAGCCTTGGCCTATGATTGTGAAGGGTTTGATTCTCCACTCAGCCACAGAAACCCACTGGGTGATCTTGGGTGCATCACACACTCTCAGCCACAGAAACCTCCGTGACAGGTTCACCTTAGGGTTTCTGTAAGTCAGAAATGACTTGAAGGTATACAAAAACAACAAGTCTTATCAAACTCACTGTGACTTAACGTATCTTTCTTTAAACTTTATATGCAATTTTTCCATCTGAGCAAGCATGGAAAGGACTGCATTGCACATTTTTTGAATCTTGCTTCTATATTTCAAATGTTGTCTTCATATTGACAGAACGGCGAGAAAGTCGGGTTTTTAAAAATTAACGCCAGCTGTGTATTTATTTGCTTACTTATTTAGAGTATTTCTGTATCATCAGGTAAAAACATTTAAAACATTACAAAGACAAAAACTTAAAAAATACTCTTTAAGAACTTTTAAAAACAGTCTAAAACTCATCTGCAATAATAATTAGGAATTAATCCAAATGGACGTTTAAATTTGATGAAATTGAAGAAATTGCAGGACATTTCATTAATTGGAGAGTAGTAAAATTCACCACTAGGAATGGGGGAATCTTTAGCACTAGTGGTGGCAGTAATGGACATTTTTGTTTTTTGTTTTTTTTTTATAATTTTATTGAATTAAAAAAATAAAAGTAAAATAAAACATTCTATTTCCATAATTGATTAAATTATTTGCATATTTTCCAAGCATATTTAAACCACATAAATAAGTACGTATTAATGTAGACATTTTTGTTTTTTAAAAAATGTGTTGCTATTGCAAGCTGCTACTGTAGCAAATAGTGGTAAAAGAAGCATGCCTTTCTTAGTGGCCTGACTGTCATTTCCTCTCACCACAAGGTCTTAAATGTGTCATCATTCTGAGGAGTTAAGGGGAAAATAGCAACTGACATAGTTTGCTACTGTATATTTGTGGTGGACACCATGCCTTCCCATGACCTGGAATGATGCTACATCCGGGGATGTGCAGGAGAAAGAAATGGAGGCAAAGGCTGCCAAAATAGAGCTCACAGATGTTGCTTAAATTAAAAAATAAAATAAAATAAAAAAATCAGCTTTAAATTTAAAAAAAAAAGGAGTACCACCACTATTAATAAAAACAAGATCCCTCATGAAACTGAGGATGAAATAGTATACAATGAAAGAGTTTGAATTCATTGTCTCCCACTAAAATGAGAAATAAAGAAAGAGACATTTTAATCTCAAGTCTTTCCTTGGCAACGTTTCCTTTCTGAGAAGCTTACAGAGAACCTTTAATGCACCAGTCATTTTGCCATGATTCTGTACAAGTTGATTGCTACATAGAAGCAGACAAAGAGTAAAATATATAGAGGTGGAGGGAGGGAGAGGTGGAGGGAGGGAGAGAGGGAGAGAGAGAAGAAACAGAATAAAACTAATAGAAAACACACAGTGGCTCAAAATTAAAAAATAAATAAATTACCTGTTCTTTCTATGCCTCTGTGTTGCAAAGCAATCAGAGCTGTGAATCTTTACAAGCTACTGGCCCAAGGGAAGAGGCTAATTTGTAATGCTCTTTTATGTTTTCAGAAATAATTGTTTCTCTTTCAAATACATAACCTCTTTATGACAAGGATTTTTAAAAGAACTTTCTAAGATCTTTTGGAAAGCTCTCTTTGTCAATTCCTATAGTAATAAGACTTGTAAAGCAAGCAAATTGCAGTTGTAATACCAGGTAAAAGGTTTTTACCCTGCCTTCCAGTTTAAAAGGTTCCAAAAGTACAGTCTTTAAATGCAAAAATACAATCTATGCACATCTTAGAACAGTACAAGTATAAAATAATGAAAAGTAAATCTGTTTTTGGTTACAACTCCTAGAAAGCCCCAGCAACTATGGCTAGTAGCCAAGCTCCGTTTAAATACATCAAGATAGTGGTATCCACATTTAGGTGTTTTAAAAGCCTATATGATGAAGTATAATCATTGAGTTTAGTATCCAATGCCTTTTCCCATTACCAATCATCCGTGATGGCCGGAATACTGAAAAATGACCTCAGACAATCTTCTTACTAACTGTTTCATACAGAATGCTGTGGTAGAAAAACATGGTCTCCCAGTCATATTGGATTTTAAAACTAAGAAGCATTTTGTACTGTTTGGAAAGTGAATGGAAGTCAGAGAAGTTGTTCTAAAACTGGCAATCCATTCCATTTACCTGGTTCCAGTCAACAGTATAACAGCAATATTTTGGACAAATGGCACTTTCCAAGTACTCTTTCAAAGAGACCTCACATATAACGCATTGCTGTAAGGTAACCTGGGTGTTACAAGACCACAGATGGTAGTGACCAGGCTATCTTTTATTGAACGTTATAGCTTCCTTTTGGAAATGTTTTACAGCCATGTAGTTTTGGTGCACAAATCCATTTTGGGAACAAGTATATGTAACGTAGTGCAAAAATGCAATCCTACATCTTCCAAACAAACAAAGGCATAGATTTCACTTTTTTATCTTCTTACATTTTGTCCATGAAATTAACAAGACAAGAAAAACTGAGTATACAGACATCTTCAGCTCTCTGGGAAAAAAACAAAAAACTGCTACAGCCATTACTACCTTTGGTATGTATTCATTTTTTTTTTCCTGTCCTACCACTGACTCTGGTCAAACAGGTCTGACAAAAACAGACTTTTGTAGTGTTTCAAAAACTTGGTTAGCCAGCCAGTGACAATGACAGAAGATAAATGAAGGTGCACACCCCAACAATGATAATTCTACCATACCACCTACAAACCTCTGAAAAAAACGAAACAGAACTATCACATATCTTCAGCAGAGTTTTGTTCAGGAATATTATTTACTGATTTTAAAAGGCTTGTGTTTATTAAATCTTGTTTTTATATGTTCATAATAAAATATTCACAAAAAGATGATGAACTATATTAGAAATACCCTCAATACTATATAGTTTAGGGCTCTCTTTTCACAGTAATATTTTCCCCAAACCAGCAACATGCCAAAAACATATACCACATCACCATATGCTAATTAATATTGGACACCTTACCCTCCATGAGACAGACTAGAGAACCTGTCCTGTTCTGAAAGGCTGCACCTAACACTGTCCATCTGCCAATGGAATATAAACTACTAGTTAACTACTAGCACACATATGGATTCAAACACTACTACCAGACCCTCCCTGCTCAACTCCATGCCCTACAAATCTGTTTCCAAGGCTCAGAAATCCTCTCTGAAGTATAAATGGAACATACGCAGAAGGCTGCAGAAATGAAAAGAACAAGGGGAAGTCACATTGCTTGTGCACTAGATACACCACATTTTAAGTCACTAATGGTTTTAAAAACTGTCATGCCACCTTTTAAAAAAGATTTTGTATCACATTCAGCTCAAAAGTGAAAGACTTTAACAACCCTTCCCCAGTTTTATTAAGTTTCTTTAAGGTAGGAAAGAATACAGGGGTGGTAAAGTATGTTTAAGAAATACAGAGTAGTGATGCAAAGGGTGGACACATAACTTCTAATCCTAATACCTGTGAACCACACGTTCTTTGTGATGTAACAAGAGAGGGTGTGCCTCGGATTACCAAAGGATAACAAATGGCAGAAAAGAACAAATATGTGGGTGAAACGCCTACAGCTTTAAGTCAGAGGGCTGCTTAATATCCTGACTTGTACCACGGAATAAACAATTCATAAATAATTTAACAGCCAACAAGATAATAACAAAGAAAAATTCCAAGATTCCCACAATACCAGAAATAATCAAGATGGACAATATCAACAAAATCAACATCTTTGAAGAAACAAAGTATCAGCCATACGGGCCAAAGTTTGGATTTAAAAAAAAAGAAAGAAAATTATATAAAATGGTTGGCTCTGGGACAGCAGTTCAATGATGCTGGACAGCAGGATTTTAGTGGCTAAGACTCTGCCATCTCCACTCTGTATCTACCCTCATTTTAGCTTGGAATAGATGATACACCTTGATTAGCATGCCTTATGAATAACAAGAGCTGGAAGACACCAAAAGGCCATCAAGTTCAATTCACACACCACAAATGTGATCATATTCTCACTCTCTAAATAGACATATATACAGTTTCCAATAAAATAACCCACAAAATCCACCTTGTAAGCAAAAACTGATGTACAGTATCCTTGGAAAAAGCAGTTCTAAATTATCAACACAATGACATCTGAGCTCTGTTCTACCACGGATAAATATTTTAACATGAATTATACTCCTTGGCAGACCACTCTAGTCAGTGCATATTCTATGAGAGAGCTCTGGATAAACATGATCAAATTGGCAAATACAAAATGGGCCTACAGAGCATATGGACTCACAAGTATTTTGATACACTAACTCAGTATTTCTCTCTCTCATTAATTCCTGCACAAAATACTGTTTTTAAAAGGTAAATTTCATCTGAATTTGACCAACATTTCAGTAAGCCATTTTCCTTCTCTGTTAAGCAATGCTTCAACAGGTAAGGACAAGCCAGAGTTTCTGTTACACAACAGTAAACTCCTGTGATAGACCTGATTACAATAAATGTCAGAAATGAACTTCCTCCTCAACTCTTTTTAAAGAGCCTCACCCTTGCTTACTGTCATTTCTGAAGCTGTTCCCAAAAAGAGAAAAATAAAATGCTATGGATCCACCTGCTAATTTCATTATCCCTGGTAGATATTTTTAAAAATGTGAGTGAACAGAAGAGGTTCAAGACCCCAAATGCTAACCAGGCAGACAAGGAGGTTGCTGTTTGAGGCAGCAAAGAGAACTAAGAACTCAAGTTCTTTGCTTTGCATACCTTACGTAGGCATGATAGGTATAGTCAAAAAGTCATGCATCTTTTAAAGTTTTATTACAATTTCAGACAAATGAAACTAAGAAGCGGTGTATTAATGAGAAAACCTAAGATGATTTTTGGTTTTCTAAAAAATGAATCTAAAACACACTGCTGGGATTACATAGCTATCATCATACACAAAGTTTACACATGTATCTGTCCAATTAGAAGAGAATATTTGAAGTGAAACTAGTTTATGGCATGACTACAGTATAAACTGAAAGGTAATCATGACACAGATAATCAACTTTTACAAAACTTATGTTTAAACTTGCTGGATTTATTTTGACTTTGAAGGGGAGAGAAATGTCTTGGGTGGGTATTTTTTCCCCTCACATATCAAAAATATAAAATAGAGCCCAAGCTGAATCAGTTCAGAGAATGCTACAGGCAAAGCTGGGACGTAAACTACAGCCCAGCCATAATGAGACAGACAACAGTACATTCTGAGAAACCAACCAGGGCTCCCGAGGCTACAGTCCAAAATGTTGCCTCAGCCAAGACTCTCCCTGAAACAAATGCTTACCTGTGAATTTGAACCTACTCATAGAATGTGAACTGCAGGTGAGAACCATAAGCAGTAGAATCAGGGACCAAGAAGAGAAGCTTCTAAAGGCAACACAGTTTTGATCCTCTGAGGGCAACAGACTCCAATAGTCTGACTGGCAAAAAATAACACACCCATTTCAGAATGACCACATATGAATTCAGTGTGTTTTGCTACTGGCCATTTATCAACATTTTTCAAATTAAACATTGATTAAATTTAAAACTAGCATGGATTTCAATATGAAATCCAAAGCAGTTCATTATACAAGGAACAAAAAAATGGCTGCACTAATGTTAGTATCTACCACACCTTAAAACGTTCCATCCTAATGTGGAGGGCATTTCCTGATCACAATAAATTCCAGTGTTCCCTCCAACTTCAATTGACAAACGACATTAGACCTGCTGGGACACTTTTTCAAGCTATTTTAAAAAAACCAACAAAACACACCACTGCATAAAGTAGTGGCTGAAATTTGAAGAAACTCTCTACAACTATGTTGGTGACAGTACTGTAGAATGTCTAAATTGTATATATACTTCTCTGTAGAGTTTTAAACAAAATCTAGAAAATCTGGGAGACTAAAAAGCCCCAACCTAATGTAAAAGAGTTACAGGATGGTCTTCAATCTTGTAGATCCTTTCCAAAATGTCTAATTGGAAAACTTTTCTTTTCTTCAGTGAGATGACCAAACTGAATGCCACCAAGGAAGGGATTGTAATAGAAATGAAAGGGTGAGGTGTTCTGAAGAAATGACAGCTAAGTATCAGGCTGTCTCAACTTCTCCATTTCCAAACAGTAGCAACTCAAAAACATTTGAGGAAGTGATATCAAATGCTTATAATCTTTTACTGTACAGCTTCCAGCCTGCAGTTAAAGCAGCTTAAGATGCAAACATGGACATTATTTTCAAGACATGATATGCATAAGAAACTCTGAGATAAATGAATACAAAGCTTTTAGTTAGTTTGTAGCATAATTAATATTTTTAGGCTATTCAATATCTTCATCAATGACTTGGATGAAGGAATAGAGGGCATGCTGATCAAATTTGCAGATGATACCAAACTGGGAGTGGTTGCTAATATGCCAGAGGACAGGATCAAAATTCAAAATGACCTTGACAGATTGGAAAGCTGGGCCAAAGCTAACAAAATGAATTTCAACAGTATACTATTATGATACAGTGTGTATAACTTTTTGTTTTATAACATATTTTACATTAATAAACTCATATATATTAAAAAAAACCAAAAAACCCCAAATGAATTTCAACAGAGAGAAATATAAGGTCCTACCTTTAGGCAAAAATAATGGAATGCACAAATATAGGATGGGGGACACGTGGCTAGATAATAGTACATGTGAAAAGGATCTAGGAGTCTGGGTGGACCACAAGCTGAACATGAGTCAGCAGTGTGATAGGGTAGCCAAGAAAGCCAACGTGATTCTTGGTTGCACCAATAGAAGTAGGGTATCTAGATCAAGGGAGGTAATGGTATCACTCTGTCCTGCTTTGGTTAGACCTCATCTGGAATACTGTTTCAAGTTCTAGGCACCTCAATTCAAGAAGGATATGGACAAGCTGGTGCGCGTCCAGAGGAGGGCAACCAAAATGGTGAAGGGTCTGGAAGCCACGCCTTATGAGAAGCGGCTTAGGGAGCTGGGTATGTTTAGTCTGCAGAAGAGAAGGTTAGGAGGGGACATGATAGCCATGTTTAAATATTTGAAGGGATGTCATGTAGAGGAGGGAGTGGGCTTGTTTTCTGCTGCTCCAGAGACTAGGACAAAGAGCAATGGATTCAAACTACAGGAAAAGAGATTCCACCTGAAGAACATTCTGACAGTCAGAGCTGTCTGGAAGTGGAATCTGCTGCCTCAGAGTGTGGTGGAGTCTCCTCCTTTGGAGGTTTTTAAGCAGATGCTGGATGGCCATCTGTTGAGAGTGCTTTGATACGTGTTTCTGTATGGCAGGGAGTTGGACTGGATAGCCCTTGTGGTCTCTTTCAGCTCTATGATTCTGTGATTCTAATTCACATAGTTGGAGGGCACAAGGTTGGGAAAACTGAATGAGGTGCCCTCTGTATTAATAAGGGTGGAAATAGTTTTAAATGCTGTTTCTGCTAGTAAAAATAAAATAAACAGAAGTCAAACTGGGTCAGCCAAAATTTAGAGTTGATTAGAATATGTCAACTCCCAAAGCTAATGAACTACAGATAGTTATCCCTAAGATTTGATTGGATTTTCTCATTTTAACTCAGTTGTAAATTGCTGGAATCATCTTCCCATCCTATAAACATATGGAGGTCTGCAGAATTATGCACAACTGTGCGTCAAGTTCCACAAAAGTGTTCCAAAAGTGAATTGCAGGAAAAAAAAGTTAATCAGGATTATGAAGGTGCTAATTACCAGTTGCACGCTATACAACATTGCCTGCTATCACAAATGTGTATTTATTCTTCTTGATTGTTGCCAGAAGATAGGGAATCAGAAGCTTGGGTGGTACTGCCTCTTCCAGGATACTCGGGATTCACAATGCTAGCTGTGGCAGCAACAAAGGTTCTAAAACATGCTTAGAACTGAGATTAAAACATTCAAAGAGACAGGAGATAAGGAAAAGCATACTGCAAATGTTGTTGGTAGGATCCCCTTAAGGGGCCATGGATTTGGGAATGTGGTGGGATTGTATGAATCAATTGTTTATTTTCTTTACCATGGGAAAAACTGCCTTCAGCAGAAGTGTCTGGTAAGCAAACTTCATGTCTCCCACTAATATCTGAGAAATGATGGGGAGTGGCAAAATGAAGGTGGGGAGCGTGATTCTCTCAAGGGGCACATGAGCTTAATTATATGAACACACAGTAAATGTAACTAAACTTGGAGCAACGTCAACATCACCCCACCCATCTATACAGAATGCCTAGTTACTAATTTATTATTGCAAGCACAGAGGTGATAATTGTTACTCTCTCATTTTTTTTCAAAGAGTACAGCTTGCATAAAAGCAAGAACGATGTCATCACCAGTGTACCATTTGGCAGTCCCCTCAGTTCTGTGTGCTAGCATTGCAGGACAGAGCATGATTCCCAAAGCACAAATTACCTTGGCTGTGGAAACATTGCCCCTGCAAGGTGAAAGTGAAAGTGAAATTTGAAGAACTTTACAGCGGATTGATGGGAAGTTTTTTACAATAATTTTTCCATTTTGTCTATTCTATTGTTCTGCGTGCATGTATCATTTGTGGGATCATATATATACATGTGTGTATACTGTATATAGTTGGGCATATATCTACATATACATACACACATATAACATTTTAACATTTTAAAAAAACAGTACTAATTTGATAAGACAACTAATAATATTTTTGTAATCTGCATTTTTACAGAAATAACAAACGCTTTTCTTCGTAACTAAAATAACTTGCCCAGTGCTTACCTACAGGATACCTTTCAATATTTCTGTATCTTCTTGAAGCTCCAGGAGCTGCTCTTCATCCATGCCAACTGCAGCTTGGAATGAGTTGGAAGGGACTCAAACTGGAGACCCTGAAAACAGCATGTGGCCCCCCGGGCCACATTCAGCTCAATCCTAGTTTAAACATTTCCAGGACACCTTTCAGGGCCATGCCCTCATACCACAATAAAATGCAATATCGCCTTTCAATTAAACAAGCACTTAAAACAGCAGTCTAGAACCATTCATAGGTCAGCAGCACACTACCATACTACCATACAAATTCAAATCAAAAGCAGCACACCCCTTTTAATTAAAACATAAGATAACCACAAACAAGTTTTCCAAGCCCTCTGTAAGTTATGTTTTGGTACTGCCATACACATTTCACTTGGAGAAAGATCTAGAGTCATGAGGCCACCACTGAGAAAATCCATCTCTTGTACCTGCTAATTGAATTGATCTTACAAATGGACCTCTAAGTCGTTCAGAATTTCCACAAGGGTTGCTTGTCCACAATCCAGTGGACAGCTGGCAACATGTACAGTGAGGCCTCAATTTTCACAAGGTTTATGGTGCAGGATCCTCAGGAAAATGGAAAGACTGCAGATAAATCTAGGCCCCCCAAAAGACACCTCTGCCTGGCTCCAAGACTGCCTCCTAGGACTGGCCTGTGTCAGTCTCCAAGCTTTCCCCTAAAAAAAGCCCTAAATACTCACAAGGCTTGATTTCCATGTGTACAAGTCCCTTATTGGACATCTATGTTTCATAATCCCCAGCATCTGGTGGTACCAGGGGCAAGACAATCCACGAATAATCAAATTCACGGAAGTTAAACCCATAAAAGGGTTGAGGGTCCACTGTAATTCTTTCTTTGAAACTTGCCTGTATATCAGTAATGACATCATGGATTTTGATCACCTCATCAGTGAGTTGCAACATACTTTTACTCAAATAAAAACAACAAAAACAATAGCAAGAAGAGACTTCTCAATTCAGGATTGTTGTCGCTGTTTCTGTGTATAAGAAAGGAGACAAGCGCACCAAAGTATGGGACCTGTTACTAATGGCAAGAGCAGTAGAGTTTATGGATTGTGTAATCTTTTTATTTCCTCACTGCTTTTTCAAGTGTCTTTATAGGGCTAACACGTGGGGACTGCAGCAGTGGCACTGGACAGCTGACTACCTTGTTGCCTGCAAAAGGCATTTAACCAGGTTGAAAAGTGGAGAGTGTAGACTGCAGATGTTTGCACATTAAAGTTATTACAACACACTTGCAGTTGACGGCCTTCCCAAACCAAAGTGTTACCTAGTGAACTTTTGCAGTAAGAAAGGAACTTGATCTTTCAGTTTGCTAATCAGTGTCCCAAAATACAAACTGTTATTTCTGATTTCTTTGCCAAAGTTATTGATAATTCCTAATCTAGGACTTAGCCACAACTTTCAACTGGGGCAGCCAATGATATGGAGATCCCTGTGGGTGGCAGAGTCAAGAAGAAGCACCTAATTCCCAGTGGCATGGTCAGTACCGTATGGGGAGGGGTTCCCACCAAGCTGCTCAGCTCTGGAACTTTCTGAAATGCTACTGCGCATACGCGAAGATTGCCATTGTGTGAGGCACAGAGACCACGAAGAAGAACTAGTATTCTTATTAACAGCATGATTTATATGTCACCCAAACTGGGAGTGAAGGCAAATTACAAATTAAAATACAATAGTTAAAACATACAAAATGTGAACTCTGCTGAACCAGATACAACATAGGGAACATAAACTAAGCTACACTGGGGCAAACGGGACCCCCATTTCTTTCACAGCGAGAACATCTTCTTCCAAATATTTTGCTTCTGTCTATCTTTGGATGTGATATTGAACTTCAGAGGACATATCTGGCTTTCTTTCAAACTAGTCTTGAAAACAAAGATCACCACAGAAATCTGGTTTCCAAATAACTACCAGCAAAAATTTGTAAAGGACATCTATTTTAATTAATCAAAACCGTAATACCCACATATACTATATAAACATTATAATTATAATATTATAATAATATAATATATTATATATAATAATAAATATATAAACATATAAGATGAATGACTAAAAGTCACCTGTGCATGAAAGACCTTGAAGTCAGCCCCATATACCTTCATCTCTTCTGGAAAATCTTTATAAGCATTCAGGTAAGGAATGTGACCATCCATTACCAGCCTGTGGTGAAAGAAAAAAGAAGGAAGGAAAGAAGGAAGGTAAATTCCAAAATTTAGGTCAGAGGTGGGTCCCAGGCCTGAAAAGTCTGAGAACGGTGATCTATATCACTGCAAAAAGCTCTTCCTTCAGGATTTCAGCATATATTCTGCCCAGATTTCCTTTCATAAACATGTTTACTCTACTCGATGTTTGGAGATTACGAGAGTGCCAGTATAATTTTGTTGTTGTTAGTTTAATCCTCTCATGCTAAGAGAGACCATTTAGCATGTTTTGCTGCTGAATCCACTGCACAGCGGTCAAACTACAATGCTCTTGTAAGCTGCAAAGTTGTAAGCAATGTCCCCTGATTTCAGTCACCTACCATGTGCACTACTGGGACAAAAAAATCCCATGATTTAGGTACGCAGAAGTGACACAATCTGATTGTGAACAGCCCAGCTCTATTCACCAAAAAAAAATTAATTTTTTTTTTAAAAAAAATCAAAATTCCCTTCATGGAAGGAGGCAATGAAATTCACTGGGGTTTAGAAAGATCCCACAATGAGACAAGTATGTCTTATTTGACAATATCTTATGTGATTTTGTTTTTATTCCACTTTTTATTTTTTGGCCCTGGAAGTTCAAGTGGAACACATGCAATTCTGCAGACACAAAGACTCCACTGCACATGAGATATTTTATACCCAACTGACTTGGACCAGAATACACTCCATAAACTTGCAGAGTACAAGTTTTCTTTTAACATAGTGTGTGAGTTTTAATTATATTGTTGTACTGTTTGTTGTTTTTATTTGTGATTTTAATCCACCAAGTGAACAGTTCTGTGATAAAGTATGGTCAATTACTATTGTAAATAAGTAAATCTACTTATAAAAATCTCATAGGTCTTAGAGAACACACCCCAACAACAAAAGGCTATAGTTAAACGTAAAACTGAAAGTAAGCTTTAAAACCAAGATACCTCATTATGCTTACCTTAAGAGATCTGATAATGTTATTGATTCTCTCAGCCAGAGCAATGCCAAAGAGCAAAAAGCCACAGTCATTGGCATGGACATTCTCATCTCCCCTTTTTTGCTTCTTAGTAAATATGAGCTACCATCCACTGATCCAGACCAGGCTGATATTCCTGTGGAGAGCATTTAGGAAGCATATAACTATTTCTTTTCTTTGTTCCTGCTTTAGAATAGCTGTTATACAATCAAAGCAGAGAAGAGAAGCAAACGCTAAAGGAGCTGAGCCAAGCTAAGCCAAGACAGAAGGACTGAATTCTCTTTAAATCTTATGGAACGAAAACTTCAGTGTTTTTTGAACTGGAGTCTTTTATTTCATATCTTATTAATCACAGACAGCCCTCCACATTCACTGGGGATAGGGGTGCAGGGCAAAAGCAGAAAAATCACAAATATCAAAATGTGTGTCTGTGTCTGTGGAAAGGGGGCTGAGGCATGGTGGGCAGAACACACACCCAGGGTCCAAACCAGGTCATGGAGAGGAGAAGGAAAGGGTTTGAACTGCAGTGGTGTCCCTGTTCTTCCTCTCTCACCCATCTTCTTCCTTGGGTGTGCGAGGGGGCATCAAAAAAGAGTTTGTGGTGCTGAGAAATCAGGCCGTGAGCTTCCTTAGCTGGCCAGGCAGCTGCTGGTGGAGGAGGACAAGAAGCGGGTTTTTAAAGGACTGCATGGTCTGGTCGGAGCCACCAAGCGGGAAAGTTCCTCTGGACTAGAGTATGTTTAGGGCCTGAGGTGGGAACAGCAGGGGTTGGAGAAACTCACAAATAATGAAATCAGTGAAAATCAAACCTGCAGAGGTGGAGGGTTGACTGTAATCTCAGTTCAAACCAATGGAGGCATTTGCACTAAACAGATAGGTGGGAAATGTAGAATGAAAGGGTAAAGAAAGATCCTAAAACCACAAATTAGAGCTGGCTCAGAAAGGTGTGTGTGAGCAGATCTGCAGATTAAATTGCCACAGAAGATTTCATTTCTCAGCATAGCCAGGAGGATGGCAAGGGAACTGATGTAATCTTTAAAGAATAAAACCAATTATTAAGTGCTTACGTAGCTTCACTAAAAGTACAACTCTTCTGTAAAAGTTAAATGTGTACCAAGTTAAAAAAAATCATTTGTCTTTAACAAATATGGACCACCCAGGAAGAATACATGGTTTTTTTATGCAAAGATTATTTAATACATATACATATAAAAATGATGAAGGTAAAATTTAATCAGCGGAATATAAACACAACCACAAGGGGAGGGAGCAATAATTCCTTCATTCTTCTGAGGCAATAGCACAAAAAGAGGCCTGTAAATCACCAACTATTACTCCTCAGGGTCTCTGTCAGACCTGATGCTTCAGACAAATCAGGTGGGGATATTTTCCTACAGCTCACAAGTACCCAACATTATCATAACATCAACAGTTTCTGCAATGTAATACATACACACCTCTACCACATACATCTGTATCTACCTTTGTTGTTGCAAAATGGTCTGCAAATGAGATAGCAATATGCTGAAGAAAAAGGACAAAAAGGCATTTTTGGACTGTTATTTTTTTTAGGACTGTTTCTTATAACTGTATCCCCTCATATCTCCAAGGAGCTAAAGGAAGCATACATATTTGCTATGTTTCCTCTCGTTTTATCTTTGCAACAGCCCTAGGAGGCAGTTACTGGCTCAAAGTCACATCTTCATGACTGAGATGGGATTTGAAACTGGGTCTCCTCAGGCCCTAATTCTAGTCCAGGGTTTCTCTACCAGTTCTCTGGAACGCTAGAGTTCCATAAGAAGTCATTAAGGTTTCCATAAGAGATCATACGGATGGGTTCCATGACACTTGAAAATTATTTCAAGGGCTCCCCCAGGGTAAAAAAGTTGAGAAAGGCTGCTCTAGTCATTAATCTACGGTGCTACTGATTTTGATAACTTACTTAAGCTCTAACATGAATGATTTCAAACAACAAATGTTATAACAGTTGTAGCCACTGCTCAACTAAAATGACATGCTGTTAAGACAAAAGTCCCAGTACAGAGTCCCAACAGAACTATTTTTGTTTGCATGCTTTTTTCTAAATTTAGCACTAATTATGCACTATTCATATGTTGTATAATGCAAAACAAATATCCACTTATTACAACTATTAATAGCCCATTTAGCATAACTTTGCCTTTGTTGCCTCTAGATCAATGTTTCTTAACTTTATCTTTACCAGGGATCCCCTGTAAATATCTATTGATGCCATGGGTCCCCAAGATTCAACTCAAAAGATTTAAACCCTAAAATGCATCAAATATTTATTTAAAATTGCTCATCAAAGGTCTTCAAACTCAGAGAGAAGAGAGATGTAAAGGCACAGTTCCCTGAGAGCTACTGGAGGGGAAAGGAAGACTTTTCTCCTGCTTCTTTTTGCCAGTTTAAGGCTGAAGTGAATTGAACAGTAACTAACTTACAGGTCCAGCCATCTGGCATTTGTCCTTTTCTTGCACTCCCATATCCCTCTTTTCTTTTTTTTAATAATTTTTATTGCAAGATTAACGAAATTATTTAAAAATAAACATATCACATCAAATACACATCTGTATATCAAAGAAAAAACAAACACTATATATATATAAAAAAAATAAAGTCATGAAATAAATAACTAGAAAACCCCCAAACAAATACAAAGAGCAAGAAAAGAAAAAGGGAAAAGAGAAAAAAGGAGAAAAAAGTAAAAGTACGAGACCACAGAAAAAATAGAGAACACTTTACAAACATTCAACATTATGACTTCTTGCCCAGTCTCTGTAGGTAGTTTATCTAGTATTTCACAAATCCTGAAAAAATACACAACCTTCATTTTAATCTTTACGAACACTTTTCACTTTAGTCAATAATTCAGTTAATGTCTCTATATCAGTGCAAGTCTTATTCCCCAAAGCTTGCTGTTGATAATTTACCCCACCTGATCTCCCATAAGGGAGTTAAAATTTTCCATTCTTGCTTAAAATCCCAATTAGATTTATTTTTTTAATAATAATGTCAGCTTATCCATTTCTGCTAAATCATATAATTTTAATACTTAGTCATCCACCACTGGTATCTATGATTCTTTCCACTTTTGAGCATGTAAACCTAACTGCGTAAATCATATATAACAGAATCTTCCAACATTTTTTCAATGTATACTGACGAGAATATTCAATAAATAGATTTCAGGTAAAATAGAGAAGTAAATTTTTAATGCCTTTGTAATATGATCATGAATTTGTTTCCAGTAATAATTTGCCCTTTTACATTTCCATCAGACATGAACAAAGATCCTCTTTCTTGGCATTTCCAACAGCTGGCTTTGTTACCATTTTTTTCCATCTTTGCTATTTGAACTGGTGTTAAATATGATCTATATAACATTTTAAAGTAATTTTCTTTTAGATTAACACATCTTGTAAATTTCTGATTTGCAGCCCACAACTTCTCCCATTGATCTAAGCTCATAGAGAGTCCAAAGTCTTGAGCCCATTTGATCATATTATCTTTCATGACCTCCTGTTCTAGTTCTATATTAAGGATTAATTTATAAATCTTATTTAACAAATTATTTATTCCAGGTTTCAATATTTTATCAAATTCTGCGTCATCCAAGGATATTCCCTTTGTTTTCTTATCCATCTTAAACTTCTCTGCCAATTGACGATGCAACAACCAATGGGATGTATAACCTTGTGAAATCAATCCATCTCTTGATTTTAAATAAATACTATTTCCATTTATTTTAGCTATATCTTTATATGTAATCAATCTTTCCAACTGTAGCCTTTCAAACCTATAAAAAGCTTCATGAGGTGAAACCCAGGATGGTAGTGAGGAATATAATTTGTATCTGTATTTCAATCAGACTTTAAGAAGGGCTTTCCTTACAAAATAATCACAGAATTCTTGGTTTACATTATGCTTTTTCTACCAAAGATAAATGTGCCACCCATAATACAAACTAAATCCTTCTAAATTCAATAATCTTAAATTAGATAATTCAATCCATTCTATTAACCATGAGAAACAAGATGCCTCATAATAAAGTTTTAAGTCAGGTAAGCCCATCCCCCACTTTCTTTAGTATCCTTTAAGTATTTCCATTTAATTCTGGGTTTCCTCCCCTTCCATATGAAATTAGAAATCTCCTTTTCCTATAGTTTAAAGGGTTGCTCATTAAAAAGTATTGGTAGGTTTTGAAATAAAAATAACAGTCTGGGTAAAACATTCATTTTAACTATTGATATCCTACCCAATCCTAATCTATTCCAGCTCATCAAATCCTTCTTTATTCTCATCCACTTATCTTATATTCTTGTCATGAGCCAGGCTGAGCGTGCTGCTGATTCAGACGGGGACTCCGAGTTAGACTTGGACTCCCAGCCGGGGGAGGATCCCTTGGAGGGAGAGGGGGCTCCTTCAGAGTCAAGGGAGGGGCCTGCCAGCAACCCCACAGCTGTCCCGGGGCCGGATCCTGACCCAGTACCTGCAGCAGATGAGACCAGTGCTTCTGGCTCGTCAGAGGCTGCTGTTTCTGACTCCAGCCCGGAGTTTGCAGCAGACCCTCCCCCCATGTTCCTCCAGAGGCGGCTGGAGAAGGGGGCGGTGCAGAGATCGCAGCGGCTGTGAAAGAAGCATCTGTTGAATCGGCCCTGAAGTCTGAGGGACTCCAGTTGTGAGCTGGGCCAACAGACATTTGATCAGCCCCAGCTGGGCTAAAGACTGTGTATTTAAGACAGATGCTGGGGGAGTTGGGCACGGGGCAACAACTGTCTACCACCTGGGAATCTGCATCCTGTGTCACAGGCTTTCTGTTCCAGGCTAATCCTTGCTGTTGAGTTTGCTGCCTCTGTTTGTTTTGGTGACGTAACCTCTTGATTTCTTTATTACAAAAAGCCATAAACCCATTTCCTGCCTCTGTGTCTGCTTAAGCCGCCGCCTGACATTGACAATTCTTGAAAAGATCAGAGTTGCTTTTGGTGATTGCTATATTTAACTTTATTAGTTAATTTAAACCTGAGCGGTCAGACAATTCTACTTGTTGAGATTGGGACATATTATTAGTAATTAATACTGATTTTTCCTTATTAACCTTGAACCCTGTTACAATGCCAAATTCTTGGAGAGTGTCAAGAACCATTTGAATACTATTTAATGGGTCTTCTGATATTATAACATCAGCATATGCCTTTAGTTTATCATTTTGTCCTTGAATACATGTACCCTGAACTATTGAGTTATTTCTTATTTTAGTATTTAAAATTTCAAAGCAAGTTATAAAAAGTAAAGGTGAGAGCAGACAGCCTTGCTTTGTGCCGCACTGTATTTCAAACTGTTTTGTTTTTTCACCATTTATTTTAATGTGGGCTCTTGTTCTCTATAAATTGCTTTTATCCAATTCACAAACATATCTCCTAATCTCATTCTGTTTAAGATTTCAAACACATATAACTCATTAACACTGTTGAAAGCCTTCTCAACATCAAGAAATACCAGTGTCAATTTTTTCTCATTATGTTCTTGATAATATTCAATAATATTTAAAATTACTCTAATATTTTTAAATATCTTCTACATAGGAATCCATTTTGATCCTCATGTAACCACAGTAGCAAAAACTCTTGAAATCTATCTGCCAATATTGATACAAATATTTTATAATTTATGGTTAGTAAAGAAATTGGCCTATAATTTTTTTTAATCTAATAGGTCTTTTCCCTCTTTAGGTATTAAAGTAATGGTAGATTCTTTCCAAGTATTGGAAACCCCCTGTTGGTTTATCAACTTTACTAACTGTTGAAAATGAGTAACCAATAAGTCTCAATGTTTTATAATATACTGCTGTAAAGCCATGTGGGACAGGGGCTTTCCCCAATTTCAGTTTCTTGATTGCACTAATTTCAGTTTTTGTAAGGGGTTTATTCAAATCTTCTCTCAGTTGGTCTGTGATTGGGGGAATTTCTGTTTGATCCAAATATTTATTTTTTTTATACAATTTTTCTTTCTGGGGGATTTTCTTCTTTAAACAAATCCTAGAAATAATAAGCAAAAATACGTTTAATCTTCTTTTGTTGGCATTAAATTGTTTGACTGTCTCTAATTTCAGTTATTTGACATTTTTCTTTTTCTTTAATATGTACATTAACTAATATCTTTGTTACCAAAATATCTTTGCTTTATAAACTTCATTTTTTTTCTCAGTTTCAGAGATGGCTATTTTCAGTAGTTGCTTATTCAAGACTTTTATTTCATTCTGTAACTTCAAATCCTTAGGTCTCTTTCTAAATTCTTCTTCTTTATACAGAAGTTCCCGTAAGATTTGATTCTCTTTTTCTTTCTTATCTCTTATTAATCATGCTTGCTGTTGCATAAAAACCCCACTCATTACCACTTTACTAGCATCACAGAGTGTTTGTATAGAAGTTCCTTTGTCCAGATTATTTTTTTAAAAAAACCTTAAATTTATTTTTTCCTTTTTCAATTATTCCTTCATCTTTTAACAGATTATCATTTAATTTCCAATTAAATTCTTTATTCCTACTTTGCAACAACACTATTAGAGGGTTATGATCAGAGAGTGTTTTTGGGATGGTTTCCATCTTTATGATATATTTGAATAAAGATTTAGAAGCAATAAATATATCTATTCTTGACCACGTTTTGTGGTGCTCCAAAAAAAGGTATATTCCTTTTCTAATTCATATTTCTGTCTCCAATGTCTGTCAAGGAAAGGTCATCTAATAAAATAAAAAAGGAATTGGGGAGCCTGCCCTGATTTTTACTCTTTTTATTTGTTACAGTTTGATGAGAACTATCCAAATTTAGGTCAAGAACACCATTCCAATCCCTCATTAATAAAATTTCCTGGTAGGCTAAATCAGCTATCCTCCCAAATAGTTCTTCATAGAATCTACTTTGGTTTTCCAATGGGCCATATACTGCCACTACTAATAATTTAAGATCCATAATTCCCACCTCTACGGTGATATATTGTCCCTAACTATCTTTATGGATCTCCTTTGAAGAATATTTGGTATTTACATGAATTGTTACTCCTTTTTTCTTTTTATCTAGAGAAGGCTTTCCTAAGTCTTATATATATTATATATTTTTCTTATATATTCTAAATCCTTATTTCTAATGTAAGATTCTT
Organism: Ctenosaura bakeri; assembly: GCA_948474755.1. Taxonomy (NCBI): domain Eukaryota; kingdom Metazoa; phylum Chordata; class Lepidosauria; order Squamata; family Iguanidae; genus Ctenosaura; species Ctenosaura bakeri. The sequence goes on along the minus strand of CAOLHI010001030.1, from coordinate 159,541 downwards.
CACTCAAAATTATATCCAATTTTAAACTTTCCAGATAATGAAAGATACGTTTTCTTTTATGAGAAGTTTAAGCCTCGGACATTTAAAGACAATATTTTAATGCTCATTTATACTAATAAGAATCAATTAGACTGTCTCTTCTTCTTGATCTCTTTCTTGCACAGATTCTGATTTTCTTCTTCTTCTGAGTTGTCCTCTTTACGCTCTTTAACAAGTTTTGTGTCTTCTTCTTTATCTTTCTTCTTCCCTGAAATGTCTGGTACTTGTGAAGATCCTTTTCCCGAAGTAACTTTCTGATCTGGTTCTAGTTTGTCTTTATATCTTTTCAAAAAATCTTTTGGTTTTGAGACAGTGTTTATTATCACTTTTTTTCTGTTTGAAGGAGAATAAAATCTCCTCAGTCTTCTCCCATTTGTACCTTATACCTCTTCTTCTCAAGTGTTGTGTTAGAAAACTATATTCTTTTCTTTTCTTTTATATTTGCAGATGAACATCTTTGAATATTTTCAGTTTGTGATCTTCAACAACAAACTTTTTTGTAAAGCTCTGTTGTAGGATCAAGTCCTCCCCCCTTTCTTGTAAGAAATAAACCGCTATATCACATGGAACTTTCCTCCTCTTGGCTATTGGCAAACTGATTCTGAACACCCCATCCACCTCCAAATCCAGTTGCTCAAGGATTCATTCAATAAACTGAGCCAGTGGATAGATCAATTGCAAATACAAATCTTCTTGAGGCATTTCCTCCAAACCTCTTATCTTTATACATTTACTTCTATTTTCTATCAATCTACCATTGATGAGCTCTCAGTTTGATGATATTTTCTTCCAGAAATGTAGTATGATTGTCAATGTTTAAGGGTTTTCCTTCCAGTTCTACTTTAACATGGTTTAGTTCTTTTGAAATGTTTAATTTGTCTCCAAATACTTCCAACTCTTTTCTTAAGTTTGTCTTAATTTCTGGCCTTGTTTCCTTCATTTCACTCTTGAATTTCATTCTTAATTTTTTTATTTCCTCTAATACTCTAATCCTAGGTTCAGCTGATGGAGACTGTATTTCTAAAGATGATCTTCTTCGCAGCAAGGTCTGTATCTGTGTCTGTGCTGTTGTTTTTCTACTTCCTGAAGCCATCTTGTCTCAGCCTATTTTCCACAGTCAAATTATGCTTTTAGACAACTTATGTTAATTTATAACTTATTTATCTAGAATTAAATTTATTTTAATTTTAGTAAATATTAGTTCTTTTCTTATACTTTTCCCTTTCCCTTCTACTTCAATCCCCTGCTAGATCTAAATATTCTTATTCATTTATTTGTTGTTCAATTTGTTTATTCTTTATCATATTTTTAAAATTTATATTTAGTTTTTTTATTTTATTTATTTTTATTCCAGTCATCCTTGAAAACGAATAAACTCAATGAATTTAATCTGAGACTGAAGTTATGTTAATAGATTTGTGCTAATTATGAATGATTTCAAGCGAATTACTTAATTCAGTAAAATGGCTATGACAAATTAAAGTTAATGAGGATTAGCAAAGTAAAGTGTCTTAATTTAATCAGCAGGTGGCACTCTATTAAACTAATGTTTAAACAAGGAGAGAAAGGAAAAGCATGGGTTAATTTGCTGAGAGGTTCTGTATTTGACTACCTTAACTGTCTTAATTCAAGGTCTACTATCTAGTATCTCACCAAGTTCGGCTTCAGGCTTATCAAAAAGCTTTGAAAGCGACCTTGAGTTAATTTTACCCAGCTGGACAACGCACCACTCTGCAGGAAAGAATCACAGAATTCATTACCTTATGACCTCAGAAGACAAAGAATTGTGTATCATTTACAATCTACTAAACAATCTTGCTAAGCAACAGTTTAAAAAATTCTATTACATTTAAAATATATTTCACATCCATCCTAACCTATTACGTTTAAAATATACTTCAATTATAAACCCTATTACTTCAATGATGCTTTCATTTCAGCAATTACAAAAGAAGTACCTCTCCTATACTTCTCCTATACTTCTCCACCAATTTTTACAGATATGAACACTTATGAAATTATAGAATTAAATATAATGAAAAAAAACAGAAGCAGAAAGAGAGGGAGTTAACACCCACAAACTCCACGTTTTCCTCTTCTTCAATATGTTATCTTCTGCAAATCATTCAGTTTCTTCCAAACACTTCTTCTAGCCTTTCTTCCAGCCACTTCTTTCTGCCATGTCAGTTGCTTTCTGCCTCCATGTTCTCCCTTCTACAGCTCTGCTCATGCTACAGCCTTCTCCTGTTTCCCAAGTTTTTATTCCTTTCGAAAGGAAAGCGCAGTCCAAAAGAATGCAAATACAATGTAGCAATCTAGCGTCAATGTTTAATTACTTCTAAGAGTTCCAGATAAGCACTGATCAACTGCTTGAATAGTTAATGTGTTTTAGGGGGTTTTAGATGGGTTGGTGGGTGGGAGGGATGGGTTATGTTTTAATTGCTTTTAATGTATTTGATATACTGTTGTAGTACCACCTCGATCCGTCGGGAGAGGCGGGATATAAATAAATTTTATTATTATTATTATTGACTGCTTGTAATTTTAATTTATTATGTAAGGCTTTTTCACTATCCTCAATAATGATAGTCAGACTAAGTCAGGGCAGCTCAGCCCTTGCTGATCTCCAGTCCCACAGATCATGTTGACACTTGATATACCACTGCGAAGAGATATGGTAAAGAACAGTCTTAATCAACAGAGAAAGAACATTTGTTAACATAGATTTTAACACAGAAGTTTTAAAAAGGAGGCAGTGAGACTGATTAGTCTCACTGCCTCCTTTTTAAAACTTCTGTGTTAAAATCTATGTTAACAAACATAATAAGCAAATAAGCACCTCAGCAAGGTCATGGTGACTCCACGACCCCCTCACACCGTTCGCAATCAGGACTCCTCTTTTCCACTTTCTCTTGGGCACTGACTGCTGGCATCAGGTCCCCAACAAATCCCTCTGAGTCCCCTTTATCAAGGGGTCAATTCGTCCTGCAGCTGTTTCTCTGGTAGGGTCCCAATCTCACAGGTCGCTGGGATTTCACAAGCTTAGTGAAACATCAATTTTTGCAACACTGCCACTGGATGTCCCCATATCCCTCCTTTCCAGCCACCCAGTTTATCAGAATCACTCAAACACCTCCCCTGGCTTCTTCTTCTTCTTCTTCTTCTTTTTGCCTTCTTCTACAGGAGGAGAGGAGACTGAGATGGGCAAAGTAGGGAGGGGAGGAAAAGGGCACGGGGGGGAGTGAAAGCAAAATATCTCAAGCGCACCTCTTCATTTCCATTCATAAGTGTGTGTACTTTCACCTAAATCAAGTGGCAGTTTATTTTGCCAACAGTGACCCCTCACTCCAACTTCCAGTGTCTTGCCAGGTGTGTCATCTGTTGCAGCAGCACCACTACCTCTTATTTGACCCCACTCTGATTGGGATCCTCAATGCAGATGGTAGCCAACTTGCCACTTGTTGTGGGGAAGAGATGGGCTGAGCATCCTTTCAGCCTTTTGCAGACCCTCTGTGAGGACATCATGGATCCTTGGGGGTCCCCAGACCTCAGGTTAAAAACCACTGCTCTAGATGAAGTGACCAAGAACAGTTGCTAAGAAAACACCCTCTAGTAGTGCAGAGGTTCTAAAAGTTTAGATGGAAGGACAAGAGCTGTTTTGAATGACTACAGCACATATATGAGTCACTGAGCAAGGAGTATGAAACTTAGTTAATCCTTTCAGTCATCAGTTTTGCCTTTTTCATGTATAGGCTGTGCCTCAAGATCACGATGACAGAAATTCTATTGCTAACTCCAGATTCAGGCTGATTCACAATAATCCCTGTGTTCTATTTGTAGCCATCATGTTAACACAGCAGCTTTTCATTTTATTTGTTCTAGATTACGCAGGGCATATAAGACTGTCAGCACTAAATGTAACATAACATACAATTTAAGACATGTCATAACAACTTACAAATTTTATAGGCTTCCCAAACAATGTCTACATGCTGTACCAAATAGAGGGTTTCAACCTGGTAGCTTGGAGAACAGTCAGGATAAATAAATAGCTAAAAACCTCCACCATCCCATAAGGCCTAATTGTGACAGAAATGGATGTGAAGTGACCATTCATTAGCTATGAGCAATATGGTGAAAAATTGCAGCTTAGAAGTTCAAACAATTAGATTTAACTTCTCCCCCATTACTATGTAACAGCATAAGCCCATTTTTAGGACATATGTTGTTCTGTGAATAATTTATTCGAAGCACACAGCAGAATCAAGGGAGACCACACTGCACAAAATGCTGCTAGGACTTACATCAGAAATACAGAACAGTTCCTATAGATGTACCTCGAGGATAGACTTAGAGAGCTGGGTATGTTTAGTCTGCAGAAGAGGAGGTTAAGAGGGGACATGATAGCCATGTTTAAATATTTGAAGGGATGCCACATAGAGGAGGGAGAAGGCTTGTTTTCTGCTGCTCCAGAGACCAGGACAAGGAGCAATGGATTCAAGCTGCAGGAAAGGAGATTCCACCTGAACCTCAGGAAGAACTTCCTGACAGTCAGGGCTGTCCGGCAGTGGAATCTGCTGCCTCGGAGTGTAGTGGAGTCTCCTTCCTTGGAGGTTTTTAAGCAGAGGCTTGATGGTCATCTGTCGGGATTGATTTGAGGGTGTTCCTGCATGGCAGGGGGTTGGACTGGATGGCCTGTGTGGTCTCTTCCAACTCTGAATTTCTATGATTCTATGATTCTATTTGTTAATTCTACTGATTAGCAGTATGTAGGAAAATGGAATAATTTAACAATGCAAAGTAAAAAAAAAAGGCTTATTAAATAACTTTTTCACCTCTTCCACAAAAGAAGTATAAGATGTCATCAGGCACCATAAACCACCCCTCCATAAGGTTTAACTTTCCCAATGACAGCCCCAATCAATGATATTACAGTTTCTGCAGTTGGACATGCTGCTAAGGATACACAAAACTAACATGGTTTCAACACTTTTAATAGGGCCAAGAAGGCTGGAATTTTTTTTTTACATTGCTATGACTAAAGTCAATATTTTCTAAGATTGCTATTAGTCAGATATGCCTTGGAATCACCCAGAACAACCAGGGCTTAAAGTTTTTCCTATCTATATTAATTACATTTTTAGAAAATACAGTTTCCTAAGAAGTATTCTGTTTTACCTGATGTCTTGCTTTCAGAAGAAACAGCTGTAATGCTAGATGCACCACCTATATCTGTATCACTTGCAGAGGAAACCAAGCCAGGAATATCTAGTTCGCTCTCTGCTTCAGTATCTGTGCTCTGTATGAAAATACATAAAAACAATGGTACAAGACGCTAGTTGCAGATTGTGAATCCACATCTTAAGGCTGTATTTTCAAAAGCAGTTTGCTTTGTAAAAAGCTAGTGTTATCTCTTAATGTTAATTTGTCAAGGAAAATATCTAACAGTATAAACATTCAGGAATTAGGAATCATGCACTGAAGAAAGGAGAGAACAGTGTGGTTTTTTTTTAAAAAAAAAACAATCCAATATGAATCACATGAATCAGATCTATTCCGGTCTCAATTAGCTCTCATGTCAAAAGATCAATCAAGGTAAGTGAAATCTGCCATCTTCAGGGTTATAATTTTGGAGGGAGTTTCAGCCAATCTTAACATTCTCAAACAGTGAGAAGGATAAGCAACTATGCACAGCCTTGTGCTTAAATCACCAAGATTGGTCAGATAGTGACAGCACAACTTAAGTACGCTTTCTTTCTGCCTCCTCTCATTGAGGTTGATGTAAAAGGAGGTTTACCATGAGGCTGCTACCCCTCTCAGCCCAATCTGAGTTAAAAGACTGGATGGTAGACACTTGGGTTCAGACCAACCCAACAGTGGTCCAGATCAGATGCTACTTTCTATATAGGCAGAGCGTGCATGCAATACAAAAGTGAACTCCAATGCTCTGCATAAGGCTAGAAAATTCTGTTTGAACTCAGCTGCCAAGCATAACATATTTGGTACTTTTGCTGGCATCTTCAGAATACGTTTTTTGAATTTGGCTCCATCTGCTGGATTTAATGCCCCAAAACATAGTTTAGAAACTGAGCTACTTACTATCAAAAAGCATGACAGAAAGAGAGTTATAACCAACATCTATTGGAAGTTTTAAATGCTAGAGCTAACTTATGGGGTCTGCCATATTCCACTGAGCTATGGGTCCATTTAGTAAAGATTAACCCAATAGAACAATTTATTACAAAGGTATTTACCTTGCATTTCAAGACCGTCAAAATATAACCCATGTTCTATGTAATTATTGTCAATGTATTTGTTTTGTTATTCTACTTTTTCATGTCAATCTTTTTTAAAAATCAGTATTTTTTTTTTAAAAAAAAAAGATTAAATCATTTCATTATGACATACATGAGCTTTCATGGGCCAAATCTCACTTCATCAGTTGCATCTAACAAAAAGTGCTTTACAGCAATTGTTATGTTTTTAAGACGACACAAGACACACTGGGATTTTTTGTGCTACAGAAGACTCATACAGGTATCACTTTGAAAACAGAGACATGCTACACCATCCCTTTATCTTTGTGACTGAAAACAAAGGCATCTTTAGAAAAACAGTATATGCAGAAATTGAGAGGCCCAGTATAACAAGCTCATCTTCACAGATTTTGAGTGCTGCCATAATGTGAATGCTTATTTACATAGCAATGGTGGGGAAGGTGAAAGGCCTTTCCATACTATACTGTTATAGTGCTATTATTCCATTTTCAACATCCTATGGCATCCTGGGGTTTGCAGTTGAGTGAGGGGCATTTAGAATTCTCAGCCAGAGAGCTCTTTGGCCTCAGCAAACTATAAACCCCAGAATTCCACAGGATGTTCGAAGTGGAATAACAGCACTGTAACAGTGTAGTGTAGAAAGGCCTGAAGTCTGCGGGCTGTATGTAATCTCCAGGGACACCTTTGTGGTTCCAGGGTCTTCCCAGGACCCATAAGGTTTTTGAAACTTTTGCTCCATGTCCACTAGTTTGCCTGAGAGAAACAGGGGAGCAAAAATATTTTCAAAACAAATAGGGAGGCCAACAAATAGTGAGGCCCTAGCCAGCAACAGCTGCCCATTCCTAGTATCAGTGCTCTTGGGCCCTGCCAGTGTAGAAAAGGTGATGATTCACCAGTTGTGAAAGCACTTACTGATAAAATACCATGAGTAACACTACTGGCAGGCCTATAAGCTGGCTTGCTCTTCTGAAGGTATCTTCGCCATAGATTATATAGAACTTCATCCTGAGAAGAACAAATAAGTTATTTAGCCAAATATTTTTATTTGGGTATTTATTTCACATGTACACACATTTTAGGAACTCTGTTATGGTTTTCTGATTAACAGGTTTAATGGATACATTTCATTCACTAACCTTTAAAGACTTCTGGTATGCGGATTATATAAACCTAGATTCTGAACATTTACTTACAGGCACAAACTTTTTTCAAAAATTATATGAAAAACAGAATTTATTGCATATTGACTGTAATATTACTGCATATTAAATCAACATGAATATGAATAAATTATAAACATACGATTAAGAAAGCCAGCATAGTATGAGTGTTGGGCTACAATTCATAATCACGCTATAAGATTGTAGTGTGGAAATGGCCTCAGAGGAAGGCAAAGGCAAATCTTTAAACACATCTTGCCAAGAAAACCACATGACAGATTTGCCTTAGCATTACCCTAAGTCAGAAACAAAGGCACACAACAACACAAAAAAATGATCTTGGAACACAAGTTCACATACTTATGAAAAAGTCAGTCGAGCAAAGAAGCATGCCCTTTCCTAATTTGGCTAACTGAAAGTAAAGCAATGCACATACCATATCAGTCTACCATTACCAGCCCTGTATCATGAAAAGAGCAATGTGGTCCTGACAGTAGGAATGGGTATATCAAAGATGCTTTAGTGCTATGCCATGGTATATACAGAGACAGGCTCAGGCTACTTCACTGCAAGTCAGGTGTGAAATTTCACAGCTTGCCACACATCCTTACAATGACTACATGCCAAGAATCAACACACCTTCCAATACTGCACATACCATGTATGTAAGGCACTACAATCAACCTCATCTGAAACACCAAGGCCAGTATTTGTTTTCACTATTTAAAATAATTACATGTAAGACAAGACACAAAGAAAAATGAGTGTGAAAAGAAAGAGGGCATTCGACATGACTAGAAATTAATGCTTGATGATTACCCTAGGTTTCTAGGTCCCATTATTTTCTTCTTAACATGGTAAAAATGTATTCCCTCAACTCTTCCTCTATGATCTAATCCTTACAAAATGTCCCCAGTTATATTCCCATACACAGTTCCACGTCAACTGAGATTCAGTACAGTGATGCTATCTTCCCTTTCAGAACATATGAAACTCAACATTACACAAGTGGACTTCAATCCAAGAATAGGTCTTCCTCCTCCTCTGCTCCCCACATCAGCCTCCCACACAGCTCCCCAGTCTTGGGTACAGAAATGGCAGAGAGTTGCTGTGAGAAGGGCCCTCAAGCCCTTTTTCATTCTGTTGGCAGAAGTGATTCTGCTAGCAAGAAGGGTTAACTAGATACACCAACACTGTTCATTCACTTAAGAATTCAGTATCTTCATAGATTAAAGACAAAAGGATGCAAAAGACAAAAATGCAGGCCCTCCGCATTTTATAGTTGGTTATAGAAAAGACAGGCAAATCACTATAAATACCCAAGCAGCTCTTCTATAGGCAAGAGCTTCATGAAGATGAACTGCCACTCACAAGGCAGCAATGTATGCTTAAAAGAGAATCTGTGAGCTTGCTAAGCAGCTACCAGCAAGCCACTCTCTCTTCAAGAGTAGGAAACAGTAATGATAGCCTACTCTACAGGGCTGTTTAAAGGATTACCAAGATAATATATGTGAATCACTATGAATACATTTATATATAAATAACATATTCAACTGTATGGTGGCTGGAGTAAAACTTTGGTGGGAGGGGAGCTAGGCAAGTAGAACTACTATTTCCTGGTTTGTGTCACATTTGTCACTTTCTACATGCACACAACTCAAAGCTGCTCTTCTGGGATGGGATGGATGGGAGACAAGAGGCTGTAAAAAGACTGGGGGGAAAAATCTGTGAGCTCATAGAGTCATAGAATCATAAAGCTAGAAGAGAGAACAAAGGCCACTGCCACGCTGGAGCTGTCTGGTACAAGCAGAAATGTTTTTCCATAAGCAGAAAAGATCTCTGGATCTAAGCTAGTATAACCATATCATCCTATATGAGCCTGCCTGAGTTTTAAAACTGGTGATGAAAAGTTTTCTCTCAGCCCCACCACACGACAGGCATATGTGATGAGGATATGGCAGAGAGCCTTCTTGGTGGGTGCTTCCAAGCTGATTCCCTGTGTTCTCATTTTTCTAGGAGGCTTGTGATTTCTTCTAAGGCCTTTCCACCCAGTCAATACTTTAGCAAGTTTATGATCACTCATTGATTAAGTGCTTGAGGTGTCATAAAAATAAAACAGAACCAAATGAGACTGGAAGCATTACAGAATGTTTACTCCAAGTCTCATATATGCCAAAAGCCCCCAAGAGACACCATGACTGATGTATTTAATGCTGAGAGATCCAGAAGCGCTAACACAGACACACTCCCATCCCAGTTCTTAGCACAGCCACCCACCAAGGCAACCAAAGACGTTTCCATCTCAAAACCAAGAATGAACTCAGAATGAAAAGGATCAAGATCATCAGCTTTCTGTTCACAACTCAGCATTGCATTAAAATCCTAAACCATAGATATCCTTCACTATGGGAACAAACAAACTACACAATAGTTTGAATCCGGATTATTTCAACATGCCACAGTTAACATAAACCACTGTTTGAGGTGCTTCTACATCCATCTTTGTTACCAGAGCATAAGTATGTAACTGCACAAACTAGAGGCTTGCAGCTCTTTGCCCTCATAATTCTAAACCAAGGAAGGCATTGTACTAAACAGTGTACCTTTATCCGTGAAGAAACTCCTAAGGACTTCAAAGCTTCAGCTTGGTTCTGGAGTACATATTGAAAGCCTTCGCAGATGTACCATTCCCAGCCTTTCTCTAAAAAAGAAGTATGTGGAAAATGCAATGCTATAGTTTATAGCTTAAGTTTGCCCTGATGAAAATCAGAATTACTAGAGTGCATTTCCAAGCAGAGGAAGCAATATATGCTGAACCAAGTGTGACTTACTTCCCAGTTAATATGAATATAACTGTACTGTTAATCATTTAGTGTCTACCTCAATAAAAAAAGGAACAGGCTCATCCAAAGAATTTTCCTTTATGTGACAGCCCTGTCCAATAAGCTCTGCTATAGTCCTATCTCCAGGGAAGTCTTTCACTACAGTGACAGAATGTGGTTTGTCAGATAACAGACTACTACCTCATCAATGGCTGCTAAACCAGTTCCTTGCAACCGGTTGCACAAACCAAACACCTTCACTGGAACTCCTTATCAGCTGGAGTTCCCGCTCAGTTTTTGTGGTGATAAAACCACCTGAAACAATGGGTATAAGTCAGAAACAACTTGAAGCCACACAACAACAAATTGAGAACACAGACTACCATCATGTAGTGAGCTGCCTCTCTTCTACCAGGCAGATGGGTTTTAGAGTCCTTGTTAGAATCATGGGTGAACATTAACATCTGTCCAGTGTTATTAAAAAGGGGAAATGAATTTTTTTCTACCGCTAAATGGCTTGCAGAGTTCTCATACCTATGCAAGGAGTGAGGTAGGTCACCCCTGCACACTTTTTCTTTGCTTGCTTCTGCACTAGATAACTCATAGGAGTCCATCTCCCATTGGCCTTGCCCTAAGGGAGATGTACAGCAGTTTTGGGACCCTATTTAGCCAGCAATGGGGAATCTGATCACTGGCTGGAGATAGTCTGGATAGAGTTAGTTGTTTAGAGGCCCTGTTCTACCACTGGATGTGAGAAGATGCTATATCCCATCAGGAAAAGGGTTGGAATTCTTCTCTGCTGTATACCATCCACTGCATCACTGATCACCAATAAAGCTTATCTCATAGCAGTATAGTGTGACAATGTCTGACATCCAACAAACTTGTTGGGAGGTCTGGAACTACAGTCAATTGCAGCACATCAACATCATCACAGCATGAAGGTGTAACCTTTTCCCATCCAACACAAAGGACTTCAACACTGTTTGCTATTTTGGGAATGTTAACACTATACCAGCACCTTCATTGAAATTATAGATATATTATAGAGAGATAGCTACATCAGTGCTTTGGACATAAACCATTCTTCTTGTGTCTTTAAATATAACACATGAACTGTGCATGAAGTGTTCACTTTCAATGTCAAAAAAAGGGGCTGTTTGGCGATTTGATACCTGAATGGGTTGGGGCATGGGTGGGAATCATGCAGTGCTTCAGATGTTGCAGACCCAGAACTCTCAGCATTCCTCACCACTAGGCTATGCTGGCAAGGTCTGATGGGAACTGACTCCAACAACATCTGGAAGGCCACACAATTCCAAGCACAAGGCTATGGCAAGTCTCAATTTTAACCAGGTGACAATATTCTTGGAAGAGTAAGCAAAGAATGAACTGCAAAGCACTTTGTACACTATAAAGTGGCAAAAGTTGAAAGTGATTAATAAAGATTGGGAATATTCCCATTCTGTTCTTCCTGCAAAGCAAAGGCAGAAAAAGGCCAGTTCTCAGATCTCTCATGCAAAATTGAAAAGGAATGGGTTAGCTATCTTATCTAAATGTATTTTATCATATTTATACATTTACAAACACTCAGACTATTATTTCTAATTATCTTCATACTTGTCAAACAGTTCCTTGATTTCTTGGCCAGCACTGCAATTCTTGAGGCTATTCCCCTCAACTATGGAGAGTCACCCAGTTCTTAAAAGATAGATATGGATAGCCAACAATAGCTATAGAAAAGCACCATAAAGACAGAATCCTTTAAAAAAGCGTTTTCATTCCAAGAACTGTTGTCATTTTTCTGCGTTTTGTTTCAAGTTTCTCTCTGAAGCCATTAGGACTAGAAACTCTCTTTTTTAAAACTGAAGTGAAGATTCTGAAATCTTTACATCCCTTTGCCCTACAGAATACACAGCCTACCTACCTAAAAGAACAAAGCCCATTAGAAAAGGTGACTTGATAGGGCTGTTCTGCTTGAGACATATATGAAATGACAGCTATATGTTCCTCATCTATCTATCTATCTATCTATCTATCTATCTATCTATCTATCTATCTATCTATCTATCTAACAGTCAGTTGAGGAAAATACTTACCAAACTTCTTCCTCCTTTTTAACCCTCTACAGATAGACTGCGCCCTAGCATTTAACACAAAATCACCAGTTGTAACTTCTTGAGTCCTCTGAAAGACAATTTTGAAAACAAGATTAACAAACACAAAAATGCTGAGAGCTCTTTAGTCTATTTACAGCATTTCCCCCTCCTGAATTCAGCCACAAGGCAAAGTAAACAAATCCTCACATTTCTTTAAAAGGACGCATGCGAAGAGTTCTTGTAATATAGGGTGGTGTTACTGCAGTTTAGGCCTCCTTGGAGATACCCCTAGATATCATTTTGATATCAATAATTTGGCTCTCTTCCACCACCCCTCTCCACGTGTTTGTGAGGCCCCCGGACAAGCACGAAACTAGGCTCAGTTAACTGTTGCAATATTCTCAAACAAAACAGGCAAGCCAGACATAGCCAGATTGCCGCTTCAGGGACCTCCCCAGCAAACACCACATTATGTATGTGCGCTACCTACAAAGGACTCCCTGCCCAGAGCAGAGAACTTGACAAAGGTCGAACCTTCCACTGTCAAGCGTTGCACATTTACATACCGGCTACACTATTGTTAATTCGGCTCTGATTCAATCACGCTAAATTGTGACCTTTCCGAGACATTGTCTCACACCCAAAACGCATTGTTCTCACCAAGTAAGGCATAGCCTACAGTCACATTTCTCCCCATAAAAACCCCCGATTCCGTGACCATCCTCGGATCGCTCCCGAGTTCCAGACCGCCTTGCTACCGCTTTGCTTGGCAAGCTTTCCCTCAGCTCCACGTGCTGAGATCCATCGAACCCCAGTATCGCTCTCTATCTTCTTTCCAGGCTTCAGGAACAGGTTTCGTATCACCCGAACCAACTATCCCTCTGAAAATCCCACTATCATACTCACACCTTTATTTTCCTTAGTTATCTGCGTGCGTGTGTTGCTTACATTGTGTGCCTGTATTTAATAAAGATCATTCACTATTTCCAACACAGTCTGCTTCTTGACTTGGTCTGACTCTGTAAACATTGGGTTACAAGATCCTGCTGCGTTACCCTGCCTCTCGTAGTGCCAACCAGTGCTCTTGACTAATTTCCCCATCTTGTGTAATTGTAAGGTTATTTAGGTGTCCCCCCCGGGACCCTCAGTAAACAGGGTAACAGTGGAGTAGAAATAGTTCAACACCTTCATCATTGTCATTTTAATTAGCATCATTATTTAAAGAAAAACTGTGTTTCCAACAGGCTTCCAGGAGTAGAATTCTTACAGAATCACAGAGTTGGAAGGGGCCCTAAGGACCATCAGATCCAACCCTCCAGGATCTCCAGACAGAGCATCCCCAGCAGGGATAGCCTATTTTCAGAGACATCCAGAGAAAGACTCCATCATCTCTATAGGTGATAGGTTCCATTGCCAAACCATTCTCACTGCCAAGAAGGTCCTTCTGATGTTGAATCAAAATATACCCTCCCATAACTTAAAACCATTAGCCCTAGTTCTATGCTCTGAAACAGCAGAGAACAAGCCTGCACACTCCTTTTTGTTACAGTCCTTGAGGTATTTAAAGAGTGCGATCATGCCACCCCTCAGTCTTCTCTTCACCAAGCTGAACATGCCCAGCTCCTTCAACCTCTTCTCATATATTTTGTTCTCCATACTTCTCCTCATCCTCATTGCCCTTCTCTGAATTTGCTTGAATCTGTCTTTACCCTTCTTAAAATGAAGCACCCAGAAATGAACAGAATACTCCAGATGATGACTGACTAGCACAGAATATAGGGAGACTATTACTTCCCTTGACTTGGAGATTATGCTTCTGTTAATGCAGGCTAAGACAGCATTTGCTTTCTTTGCCACAGCATCACACCACTGTTGCATGTGCAATTTATGATCAGCAATAATCCCAAGGTCTTTTTCACATGTAGTACTGCTGAGCAAACTATTCCCTATCTTATACCCGTGCATTTGATTTTCGTGGCCTAAATTTAGAATTTTGCATTTGTCTCTGTGGAATTTCATTACATTAATTTCAGCCCAGTTTTCTAGTTTATCAAGGTCCTTTTGAATTTTGTTCCTATCTTCCAATGTGTTCGCCATGGCTCCTAGGTTTTTTTTATCATCCACAAATTTGATAAGGATTCCTTCTATCTCATCATCAAAATCATTGATAAAAATATTGAAGAGCATCAGCCCCACAGAACTCCACTTGAGACTTCCTTCCAATCAGGCACTTCTTTGCTGGGGGAACCTTCCCTCTCAGCAGCTCCAATCAGGCTGTGCAGCCCATTAAAAACCTGCCCCAGGATGACTTCCTCCTCCACCAGCCACTGCCTGTTCAGATCAAGATGGCTCACAATCCAGTTTCTCAGCACCACAAACTTTATCTCAATGCCCCCCACACTCAATGAAGGAGATGGATATGAAAGAGAACGTATAGGACCACCACACCAATACACTCCCTATTCCACTCCTTCCCTGACCTGATTTGGACCCTGGGTGCTCATTCTCCGTATCATGTCATGGCCCCCTTCCCACACACACACACACACACACACACACACATTTTTAATATTAGTGATTTTTCCATTTTTGCAAGGGTCTTGCACCCCTAACCCCAGCAAATGTAGAGAACCAACTGTATTCCATACTCAGTTCACTAATCAAAATATCATGGGAGACCTTATAAAACATTTTGTTGAAATCCAGATAAATGACATCCACAGCATTCCCACCATCTACTAAACTAGTGACTCACTAGTTTAGATACAAAGCTGGGTTTGGCAGGATTTGTTCTTGACAAACTTAGGCTGGCATCTAATAATCACTGCATTGTCATCCAGATACTTGTACAGTCTCCTTTAAACATGAAAATGCAGATTTTTAAGATATATATGAAATGTGAATGTGACATGGGAAGCAGCAAATGCTGCAAAAGTAGGTCCCAAAGAGATCTTTGGGGAGAAGCAGACCTCTATGCAAAGATGTGACTTGAATGTAGATCCTGGAAGAGAATCCTACACAGGGTAACAATACCCTTCTGAGTTCCTAAACTCCTGGATGCATTTTTGGACAGTGATATACATCCACATTCTGGGTCATTAATGAGTCCTCTGAGAGTAGTCAGAGGCAGATCATGAAGAAAGATCCCACACAATGCTTACGATTTAATTTTAAATTAAAGTTAACAGTTTAGGAGTGGGAAAAGGAATGACGGCAAAGATTGTTACTTACTTCTGTGACAGTGTGGCAAGATCTGCAATAAAATTTGCCTTCATCTGTAATACCCCAGTTGACAGCATGACATTGTACACAAGGTTCATTACAGTCGCTCTAAAAATAACAATAAAACCATTTTAATGTAAATATCTACAGTCTACGCTTGTCAAAAGGTGTTGTAAATTATCATGGCAATTCCAAAAAGAGTCTTATTTGGTGAAAATGAATCAACTGCATGCTACATCTCCTTTAAACATTATATAAAAATCATGGTGTGTTTACTGAGACATGACACGCATTATGTTCATCAGGATCTCCAAGTAAGTGTGCCTTGAACTGCGCCAAAATACTATGCAAAATAGCATGAAGCACATTCTGCGGAGCAAAGTGGGGCTTAAGTGGGGCTTAAGTCTTTGTAAACAACACGTGTGAGACCATGGTATAAAACAGCTCAATTAATCAGATTCAGCACTTTAGTAAGATTTCTTCATTTAAACTTTATATTTAAGTGTTGCACATGAATACAGCCTTGTATGATGAGTTGGACACCCATAGAAACGACCTTCTTACACAACTATGGTTTGACAGGTTTTCAAATATCAAGATGGGATAGTCAAAATTCATACACTGGCTTCACAATTTTCTGTCTTTACAACAATCCACACTTGCTTTCTTTTTTGCCATGCACCAACAGTCTTGACTCCGTTTTAACCACATGATAACTACCTGTATAACTACCTTCAGACATGCTTCTGCAACTTGGCTTCGTCTTTTCTCAAAATGCCCAAACTCCACAATACTGGATTTTTGGCATCCCATTCGGCCCATATAAAAGGATACACATTGTAGTCCTCAAATAAGCCTTATCTCTTACAATAAGGGCCACCTACCAGACCAAACAGGGACAAGATTTTTGGCCTTTAAAAAAAAGGGACATTCTTTACCATAATAGCAATAGCATTTATTTCTATACCGCTTATCAACTGAGTGTTATCTAAGCGGTTTACAATGTATTTTAGCTAATTGCCCCCAACAAGCTGGGTACTCATTTTACCGACCTGCGGAAGGATGGAAGGCTGAGTCAACCTTGGAGCCTGGCAGGATCGAACTCACAACCTTGTGGTTGCAGTACTGGCATTTAACCACTGCACCACCAGAGGTCCATAAGAACAACTGCCAACCCTAAATCCAACACCCAACCCTCTCAAACTACCCCCTGTCACCCCAAACTTTTTAAATGGATGCTTGTCGAGAACAACATCCAACAGGTAGAGCTTCCTTGCCACAGAAGAAAAAGAAAGTGTTTAAACTGTTGAAATGCTGCTGTTGGTACCGCTGTTTAGTACACAAGAGGACTGCAAACAAATTTCTGCCCTACACTGTTATAGTCCTAATTATTCCACTTTCAACATCCTATGGAATCCTGGGGTTTGCCAGGGAGGGGCCTCAAGGCACTATAATAGCACTGTAACAGTCTAGTGTGGAAATGGCCATAGAGAGGGCACTTGTGGAACCTGAATCTGCAGAAAGGCCCTAAGTTAGGAAGCCTGACATGGGCCAATGGACTACAAGGCCATTTCCACACTACACTGTTATAGTGCTAATTATTCCACTTTCAGCCTTCTATGGAATCCTGGGGCTCGCAGTTTAGGGAGGGGCACTTAGGATTCTCAGCCAGAGAGCTCTTGGGCCTCAGGAAACTACAAACCCCAGAATTCCACAGGGTGTTGAAAGTGGAATAATGGCACTATAGCAGTGTAGTGTGGAAAGGCCCAAAGAAAGACGGGAAAGCTAAAGCAAACCCCGCCACCCTCTCTAAACGACTATCTCTCCGCTCACTCCCCATGTCTTTTCTGTATCCCTTCTGATATTTCAAGGGAGCGCTTCTTCGCTCCCAAAAGCCCTTCTGCAGCTCCTTGCACCTTTCTTTCCCCCCTCCTTCACTCCCAAAGCTGCTGCCCTCCGCAACCCCCCCCCCGCGGCCACCCTTACCGCCGCCTCCGCCTCCATCGCGGGCTTCCGTGGAAACCGCGTCAACCGTCGCCGCCCCGCCGCGAGAACCCACTTGCCGGGCGGTCCGCCCTCAAAAACAACCGGCCAGGAAACACAGCCACGAGTATTTTGGTTCCGGGATAGTAGTCGCGGAGGCCGCTCTGCTCACCGCCCCCTTCAGGGAAAGAGAAGCACCCTCGAAGGACCGGAGTTGCCGCGAAGGGACGGAAAGAGGCCGCTGGACTGCCAGGTTTTTGTTCTGCGGAAAGGGAGCCCTTGAACTGATAACAACCAAGGCTTCCTCGTGGGCGGGCACGCAATGCCTCAGCCGTGGAAGCCGCTTTTTGTGCCACAGACGCCTGCAGAGAAGTGTCAACACCATAAGGAATATTAAGATTTCTTTTTGTCCATGAATTGTGTTCCGTCAAGGATCTACGATAGCAAGCTGCACAAAAGCTAATCGTTCTCACTGTAACCTTGGGGTTCGGGTCCGATAGAAGTTGCGGTAAAAAAAGAACCTGCCAGAAATTTTAAGTAAAATTGGGTCATTTCCGCAGTGCACTGTTAGGGTGCTCATTATTCCACTTTCGACATCCTATGGCACTCCTTAGACTTCTCAGCCGGAGAACTCTTTGGCCTCAGGAAACTACAAATCTCAGAATTCCACCGGATGTTGAATAGCAGTGCTATATAGTGCTATAGTAATAGCACTATAACAGTGTTGTGGAGAAATTACCTTGGTGTAAGAAAAGTTAATTTGATATATCAATAAAAAGCAGTTTCCACTGGCTCAGCTTTGCAAAGACGTCAGTGCTTTTGATCAGGACGTGCGGGTGGCAGAACACTGAGGCCATTTCCGCACCCGCCTGTTATAGCGCGATGATTCCACTTTCAACATCCTCTGGAATCCTGGGGTTTGCAGTTTCGGGAGGGGCTGGCTAGTGCAGAAATGGCCTGAGTCTAGCTAGTGGAAATGCTATTCTGAATTTGGAAATAGGTTTGCCAAGTACTTTGCAAGCACAAGTGCTTGTGTTTTCTAATGGAAGGACACCGTATGAAAAAATACAAAATCTTGAATTCACTCCTAGTACCCTCCCTGCTCTTGCTGGATAGTGGCTTTAACTTTAGCCGTTATGCCCAAGAGAAGATAAGGTCACTGGAGCCAGACCTATAGAGGAGAAAACTAGCTTCGGCCAGAAATTAATCTTGCGGATCCATGCATTGGCCTCCACAGAAATTCTTCCTGATTCTAGCAACAAATTGTATGTTACTATTTTACAAGATTACATATTATGCAGTATTTGGATCTTTTCAGAATGCCAGACCTGAAAGACCCACTCCATCCCCCTGTATTGCAAGCATGGTGTTTGTGTATTACTTGTATTTGTGGGAAACTGCAATGAACTTTTTTGTGGTTTTTCCATGTGTGATTCACAGTACTAGGCTGTTGAATAATTAAGTAAATAGTTCTCACCTCCTCTCCTCATTTTCTTCTGTTTTGACTTCTCCCTCTCTCTATAGCACCTCACCTTTCCCATTCTGCTTTTCTACCCAACACTAATACAACGTTGCTGTTCACATACTTCGAGGGGTCTGGGAAGCAAAAACATAAAACTGTCAAAATTCATGTCCAGCTACCCTTGGCACCTACAAGCAAAACATGTGTCCTACTACACTTTTTGACTGGGAGTGTGGAGACAGAAAGAATTCATTTCCACAGAAGAATGTTGTGGCTATTCTCAGAGGCTCTCAAACAATTTCAGATTAAGGGCCTTTCCTCACTAAACTTTTATAGTGCTATTATTCCACTTTCAACATCCTGTGGAATTCTGTAGTTTACTGAGGCCCAAGAGCTCCCTGGCTGAAAATTCTAAATGCCCCTCCCTAAACTGCAAAGCTAAGGATTCCATAGGATGTTGAAAGTGGAATAATAGCACTATAACAGTGTGGTGCGGAAAGGGACTAAGAATTCTGTATTCTTGATTCACTGATCAATCTTCATAGCTATGCACTTTTTGCTGTACTGGAGCTGATCCAACTCAGTGCTGTCAAGCTGAAATAATCCACTCCTATTCACCTTTAATAAACAAGGCCATATAAAGAGTGAATGAAATGTACATGGGTGGTAAGAAACAAAAGATGTAGACTGGTGATGAGTTGAATTAAAAAGAATATAAGATGAGATCTCATGCTTTGAGGCAGACTTTTCCAATCTGATGGTTCTCAGACTAGTTAGCCACCCACCATTCCTAGGCAACAATCCCATACCCTCCAACTGTCCCCATTTGGCAGAGACAGTCCTGATAAATCTTTTATCAACTTTTCAACTTCTTTTAAAATGTCCCAGTTTCTCTTTCCTCCTTTCACTTTCCACTCCAACTGCTGCAAATTGAGTTCTATGTCAGAAGCAGTTTGCATTTTGATAACTTAGCAGGAGGTAGAGAAAAGGAGAGGAGGGGGCAGAATCTTGCTCTTCCCTGTAGACTCAGACAAAAGCAAACTACTGCAACCTCTCCTCACTTGTTTGTTCTTCCTCATTGATACCTTTGACTATCTTGGCCGCACTCTGGAGTTGCTTAACCACGTGTCCCAGTTTTCATGTGTGAAATGTTGGAGGGCATGTATACTGAACTAGACTCCTGCCACCAGGAAGATGGGTTTGGTAGTTGTTGCATCACAGCCAACCATTGACAGCTGTCCAGTGGCATGAAAAAGTTAACTTATATTAGTGACCTTGTTGGATACTTTTGTGCATTAGCTTTTGACTGGGGAAAGATATGAAGGCTGCAACTCAATCAAAGGAGTGAATTTTTCTCCATTGTTAACTTGCTTGTACAGTTCTCATAGCAACGAGGGGGAGATGGGTCACACTTGCTCACTTTGATTTTTCTATTTGTTTGTGCAGTTTGTGCAGTGCCCTTGGGAGCTTGTCCTTCCTAAGGCTTCCCTGTATGTCCAACAATGGGGATTTGATCTGATTGCCAGGCTAAGGATAAATCTGGATAGAACTTGTTTGGGGGTCCAGTTCTATCATTGGCTGTGAAGGGATGCTGGATCCCGTCAGTGAAATGAGTGGAACGCTTCTCTGCTGTGTGCCATCTGCTGCATTATTTACCATTAAAAAAAGTTTATTGTGTAGCATTAACGTGTTTTGAAGGAGCAATTAACAAACTGTGCTCTCCTGAAGTCACCAGTAACAACATCTGTGCTGGGTTCTCTAAATCATATCCTCAAACCCAAAATTAACGGCTAGAGAGAATTAATTAGCAATATCTAATTAGACAGTTTCAGTTGTCAGCATTTATGGTAGTCAATTAATTTTCTAATTTTCAGAGTTTAACATTATCAGATTGCTTTTCATACTTAATGTTCTAAGTGCTGTCTTTTACAAAAATGGAAGAAATATCTCTTTAGCCTTTGTTGTTGTGGTCCTGCGCACCCCTCCAGGTTGATAGGGTTTAATTGGTGAAATATTATTTCATTGGCAACTCCTTGATATAAAATGGAACGTGGGGTGACTGGAAGGTCAAGCTGGGCAGAGGAAAATTACTGACTGAAAACATGTGATTGCAAGGCAATTCCCACCCAAACAATGATTGTCTCAATCCTGTTCCCTCACACTTGGACGTCTCCCTGCATTGTCCCCCAAACCTCTCTACAATACAGAGCTGTTACAACAGTCATTATTTCTTTGTCATCTATATACTAAAATAATTAACACTGTCTGGACCTCTTTTATCCACGTTGCAACTTCAGTTGTCTACTCGGCTGGGAGAGCCATTCACAACCATGTCTCCCAGGCACATTCTGAGTACATAAGCCCTCTGTTTTGAGCAGTCAGAGGCAATACCTGAAATGCTGGACATCTCTGTATCATCCTAAATTCTGATTTGGTCTGCCCTTAGACAAAAGCCTAAGCCACATTGCTGCTTCTTCACTACTCTTATGGATTGGTAATTATAACCCAAAACCTTCAGCCTTGCTATACATAGTTTTTCCTCCTTTTATCCTTCTGTTAGCTCTTGTGTGAATGTGTGACTGTTTGTATCTTGTGTGAGTGAATTCCCCTCAATAAAGCACATTTTTAGTTTACTTTTGAATCTCTGGCTGGTTCTTTCCTGCTAGGACCCCGTAAACATTGGTGTGAAAGATCTCATTAGGTTACCCCCCTCTTGCAGGCCTCATAATTTGAGCTAGTTAATTCCCCATTGTCACATAAAGTTACTGGCATCACAGATGGACCCCTGAGTCACCCACATTTTGGGCTAACATTGTCAGTAAAGAGACAAATCAAAGTTGGAAAACATGTGGCTCTCCAGATGTTGTTGAACTACAGCTTCCATTAGCCCTAACTAGCTTAACCAGTGGTAAGGGCTATGGGAGTTACAGCCAACAAGGGCTTGGAAAGCCACACATTTCCTACTTCTGCCTTAAAACTGAGATTTTTGAGATCCACTGAGAAGGCCCTTCTTTCGGCCCCACAACCTTCACAGGTAATCTGGTGGGAACATGGGAGAGGACTTTATCAGTGGCTACCCCCAGGCTCTGGAACTCCCTTTCTGGAAAAGTTAGACTGGCACGCTCCCTGCTTTTCTGCTTAGGCAGACATTTAATGATTGACTATACAAGACTCATCCCACCCAAATAACGTGCTGGATCTTCCTAATTGTTGTTCTGGGGAGTGTGTGTGCATGTGCGTGCACATGCACCTGTTTAATAATATATGTTTTTATCTGGTTTTAATTTTTTGATTGTTTAATCTCATTTTAACTTTTGTATCTTGTGGAATTTTAATGACATGTTATTTTTAATTTGTTGTAAGCTGCTTAAAGTCTCAAACTGGGAAAAAGGGGAGATAGAAATAAATATAGTAATAATAATAGCAGCAACAAGAACATGAATTTATGAGTTTCTATCTCTTATTTGCAAAACAACTGATCTAAATTAGCTGTGTGTATATCTTTCCATAAGGTGTTTTAAAAAAAACTGCAAAACTCTTGTTGTCCATACCAGCTCTTTATGCACTGAACTACTTAAGCGTTATGTAACTTTCAGTTTGGAGAGTGTAAGAAATAGCTGATAAGACTCATAAAACAATTTAACACAGGATCAGCTGAAGCATCAAATGTTTATTTTAAAATACTACATTTCTGCAGAAGCGGGTGCTCCCCACAGAGAAGGACACCCCCCCCCATGGAACAGCACACATTTTATCCTCTTCGCCAGTTTCCTTCCCCTTGGACAGGACCCAAAAGTTACAGCTGCCCCTTTACTAAACAATGCCAACTTTCTGTTATCTACTATCTTTTACTCCTTACAGCCTTGTCCTTCAGACTTGTGGGTGCCTCCCAAGATGGGAGGACACCTCATCTTTATCTGTCTGGTTCCTTGCTCCTGGAAATTCAAGGCCCTGGGAGACCCTTTCTCTGCTCAGCTGCCAGTTCTAAAAATCTGTTTATTTAAAAAGCATGTTAACCCTTTAACAAAATAATAGGCTGTTCACCTCAATGAGGGCTTCACCTCTATCTAAAATCTTCCTTCTTAGACTTATTGTGTTACTGGAGCTTAAATATAAAATATACCAAAATATATATGTAAGCATATCTAAAATGTGTCATACTTATAAGCTAATACATATATGTTAATAATACCGCAGAAACTAAAATATATTTTATTTCTCTCAGAGAGCCAGTGTGATGTAGTGGTTTGAGCACTGGACTACAATCCTAGAGACCAGGTTTCAATTCCCCGCTCAGCCATGGAAACCCAGCAGGTCCTCTTGGGGAGGTCACACACTCTCAGCCCCAGAAAACCCCACGATAGGTTTACCTTAGGGTCACCTAAGTCATAAATGACTTGAAGGTACACAATAATAACAAACAACTTTCAGTTTTCTGTTTTTAGTTTGAAACGATACAAACAGAACACTGGTTCCAAAAGTTGAGTTGTTTTTTTAAATTGTAATAACATGGTGAAAAGGCTGTTACATCACAGTTACAGCATACGGTGTAACCTGGGAATTACCCATTTAGCTACTCATTTAGAGGAGGGCCATTTCTGCACCATTATTCCACTTTCAGCCTCCTATGGAATCCTGGGGTTTGCAGCTTAGGGAGGGGCCTTTAGAATTCTCAGCCAGAGAGCTCTTGGGCCTCAGGAAACTACAAACCCCAAAATTCCACAGGAGGTTGAAAGTGGAATAATAGCACTGTAACAGTGTAGGGCAGAAATGGCCTTGGTGTTGAGGGAGAAATATGCAATGTTGTCAGTCAAAGAATTCCTCAAGTGTCTCACCAGACTACAAACCACAGAATTCGAGAGGATGCAGCCATGGCAGTTAAGGCAGAATCATAGTTCTCGAATTGTGAAAGGACCCCCAAGTTAAAATTATCTTGTTCTTCTGAGCAGTGGAAGTGTATATGTGGAGGAGCATCCCCTACAGAAAAATAGTTTTCCTAACTCCCACTGCAGTATTTTTACTTTCAGAAATTTAACCAATGGGAGAAAAGCCTCAAAAATGTGGCTTGCCTTCTGTGTCCTCCCCCTCCTCTCCTTTTTGTGAAGCTATAATTTTAAATATCCGAAAGTCATTAGACTCCATCCAATCTTGGAAGCTTAGCAGGTTCAGGTCTAGTTAATGACTTGGATGAGGGACTGCCAAAGAGTAATATGTGCTGTAGGCGATCATTCAGAGGTAAACAGCCTCTCAGTATTCCTTGCCTAAGAAAACCCTATGAAATCCATGGGGTCTCCATAAGTTGACAGGTGACTTGAAGATACACAGAGAGAAAGAGAAACAGCACACTACAAACTTTTGAAAATACCTATTTCTCCCTGGGTAAGGTTTCAGGCTTTAAGGTTTTAAATCTGTTTGCTATAGCATTTTATATGGTCATGAAATGTGGTGTTACTCACCTTGAAGTCCTGGTGGAGTAGAATGAAAGACACTCACATTTTTAAAAAAGTGATTGAACATAACTGAAAGTTTCAAATGTGTATGAAAATTAAAGAAAGATGAAATACTTACGATAACACAAATCTCTAAACTAGTTTCGTTTTTTTTTTTAAACATCACATAAAATCAAAGAGTAGCAATGTTAGATACATAAGGTTACATTTCCAATTAGGGAGGATGCCCAGCAGGACTTTCTGCCCTGGGTCAGACATTAAAAATGTAATGTGATGTTATGTACATGCACCTGCTCCACTCCTTCAAACACCCACTGTGTCCCCAAAGAGACTGGAAGCATCTGCTTCTGTTTTAAATTAACCACCATTTGAGTTTGTGGTTTTGTTCAAGGTAAGAGCTGCAATTAGTTTATACCAGGATTCTCCAGCCTTACAGGGCTGGCTAGGAGATGTGGCATTTTAAATATCTATTTATGTTCTGTCTCTTCTTTCAAGGTGTCTCACAAGAAGTTATGAACCAGGCAGAAATAAAAACACAAATAGATATCATGCTAAAACACAATTGAATTAAAAATTTAAAAGCAGCTCCATAAAAAGTATGCCACCACTTTTTAACACCCCAAATCTGAGCAGGCAGTGAAAGTATCTGAGCGGCCAAAAGCCTGTCTAAGTAAAAAGGTCTTTGCTTGCAACCATAAGAAGCTCAGAGGGGTGGTGGACTAGCCAAGCCTCCCTTGGAAAGGACTTCTACAGTCTGGGAGCAGCCACCAAGAAGGCACTCCCTCATTTCTCCACTGCAGATTCCTGTGGGTGTGTGGAACCAGGGCCATTTCTGCACTACACTCTCATAGCGTGATTATTCCACTTTCAACATCCTATGGAATCCTGGGGCTTGCAGTTTAGGGAGGGGCCAGCTGGCCCCTCTCTAAACTGCAAACCCCAGGATTCCATAGGATGTTGAAAGTGGAATAATTGCGCTATGAGAGTGTAGTGCAGAAATGGCCCAAGAGAACGTTTTTAGAAGGTGCTATGGGCGCAATTCACAAAATGACTGCAATGGTAAGTATGGGCAATCTCATAACAGCAGTTTCCCAAGATGTGCTGAAAGAAAAAAAAATGCTCAAGAACCTGAGTATGAGGGAAAATTGGGACTGAAGCTCCAAAACAGAAAACCACGCTTAGCTATTATTACCATGTCCAGTTTGTGTGCCTTCCATAGGCATCTGATTGGCCACTGTGAGGAAGAGTATGTTGAATGCAGAAAGTCCTTTGGTCTGATCAAGCAAGGTTTTTGTTCTATGTTTTTCTATCATTTTTAGACTACTTTTAGGAGTTTTTAAAGAGTATTTTAATATGTTTTTAAAATGTTTTTTCTTCATATTGTTTTATTTGTTTTTTATTTGTTCATCACCTTGTACACTAGGAGGTGATATGGAAATACCTTAAGTAAATAAATAAATATCAGATGCTCTGTCCAAAATCTAGATTCCAGGTAGCCAGGTAGCCTATTTACACAACAGAATTTTAGCATTATTCTTCTATTTTGACTCTCATTCGAGTCTATGGAATCCTGAGACTGGAAGTTTAGGGAGGGATATTTAGAATTGTCAGCCAGTGCTATACCAAACTACAAATCCCACAACTCTATAGGACAGAATCCTAGTAGTTAAAGCGGAATAATAAAGCTATGGTTGTATCATGTGAGTGGGCTCCTGGATTATGAAGATATTTATCTGATGCTCTCTGGAGAACCAAATTCCTCAAAATCCACAACCAGCGAGCACTAATCAATTCTTCTCATCCTACAGGAAGGTGCATGCCATAATCCTTAACTAATTTATGCCCATAAAACCAAATCCAAGAAGATAATTGCTTAATGACATTGATAGATAATGCTTCTTGCAACCACTGTGGTTGCTTAATGCATGGGAACAAGCAACTGATCTAGGTATACAATATAAATAAGCTAAAGATAAAGGAGAACTGCAGCTCAAATGAGACAGAAAGATCTAATCTCATTTCAGTAGGTGTGGGATCTGTTTAAATAGGAGTGAGAGACATGGATCCTTGCAGTTTGTATGTGCCTGCATAGCACGCAGGTGTCATGCCTGGCCCCACTGAAACACTAAGTACTCTCCCCCATATATAATAATGCGGGGGGGGTGTAATTGAAAACGCAGAAAGATTAATATGATCTCAACAAAATTAAAAGAGCATTCCATCAAGTTGTTCTGTAATTGGTTTTGTAGTTGGGGGCATTCAAATCATTTCTGAGTTATGATAACCCAAAGGCAAACCTACCCACAAGGTTTTCTTGACAAGATTAGTTCAGAGAGGGTTTACCTTTGCCTTCCTCTGAGAGAGTGTGACCTTCCCAAGATCATCTCCCGTTTTCTCATGGCTGAGTGGAGATTCAAATCCTGGTCCCCAGAGCTGTAGTCCAATGCTCAAACCACTACACTATGCTGGCAATCCCAGTATACCTCAACCATATAAATCCTTGATAATTCCAAGGTTTGCTGGCATCTTTGTAGGGCAAAGGGATCTTGCTTATATTTCTAGCTCAAGGTATTTAATGAGATTTGTGAAATCATCAAGCAAACAGTTAAGATGTCACTTCAATTAGGTGTTTGGGAGTCCATAAAGACTTGCTGCAGAAAACTTTAATTCCTTATGTCTTGCAGCACAATCGGAAATCACACTGCGTTAGAAATCTGTTGAACAACTTTTGCTGTCTTTGTGGCAGTCCAGAGTTCAACCTATAGCTTTGTCAGAAAAGCTCACCTCACAAGTGCAAAATAGAAGTAGTAATCAAACATGGTAAAGTTTTTATCCATTTTGGCATCCACTTCTATTGTTTTCAAACAGTAATTATCATTCTAATTTTTGGAGCTGCCATCCCAACATATAGAAGGATTTATTGCTGAATGTTGCATATTGTGATTTGATGTTAAGTTGGCTACTCTTTTTTCATTCTTTCTAAAATAAATTATTATTAGATTTTTAAAAACACAGAAATATTTTTGATGTTCTGCTTTGTTGGCAATTTTTTTGTTCTCCAGAACAAAAGCATATAGCACCCTTTGAAAAAAATTCAAAGCATGCCACCATGGTGGAAAATGTCCACCAAATGTGCCCCTATTGTGTCATGATGACATATGCTTGTTGCCACATGAGAAATGTCTTCCCACTGAAGAATAGTAAAGACAATTGTACAGTAATCTGAAAGAGCATTTAGTGCATTGCAGATCATTCAGTCTTAGAAACATTCAGAATTAATATTGTTAAAGGGAAACAGAATAACCAGCAGAGCATGGCAATGCTAACTGGGGGATTCTGTGAGTTGTAGTCCAAAGAAGTAACATTCTCAGGTTCTGAATTTGGACAGCTGTGCTTTAAAAATCAAGGGTAATTGACTGTCCATACTAATTCAGCTGTGTAATGAGACATATTTATCAAGGTGCAACTACTTTTTAGCATATTGTTCACCTGATAGGAATATGAAAAGCTGCCTTATATTGAGTCACACCATTCCTTCATTTAGCCTACTATTTGTCAACAACACTGACGGCAGCAGCTCTCTAGGGTTTCAGATGGGAAACTTTCCTAGTCCTTCCTGAAGGTGATAGGGATCAAACCTTGGACTTTCCACATACAAGCCATGTGCTCTACCACTGAGTTGCAGCCTGCAACAGAAAGGTTTTGCTATACTCAGGACAAAATGAGATATATTTGGGAAATCTGTGAACCTATCCTCTAGTGTTTCCTCCTTTGGTTAAAATCAGATACAGTTCTTTGGTTAAAAACAACAGACAGCAGTATTATACTGGTCTTTTCCACCTGTGTGTCTAGTTGAAGTTTCAGATGAGCCAGGTAGAAACTACTCATTAGACCAATGATTCTTAACCATTGCTTCTCCAGATATGTTGGACTTCAGTTTCCGGGATCCCTTTTTATAACAACCACAATGGCTACAGCTCTAGAGAAATAAAGTCCAAAACATCTGGAGAATAAAAGGCTGAGAACCACTCTTCTAACCTCTCAGATGTTTCAGAGTTATAAATTTGAATAAACATTGTATTAGCTTTCATTTGTTCATTCATACCTACTTGAAAAGTTAAGTTTTATTCAAATTTAGAAGGCAAAATATGTGCATGTGATGATATAGTGGTTCATTGTTCACTGAACTCCTCCATTCATTTGGTAGCCATTCTTTCTCTCCCACTGTCTCTCCCTCACTCACATGCCAACTGGGGAAAGCAAACCTTGCCTTCAAATAATGGGATAAACATAACCGGTTAGTCAACATACAAAATTATGTGTTAACCTTTGTCCCTAATTGCATATTACTCAAGCACATGGAGACATTGATAGGAATATGATAATTTTGGAGTATGGAGACAGTCTGTCTTCTTGCTTCAGTTCACTTTTCTAATTAAGATTGTTACATGCAGTGTGCTCAGGTTGATGCACAACTCAGATAAATACATGCCCGGTGGATTCTTTCAGGCTTCCTTTCTAATGAACAAGACTCCACTGCTAATATTACACTATTGGTTCCTGTTTTCCCAAAGCTGCATAGCTGAATAAGCATGCCTGATACTGACACACAAAGCCATTTATCCCCTTCACTATAACAAAGCCATGCTCTTCAGCAAAATTGTTAAATGTCAAGCCATTTGTTTTCAGGAAACAAACCACCTGTGCTGAATAAAACTTCAAAGTGCCTCTGCTAAAAGTCCTCCAAGTGGCATACACAATTATCTCCTGCCAACTATTCACCAAGAAGAGTTGCTAATAATTTGTTTTTGTTAGTGACTCATGAATATTTTGGAAAGAGAGAGAAAGACATTGGGAAGCAACTGAGAAGACTCCTCTGTCTATTTTTTGAAACTGCACAAACCTTGCAAAGTTGGTTTCCCATTCCACTGTACCTAATCTATGTTTCAGAGCCCACCTCAGAAACATGTATCTGAGGCAATTTCCGCACCACACTTTTATAGTGCTATATAGTCCACTTTCAACATCCAATGGAGTTTAGGGAGGGGCATCTAGAATTCTCAGCCAGAGAGCTCTTTGACCTCAGTAAACTACAAACCCCAGAATTCCATAGGATGTTGAAAGTGGAATAATAGCAGAAATGGGTGGAATGGTCTGATATTCCAGCTCTGCAGATGCTGTTACCTTTCTTATCTCTTACCAGAGCTTGGAAAAGTAACTTGCTCGAGCCCTGCACACTACTGTATTTTAAGCTGAGCTACTCCTGTAAGGCTACTGTTTCTGGAAGGTGTGCTGAGACTACGGCCATTTCCGCACGAGCCTGTTCTAGCGCTATGATTCCACTTTCAACATCCTCTGGAATCCTGGGGTTTGCAGTTTTGCGAGGGGCCAGCGGCCCTTCCTGAAACTGCAAACGCCAGGATTCCATAGGATGTTGAAAGTGGAATCATAGCGCTAGAACAGGCTCGTGCGGAAATGGCCTACCTTCAATACTGTTGACCATCCCTGTGCAGAGAGCCAACATGAGGTGTGACCAACAGAAAGCTGAATATATAAGTACCTTCTCAATCTATCTTTAAGAAACAACACTGCCCAATAGCCTCTAAATATTAATTCCTGTTCCTCTTCTATTATTCAGTGCGAGAGTGGGTAATTGTGGCCGAACTGCAACTTCCATAATTCCTCACCATTGGCTAGTCTGGCTAAGACTGATGGATGCTGCAGTCCAAAAAGATCTGGAGGGCTATCCCTTCCTCATGCCTGCTCTATGGGCATGCCTATTTAGTTAACAGTAGTCAATTGTTAGTTGTTTCCTCATATTGCTTCTCTTTATAGTATCTGAATTTTATTTGCTTGCATTTATTGTTTGCAAATCTTTGTTGTGCCATAAAGTTGATTCTGACTTACAGTGAACCTGTTCTGTGTTTCTCTGGGCAGGGTTTATTCATGTGATGTTTGCTATTGCCTTTCTCTACGTATGAGAGAGTGTGACTTACCAAAAGTTCAAATCCAATGTGTGCTTTGGAATAATTTTGGTTGCCTGGGATCTGGAAGCACTGCTACCTTCTTTTAAGACAATGCTTAAGAAGTTAAGAGAAGGCATCAGGGCATCAGGAGGCTCCTGCAGACTGGCAATTTGTCCTGATTTGTCACACACCCTCTCCTTTCACCTCTTGCCGTCATCTTGTTCAGAGTTTCATACTCACTGACTCACTCACAAAAATTAAAGGGGCAGTCGTGGTGGCTGCATGGTGGAATTGGATGAAGAGAAATCCAATCCCTCCTTCTTTCTGCTAATATTCTGGGGGGAGGGGAGAGAATCCCAAAATTGATGAAATCTGTGGAATCTGAAAGGTGTAGCATTGGGTGCTTATGGAAAATGTTGGATGTTCTCTGCATAATCATGTTCTACTATAGTCCTATTCCAGTTCCCATGGTTTTAGTGCCAAACCAAAGGGGGAAAAAACAAAATGTTTTCAACTGTTTATTCATCATAATTCCCTGGCCCCTTTGCCTGTTCTTGTGAAACTATACCCAAATTGTAAAGGATGTGCTTGCACAAAAACCCTGCATAGGCAATTTTTGTCTGCAGTTTGACAGAACAGTCCCCTTCTAGGTGTCTGCTTTCTCTCCAGCCTGTAAAAATTGTGGAGAGAAGCACTTAAAGATTTTATAACCCCTTCTAGGTGACTATTATGCATATAAATTTCATCGAGGGATGAAAAGGGGCCTCGGTGAATCTGTAGCTCCAGCAGGGAGGAGCAGTTGGGGGGCTACGAGGAGGGTTCTGCTGCCTCCCAGTGTCTGTCACTGGGAGGATCACATCAAGATGCCTAATGACAGAATCAGTCCTAAGGCGAAGTATAACATGTGTCCATACCTAAGAAGGATGTCTGGTTTGTTAAATCTTTTTCATGAAGAGGAGATGCGTTGCCACCTAGTGGAAGTGGGGTTTATTACAGCAGCATACCTTCAACAGGAGTTGTGTGTGTATACATGCCTTTAAGCCACCTGTGGACATATGGTGACCCTATGAATTTGATAGGGTTTTCTTAGGCAAGGAATACCCAGAAGTGATTTTGCCATTTCCTTCCTCTGAAATATAGCCTATAGCATCTTATATTCATTGGTGGCCTCCCATTTGGGTACTAACCATGGCTGACCCTGATTAGCTTCCAAGATCAGACAGGATAATTAGCTCCCTAGGAATTCTATAGGTTGAAACCTTATGGTGGTTCATATCAAATGAATCCATTTAATATTTAGATCCTTCCCTTGTACCTGTAGCTTCCTTTAAAGAATGACTGGCTTGTTTAGAATTGCTGCTCTTGCTTTATTTAACTTTGCTTTAAAACTTAAAAAAAAGGCTATTGAATGATAGCAGAAAAAGTTAAGAAAGGCTGTTCAGCTTCTCAGCTGTTGCCCACATACATTGATATCTATGTAATATTTTTATTTATGAATATACAGCAGTTGTACTTGTTTAGAATTGTGTTTCATTGATTCATAATAAACGTGAATCAACTAGTCTCCATCCTTGCCCAATCAACATGAAAGAGTGCTAACAGATTAGAGCTTTTTGTAATGTAAGACTGTTACTGCGGTTCAGGCCTCCCCGGTGATAGCACTAGATATCTCTTTTTGATATCAAAACCATTCGGCCTTCCTCTGCCACCCTGCTCCACGTGTTTGCGAGGCCTCCGGACAAGCACGTACACAGGCGCAGCCAGTAAGTGTTGGACATTCCACTCTCCACCTAGGCAGGCAGAACAGAGCCACTCCGTTGCTTCAGGGACCTTCCTGCAAACACCTTCTTGCTTAAGTGCGACTCTAAACAAAGAAGCCCAGCCTCGAGCCGATAGTCTTACAAAGCCAAGCTAAGCACCTTGCATTTGCATACTGGCTATACTATTGTTACATCTGCGCTAAGCCCATCATGTTAAACTTGACCTTTTCCAAAGCTTTGTCCCGCTCCAAACTCGCATTGTTCTCACTGAGTATGGCATGGCCTGCAGGCACAATTCACCCTATAAAAACTCCCCGATTCCGAGACCACCTCGGATCCCTCTCCCTGTTCGGATCGCTCCTGAGTTCCATCCAGCCTTGCTGCCGTTTTTTCCGGCAAGCTCCCCTCGGCCTCCACGCTGAGTTTCTTCCCGACCATCTTCAGCTTCTTCAGGACTACGAGAAAAGGTGTCGTATCACCCATTTCCCCTGAAAATCCTTATTTCTAGCTCTCCGTTAGCTGTGTGATTGTGGTGTCTTTACTGTCTGTTTTGTCTTTTAATAAAAACATCATTTTTGTCATTTTAAACCTGTCTGACTGCTTGACTGACCTGACCCCGTAGACATTGGGTTACAAGATCCCTGCTAAGTTACCCTGCCTCTCACTAGCTTAAGAGAGTGCTCCAGTTAATTTCCCCAACTTTGTGTTTGTGTTTGGTTATTTGGGCGCCCCTCCCGGTACCCCCAGAGAACAGGGTAACAGGACCATATGTCTAATCACCAAATGTTGATGAATGGACAAAGGCCCAACCTTTAAAATAATTTCAGCTGCAGCCTGTTTGCTGGCACAGTGCTGGTTCTCCTATACCAGCTCCCTTTTGTGTAATATCGTCCCTAAAATGGTAAAGGTTCTAGAAACAAAAGCCTGTGAGGAAGGGTTGAGGGTGCTGGCAATATTTGATCTGGACAAGAGAAGCCTAATCAAAATTCAAAATGACCTGGATAGATTGGAGAGCTGGGCCAGGGCAAACAAAATGAAATTCAACAGAGAGAAGTGTAAGGTCCTACACTTAGGCAGAAATAATGGAATACAGAAATATAGGATGGGGGTCACGTGGCTGGATAGCAGTACATGTGAAAGGGATCTAGGAGTCTTCATAGACCACAAGCTGAACATGAGTCAGCAGTGTGATGCGGCAGCCAAGAAAGCCGATGCAATTCTCGACTGCATCAATAGGAGTATGGTGTCTAGATCGAGGGAGGTACTGGTACCACTCTACTCTGCTTTGGTTAGACCCCATCTTGAATACTGTGTCCAGTTCTGGGCACCCCAATTCAAGAAGGATATTGACAAGCTGGAGCAAGTCCAGAGGAGGGCGACCAAAATGGTGAGAGGCCTGGAAGCCATGCCCTATGAGGATAGACTTAGAGAGCTGGGTATGTTTAGTCTGCAGAAGAGGAGGTTAAGAGGGGACATGATAGCCATGTTTAAATATTTGAAGGGATGCCACGTAGAGGAAGGAGGGGACTTCTTTTCTGCTGCTCCAGAGACCAGGACAAGGAGCAATGGATTCAAGCTGCAGGAAAGGAGATTCCACCTGAACCTCAGGAAGAACTTCCTGACAGTCAGGGCTGTCCGGCAGTGGAATCTGCTGCCTCGGAGTGTAGTGGAGTCTCCTTCCTTGGAGGTTTTTAAGCAGAGGCTGGATGGCCATCTGTCAGGAGTGCTTTGAGGGTGTTCCTGCATGGCAGGGGGTTGGACTGGATGGCCTGTGAGGTCTCTTCCAACTCTGAATTTCTATGATTCTATGATTCTATGAAAATATCTGAAGGGCTCTCACATGGAAGATGGAGCAAGCTGTTCTGCTGCTGTTTCAGGGGGTAAGGCCCAAACCAAAGGATACAAATTTTGAAAAAGGAGATATTAGCTAAGCATGAGGAGAAACTCCTTGATGCTAAGAACTCTTCAACAGTGGAATAGGCTCCCTCAGAAGTTGGGAGGATAAAGATTTTTCTCATTAGAGATTTTTAAAATATAGGTTGGGTGGATACCTGCCAAGGATGCTCTAGCCATGGATTCCTGCACTTTAAGGGCTGGAGTACTAGATGACCCTTAAGAACAAAGGCATAGTTATCATTGAACTGGGAGGAGCATTTTCTCTCAGTCTCCTGCCAGTAGGGGGCTTCTCCTGCCCTGCCCTGCCCTGTTCTGCCCCCAGGCTGGGTCCTGACAGATGAAATAGCGGTGGTGGCAACACTTATGGGAGTATGGTACAGTACTTTGTGACCTTGGAGTCCCTTCAGGGAGCTGCATTGTGACTGGGGAAGAAAGGGAAAAACCTTATTCAGTGGAAGTTGGGATCCAAGACCTTTTCTTATGGTACTTACAATTCTCTAAAGTAATTCACTATTAGTATCCTATTTAATGCAGGTTGTGTCAGCAGGGAGGTAATGGAACTGAGATAAATGTCCCACGGCAAGAACAGCAGAGGTCAAGGTTTAGACCATTTTTTCAAGATTTTTTTTTTCAAAATAGTGATTAGTTTTGTTATTGTTGGTGGTGGTCTTCAATTCTTTTTGAACCTAAGGTGACCCTATCATGAGGTTTTCCTAACATGTTTTGGTCAGAGCAGATTGGTGTTTGCCTTTCTCTGAGGCTGAGAGAGTGTGACTCACCCAGTGAGTTTCCATGGCTGAGCAGGGATTTGAATCCTGTTCTTCAGAGTCATAGTCTGACACTCAAATCACCACACCATGCTGCCTCTCATGATAGAGCTGCCGAACTAACCTTAAGTGCAGTTTTATCAGGGAGCCACATGGGGTTGTGATTCTACAGGAGGACTCGAAGGACTTGTAGTTATCCTGATTTTTACATACCCTAGTTCACGTCAGCTCCAGCCAGCATTGCCTGTAGTGGGTGAAGAACAATGGGAGCAGTAGCAGGGACAGAAGTCCATGGGGTACCTCACCACAAAACCATGGAGGGGGGCACACTTCTGGCTCAGGTTCCAGGCTATCTATGAGCTCATCAACATCTGGAGGGCCACAGGCTTCCCCCTAGTTTACAAAGATAAGTCAAAATGCTCTAGGCAACTACACTGGTGTAAATATAATATACGACTCCCACAGTCCTTTATCATTGACCATGCAGGGTGAGGATTCTTCCAACAGTAGACAAAGGCTCTTGAAAGGCCAAATGTTTCCCACCCCTGCTTTAGGAAATGCAAACATGAAAAAGAGAGAGAGAGAGAAAGAAGGCAGATTACAATACTTGAAATTAAATAAGAATCATAGACTACAGCAGCCAATATACTATTGTGCATCCATATTCTGGTGGGTGTTGATGACATCATCAATCATCATTTTTTATTTCTTACCCACCTCTCCCCAAAACTCAAGACAACATAGATAAAATACGACTAAAAACATATCATAGATTAAATATATCAAAAACACATAAGCCATTTAAATACATCAATTTAAATTTCATGGTTAAAAATTGGCTGGGTAAGCCTGCTGGAAGAAATAGGGCTTTAGTTCTTTTTAAAATTTAGGCAGCCTATTTTGCTCTCAAATCTCGTCCAGCAGGTCATTCCACAGTCTGGGGCGGCCAACGATAAGGTCCTCTGGGTGACTGACAGGCTGAAAGGCTGCATGTCTTTTCATACCACTGCTTACGGTGAGGTGGTAATGCATCCCAAAATCATAGTTGGCAAGGTCTGCTAGCAAACTTTGAATGTTGGCTGGAATTCGTTAAGGCAGATATGAATAAGTAACCTACAAATACGTGTTTGTGAGTGGTTTGTATTCACAACCCCTGCATATTCATTACTTTGGGATATATGTAGGGACTGTAAAAGTTCCCCAGTCCGAAGTTAGCAGGCAGCAGCTACTGTGATCAATGAAGATCCATTCCCCTCTCAATTGGGAAGGGCTGACTGATCCTCAGCGCTTGTCCCAGCAGTGCTGGGACAGGGGAACAGACCCCCATCAATCACAGTGGCTGCTGCCCAGTAAGTGGGGGTTGTGGGGTTTGGGCCAGGAGACCCTAAGGAGCTACATAATTAAAGTGGTTACGTAAGCTATCTGGCTGATAGACAATTCCACCTGCTGCGTTCAACAACAATAAAGGGTTTATTTCAACTAGTCTTTCTCATTTGTTTGAAGACTGTCAGCTAATTCACAAGTTACTTCTTCCTATATAGGGATTAGAAAATACAACATGTAAATGCAGATGGGTGGTTGGTGTCCTAAGCCTTCACCACCCACAAAACAAAGTTTGCTGTTGTTTCTGTTGTTATTGTTGTGTAGCTCCAAGTCATTTCTGACTTAAAGTGACTCTAAGGTAAACCTATCAGACAGTTTTATGTGCACGATTTGTTCAGAAGGGATTTGCCATCGCCTTCTTCTGAGTCTGAGAGAGTGTGATTTGCCCAAGGTCACCCAATGGGCTTTCCATGGCACAGCCCAGATTTGAATCTTAGTCTCCCAGACTCCTAGTCCATCACTCAAACTACTATATGATGCTGGCTCCACCCAGGAAGTACTTACTCTGACATGAAATATGTGGGACTATTGTGGATATCTGCTAATAACTGAGATAGTCTACACATGTTTAGAGGCACACTCTTCTTTTATCAGTTGTTTGCAGGCTTCAGCCCAGAAGCCTTGGCATCTCGATCTGTACCAATTAAGGTTTGTCAAATGCCTATATCTCTCTCTTTTCACCTGCAGGAGGTGATGTTCAATGTAAGAGGCACCAGAGGACTTAGAAGGCAGGCTGTGACCTCTGCAAAACAAAGCAAAGCAAAGCAAAAAGCAAAGCAAGACTAAAAAAAATTACATGTGACTTAAAGTTTCTCTGAATGCCTAGGAGACTGGGCTCGGGGAGGAGGGTTTACTACCAATTTCTATCTGTATTTGCATTTTTATGGGAACAGCCTGAAGGCTCAAAGCAAAAAGGTTAACCAAAAATAGCAACAAGAACAGCAGCAATAAAAACACTTCTTGAACTCTCAGCTTCCCACAGGAAGGCAATAGGCAGAGGTGACCACCTACGAGAAATGATCTTCAACACGACTCTCTCTTTCTGTTATTTCTTAATCGGATTTTCTTCAGGTTTTTTGAATCCTGGAGTGCAAACAGTTGAACAAGGCGCATATAATGATTGCAGAAGTCATTAAAATGTCCAAGGACTTTGAGGTGTGCATTCCCATGTGCCTTCAAAGAAACAATAATGTTCAAGAAGTTAATCATGAATTTTGTTAACCCCAAACAAGCTCAGTGTTCTGGGATATAATATATGAATCGACACATGCTACTCTCTGTTGTACACAGAAAAATTCACTTTGCTTACAGTACTTAATATCAAGGATAGCCTGTAACAAATGCCTTCTAGATGTTGGCTGGCAGTTCCCATCTTCCACAGATAATGCTGACTACAGCTGACAGGAGGTACAGCCCAACAATATCTGAAGATCCATAAGTTTGTTGTTGTTGTGTGCCTTCAAGTCAGCAACCCTAAGGCGAAACTTTCATGGGATTTTCTGGGACTGAGAATATCTGACATGCCCAAGGTCACCCAGTGGGTTTCTACGAATCAAACCCTTGAATCAAACCCTTGTCTCCAGGGTCAAAGTCCAACTTCCCAGTCACTGCACCATGCTGGCCCCATAAGTTATTTATCCCTAGTTTGTTCCTTTAGCACATTAAAAGCATACATGTGGTTTTTAAAGTGCCTTGCATGACCCATCATCTGTGTTATTTACCCAATTGTAGAATTCAGGTCTTTTCGAGTTGTTCTCAAATGATGAACGATGTTTGAAATGGATGCACTATGTAGATCTATGACACATGGCATCATAGCATTTAGGACAAGGCTTGTAAGGGCTTATACAAAATTATTTTGGTCTATGAAGAGACAAGGAACTAATGCCATAATACCAACTGTTTTACTTTATGTTTGTTATGGTGGAAAAGGAGCTTATGTTTATCCTGGCTGAAAACAATGGTCTCCTAATTTTTACTTCCCATTTTGAATAGCAAAAAGATGACTGTCATTGTCATATGCAATTCTTCACTGGAATAACTGTGTACTGGAAAAGCCTGTGCCTTTAACCTATTGTTCTTATATAAGGGTTTTTTTACAAATTTGTTTATACTATCATTCAACAGTTGTCTTAAGTTTTATAACAATTTGCACAATTAGTATTGACATAAATTTACTTCAGACAGGGATAATAGGGAAGGGAATGGGTGCTGAACAGAAATAGAATTAAAATAACAATCAAAGACTTATACGCAGGAAGTCACCAGGGCATGAGGTGAAACATTTACATGGGCCCATCTACATGTGAGATTAGTAAAGGCCAGTTCTCTTGACCCAGGTCCTAGGCAAAGATCTTTCTATGTGTGGTCCAGAACACATAAAAAGCCACTTTCATCCATTGTTTTCGAGAGGGTGGATATTGCTCTTGCCAATGTTGTACTTCAAACATTTTAGCCCCAAGAAACCATTGCTGATGATCACCCAACAGGCCGTAGAATGTGGTGATATAGCTCAATAACACATGTACACCATTAAACCTAAACAACATTTCTAAAACAAGATTAAGGTGAACACAAACCTGCAGTCTAAAGGCTGTAATGCAGAAGAAAACCATATGTACACAGAAATGAGTCTCCTAAACTGGTGTCACATATCAAGGGTAGGAGACATGTTTTTCAGAGGTCACATGGGTCCCTTAACTTTTTATTGAGAACTACCCAATTCTCCTGCTCCTCTTCACTTACTGAGTTCTTTCCACTATATTTATTACTGTAAATTTCTTTGTGATCTAACTGGAAATGCATCCTTGTTTCACTTTCTCTCATTTTGTTTGTGACAAAGAGACCAGTGGTAAACCAAAGTCATTAGCTGTCTCTTTTACATGTTTTCAGCACTGCTCATAAGCCTTCTTCCTTTCAGTGACAACTTTTATTCTGTTTTATCTTTGCTTCTTTACTTAGATTGTTCTCATAGTATCCTACGAACTATGTCATTTATACATCCAGTCAACTGATTATTTACATGAATCTATGAGGCTTCCTTCCTGTATTGCTGACTTAGGTCATTTCCACATTACACTATAGTGCTATTATTCCACTTTCAACACCCTGTGGAATTCTGGGGTTTGTAGTTTACTAAGGCCAAAGAGCTCTCTGGCTGAGAATTCTAAATGCCCCTCCCTAAACTGCAAACCCCAGGACTCCATAGGATGTTGAAAGTGGAATAATTAGTACTATAACAGTGTAGTGTGGAAATGGCCTTGTTTATTGTCCGTTGGCCCAAGTCAAGCTTCCTAACTTAGGGCCTTTCTGCAGATTCAGATTCTACAAGTGCCCTCATAGAGGATGAGTGGGAATCTGTACATCAGTAATTTGGGGAAGGGAATATAGATCTATAATCAAGTACATGCTTCAAAACAGAATGGCCTCAGGTTCAATGCCTGGCTTCTTCTGGTCATAGTGCTATAAAGAACTATAGTCTTCTGAGAGCTTGAAGAGTCACTGATAGTCAGAGTAGGAAATAGTGTAGAGGTGGGCAACTGTGATGGATCCAGGGACCACATAGGTTTCCAAAAAGCCCCAAACAAAACAAATTCTTATAAGTATCTGGCAAACCAATTCTGGTTTTGAAAAACAGGGTTTTGGTGCACAGAAGCTCACAAACACAAAACATTACCCTTTAGACAGCAACTCTTGGGTCTTCCAGCCTCTAGCCATATTCATCAGCCCCAACAAACTGGGGCTAGGGATTTCTGAAAGCTGTAATCCAAAAAGTGTACATTTCCCAGGGACTGGTCAATCAGTGTTTATGGGGGAAGGAGCACTGTGTCACTCTTGGGTATCTGAATGAGCTGAGAGTATCTCAGTAAATTCTCAGGTAATCTATCATCATCTTACCATCACCACCCCCAGCACTATATGAGGACAAGGAACCACTGTCAAAATCAGTTAGGTGTTGAGAATGATTCATGGGAATAGTTATCTCAACAAACAAGCTAACTTTTGCCATCCACAAGGAAGTCCATTGAGTTTTTTGTCTTTCTCTTGGTCTTAAGCATTATTGTGAGGGATAATAATAGGCATTCTTAAACCTCTCTTTAACTATCCATTTCTTGTCTCTAAATTTTTTGGCGTCTTCCAGCTCTAACAATATTGTATTCTCCTCTCTAATTTGCTGTATTTTAAATAAATATTTGCTAAATATTGTGGTCACTAACTACTGTTACTTACTCATTTCCTAAAAAACATTCTGTTATGGTTGAAGAATTTATATACAAATTGTTATTTCCAGTTCCTTTTTATCCTCCCAAACTCTGGACTAGGCCTAAACTGCCTGCCCCCCAAAATGGGCCTTGCAAAATCTTACAGTCTGATGTATTGATGGGAAACCTCTAGTATGAGGTGAATCTATTTGAGCAAATGCTCCTGCTGCTACAACACCACACTCCCAAATTTTTGATGTACAGTCTGGGTACATATGGCTGCTCACAATGCTATAGCCACTTCCGCACTACACTGTCATAGTGCTATTATTCCACTTTCAACATCCTGTGGAATTCTGGGGTTTGTAGTTTCCTGAGGCCAAAGAGCTCTCTGGCTGAGAATTCTAAAGGCCCCTCCCTAAACTGCAAACCCCAAGATTCCACAGGATGTTGAAAGTAGAATAATAGCACTGTAACAGTATAGTGAGAAAATGGCTGAGGATGGGCCTAAAGGGTAAGTTTTTTATCAAAACCTGCAGACATACTTCTCAAAAGCACTATGTGGATGCTATATATTCTGGGGAACACTGTTTGGGGACAGAGACTAGAAAACTGTATGGCCAAAATGTTCTAGCAGTCCAAATAGGCTGTTTTCCTTGAACAGTATTCCCTTTACCCTTCCTCTGTAGCAAATTGCTCTTGAAAACTAAGGACTATCTCAAAAAGCTCTTTGAGGTAAAGCATAGAGAGAGCTGCCAGTCAAAGGAGGAAAAACCCCAAAGATGCACTTCTCATCACTTCATTGTGTCCTGAAGTGCATGTTTGTGTGGCACCTTTGTCAGTAGTACTGCAGACTACCACAAATGAATTTGCAGTGATGTGTCATTTTCAGAAACACCATGGCTAAGACCCTTTCCACAGCTTACCGTGTTCCAGACACATCTGGTGTGGGTCCCAGTGTTGTCTCTGCTAGGAGGGGAGTGGGACCGGAGAGCTCACTTCCACACCGGCTGCCTCTGGAAATGGAGGAAGTATGATGGCATGACCTCTTCCTTTCACAGTGCAGCTGGGTACTGTCCCAAGCTGTGCTGAGGCAGGAAGCATAGCCATTGAGCTTCCATGACTTCCGCACACCAGGTAAGTGCAGGTAGGAGATGTGATGGTGGCATGATCACCGGTCATTGATAGGGAAAACCCGTCAATGATTTGCTGCATGACTGCCACCTGAGGATGGGAGAAGGATGAGACCAGGACAATATCATGCAGAACCATCATCTGGCTTCCATTCTTCTCCATCCTCAATGCAGGACAATGATGTCCTGCAGAAACAGCTTAAATGAGTGCTGCCTCCTGTTGTTGTACTGTAAAAGAATGCATAGTTTCCAAGTATTGGAGATTTGTTTTTAAGTTAAAATGTCATATCATAATGGTACAGCACATGGTAATCACATTCAGGGGCCATGTGTGTTATGAGGGAGGGGAAGTAAATTACAGATAACAGTTGATTGCATTTATGGAAATGTATTTCTTTGTATCCATGACACTGTCGGTCCAGATCATGTGAAATTTTCTGGAGCCGACTTATTATAAACTTAGAGCCAGAGTTTGGAATTTTTCTGTGCAATTAGTTACAGTGACAGTTTCAAGCCTCGCTACAAATAGTTATTTGTCATTACAGTTCCAGTTTTAAAAGAAACCCTTTTCTTTCCAGGTTCTTTAAACTAACTAAAACAGCTACTTTAAAAACAAGCTGAATACTATAAATTACTGGCCTGTGCTGCAAAACATACTCTCTTCTCACCCACCTTGTCATCTTTTCAACCTCAATATGAGAGCATGGCACACAGCATGAGCCAGTGCTTCAGGTGTGATATTTGTCCTACAGCATTCATTGAGGTGGAGTTACATCCTTGTAACCATTAAAGTAGCTAAAAGTTATACTGCAAAATCAGTAGCATCTGTCATTATTGTATTTGCTAGCATGTAAGACACATTTTTTTTCCTGGAGAATGACCTGTGAAAATAGGGTGCATCTTATATTTCAGTGTGTCTCATATGCCAAGGCAAAATGGATGGGAAGGGGGTGGGTGGGGGACTTGTGGAAGACTTCTTCCTCCCACCGGTTCTCCTTCTTCCATGCCCATCCGTTTTGCCTTGGCAGGGAGAACTTTTGCGAGGCAAAATGGATGGGACAAGGAGGAGGAGAACTGGCAGCAGGAAAGAGGACTTGCCCAAGGTTCCCCCTTCTTCTCTTCCGTTTTGCTTTGGTGCCATATAGAAAATACAGCAGACAAGTGCAGTTTTGTTTGCTTGCTACTTCTAAGGTAAACAGACACCAACATTGAAGAGAGTACAATACAGTAGATCTGAATGTACTGGTACTAATTTTTTTTCCCCTGGAAAATAACATTTGAAAATGAAGTGTGTCTTGTATGCTGGTGCATCTTATATGTCAGCAAATACAGTAATTTACATTTGCAGGGTAATTTAATTATACCTTGGTTATTCGGAAAAGGAATTAGTAACCACACATAACTATATATTTGTAACTAGTTACTTCACAGCTGGTTAAAATAAGAAGCATTTCTGTCTGTGAATTGCTGGTCCATCCTTCCCAGGAACAGAAAGTGTGCTTACACAATTAAGTTAGAAGTTACGATTTATTGAGAGAAGAGAGGACCGTGCACCTCTATTGTGATATATTTTCTCAAAATATATCCTTGGGTGTTTCCATTGAGCTTATATTGTATGATTCCACTGCCTCATTCAGGAAAGTTTATGGATGGTCAAGATATCATTGCTTTGCCAGATCTCCCATGTTTTCTTTCTGTTCTCTTTTTTTCTTACCAGAGAAAATCCGTTAAAGAGAAAAGACAGAATGACTTTTAACTGCAAACAGTAGGAGCCCTCTGTCTGGAAGCACGTATAGAGTTCCTTGTGCATCAGTAGGGGAGAAGAGAAATTGGTTGGAAGGCCCAAACACTCTGATAATCAGAGACATTGATCCCAGGGAAAGTGATAGCCAGTGCTGCTGGTAAGATATACGCACCCAATACATTTGTGAGTTATGCACAGCCCCACACATCAGGTTTCCACGTCTGGCTAGTGGCCATAAATACAAATTAGGCTCTTTTAGAAAAATATAAAGAGCTTTTTAAAAATGAATAAAAGATTTAACTAAAACAAAATAAAATAAAATAAAATAAAAATACAAGATGAATAACACCATTATTAGGCTTTTTATTATGGTTCTAAAGAGTGCAGAGTTCTTATCAGCCTTGTCTGACATACTATGAAACAGTCTAATACAGAGTGATCTCTGAGTAAGAGAACACTAATTATTAAGGTTTTGGATATTATGAGCTAATTCAACTGTTCTTTCATTGCAGTTGATTAAGGGTTAGCTCAGATATGAGGCATAATGATGCAGCTGCCTTGGACAGCTGATTTGTGGGGCATAACATGAAAAAAGAGTGAAATATGTCTTAGTAATTGCATGGTGATCTTTTCTTCTGCCAGTGTAAAAAAGGAAATGTTTTTCCCCTTGGGATTTTCTGTTTCAGGTTCCAATTTTTTTTTTATTTTATTCATTGATATCCTTCCTTTCTCCCAATAATGGGACTCAACATATTTAAAAACAATACAGATTAAAACTGTGCAATAAAAGTATAAATATAAAAATTATTTGAAACACAATTAAACAATTTATAAAATTAACCATTAAAATTCATTAAATGACTGTATACAAACCTTAAAGACAACACTGCTCATCATTAAAAGTCCACCCCACTCAGTTCCTAAAAGCCAGATGGCATAGTATTTTAACTTTGCTGCCTAGAGAGGCAGTTCTAAAGTGTGGGAGCAGCTACTGAAAAGGCCCTCTCTCTGGGCCCATTTCTGCACTACACTGTTATAGTGCTATTCCACTTTCAACATCCTGTGCAATTCTGGGCTTTGTCGTTGACTGAGGCCAAAGAGCTCTCTGGCTGAAAATTCTAAATGCCCCTCCCTAAACTGCAAACCTCAGGATTCCATAGGATGTTGAAAGTGGAATAATAGCACTATAACAGTGTAGTGTGGAAATGGCCTTGTTCCCACCAAATGAGCCTGAGAAAGTGATACGACAGAGAGAAAGGCCTCTCCAG
The DNA here is from genome assembly GCA_948474755.1 of Ctenosaura bakeri. Taxonomy (NCBI): domain Eukaryota; kingdom Metazoa; phylum Chordata; class Lepidosauria; order Squamata; family Iguanidae; genus Ctenosaura; species Ctenosaura bakeri. Next base: position 114,907 of record CAOLHI010001030.1, on the reverse strand, counting down.
AAGCTCTTAGAGCTCTACAGGGCTCACAAAGTGAGATAAGGTCTTTCAGATAGCCTGGACCCAAGGCTTTATGGATCATCACCAGTACTTTGAATTGTGCCTGGAAACAGATGAAATAAGAGATATGTGTACTCCCTGCAGCCAGCCCTAGTTAACAATCTGGCTGCAGCTCTTTGGGCCATCTGAAGATTCTTATCACTTTTCAAAGGCAGAACTATGCACTATAATAATCCAACCTTGTTGTAAATAAGGCATGTGTTACTATGGCATAGATCCAGCTTCTCCAGGAACAGCGCAATTGGCATACTAGTTTTAACTATACAAAAGCACTCCTGGTCACTGCTGAAAGTGAAAACTGGCCTTCCCAGGCTCAGGGCTGAATCAAAGAATATCCCCAAAGTACAAACCTGTATTTTCAACAGGAGTATAGTCCCATCTAACACAGACTGGAGCCCTATTCGCACATCTGTCTTATCTGAATTAAGCTTCAGTTTGTTCGCCCTCATCCACTCCATCACAGATGCCAGGCACCAGTTTAGCACAGAAGCAGTTCCCTGGAATTAGGTGGAAAGAAGTAATAAAGCTGGGTATCATCAGCAGGCTAGTGACCTCTGACCCCAAAACTCTGGACAGCCTTTCCCAGCAGTTTCATGTATATTTAAACAGAATAAGAAACAGAACAGAACTCTGAGGGACTCCACAGGCCAGTGGCCAAGGAGTTCACCAGGAATCCCCCAGCACCACCCTATAAGATGCCCCTCCAGGAACGGAAAAACCACTGTAGCTGTGTACCTCCAAGTCCCACCCCAGTGAGGTGACCCTCATGGTTTTGAAAGCTGCTGAGAGTCCAGCAGAACCAATAGGTACATGCCTGTCCAGTTCCTGGTGTTAGTGGTGACCAAAGCTGTCTCTACCCCATATCCAGGATTGAAATCAGACTGCAATAGATCTAGATATTCTGCCTTATCCAGGAACTTCTGGAACTGAGAAGCCACATGCTCTAGTACCTCACCCAAAAGTGGGATTTTGGAGACCAGCCTATAATTATCCAGTATGATTAAGATTCAGGGAAAGTTGTTTTTCAAAAGAGGGCCTACAATAGCCACCTTCAGGCATGTTGGGATCCTGCCTTGTTGCAAAGAGGCATTGATCACTTTTCTTACCCCTTTGGCCTGTCCTCCCCAGGAGGGGCAAATGTCTATATTACAGGTACGGTTACTCTCACTTCTCCAAGGATCCTGTCTGCATCCTCAGACTGCACAAATTGAAGAGTATCCATCAGCACGAGACAAGTAGGAGCCAAAGTTACATCCGCTAGGCTTGTATCAACTGTGGCATCTACATCAGAGTGAATCTGAGTAATTTTAATGGTGAAATGGTGGCCAAATTCTTTGCAGCAAGCTGGTTGAATGGCCTTACTTCTCCTTTGGGCCAAATTCTAACATATTTCTGAACACTAAATTCCACTGGACGGTTCAGTGAGGATGCAGTGGTGGTAGCCAAAAATGACATATCCAGCTTTGGTTGCTCTACAACTTTACTTTAGGGGAGTGGGCATTTTCTGTTTTGCTTCAGACAGCAAATTTTCTTGGACTGGCCCTTTCATCCTCATTAAGGCACACAAACTGGCTGTAGGTAGGTACACAGAATGGCTGTACAGAACTGAAGGTGTGAGACCTGCACTGGAACCTAGAAGAATTGGAGGAACTTGTAGGTACTAGTAGAATTCCACCCCCCTGACAAAAGCCCTAAGGTGCCACAGAAGGGGGACAACATTTCTAATGAAACTACTGAAAGGTTCTTGCTTCAAAGGATATCCAACAAAGATGCTGCAAGGTCCACAAAGGGAAGCTCTCCACATTAATACAAACTCACACAGCCATCCTATGATATAAAATCTGTGCTGCAAAGCACGATGCTAGAATTATTAACGAATTTCATATTGACTGAACATCCTTGCTATATGTTGTTACCTATCTCAGAGTGAGATTTTCCTATTCCCCCTCCTTCTTTTGCAGTAAATGTAGAAAATAACTACCAAACCATCAAAGAGCTAGGCAAGAAAGAGATTTTGTAACCTAGCAACAATGCAGAATTTCTTCAGAAGAGCGAAACCTGATGGTGGTTGGGAGAGATATTTTGAAGGGGGAAAAAACCAGATTATTATCTACATAGGATTGTTGAAGGGAAAAGTCTGAGAGAATTGCTATGATCATTAGCAGAATATATTACTGGCTTGTCAGTTTACATTAACCTTTCTCTCTGATGCCAGACTAAAAAAAAAGTTATATACATTTGAGTAAACACTCATTCTTGGCTCTAAAATAAATACTTAAAAAGGATTTTCACAGAAACATACACATCTGCATCATGTGTTCACAAGAAGAGCTTGGGAAAAGTTACTTTCTTTCAATATATGTAATTAAAAGTTGCCCTCTTGTTACCTTGCCCCATCCTTTTGGCCACACTCCAATGTTGCTTGACCATACATGTCCTGGGCCGTTTCCACACTACACTGTTATAGCGCTATTATTCCACTTGCAACATCCTATGGAATCCTGGCTGGCCGGCCCCTCCCAAAACGGCAAACCCCAGGATTCCATAGGATGTTGCAAGTGGAATTGTTACCCTGTATGTTGGGGGTCCTGGGAGGGGCGCCCAAATAACCAAATAAAAACACAAGATGGGGAAATTAAGCTCGAGCACTCTCTTAAGCTAACGAGAGGCAGGGTAACTCTAGCTACGATCTTTAACCCTATGTATACAGCGTCAGGTCAGAGAGCAGATAGACAAGGTTTTAAAGTAACAAATAATATTTTATTGAAGACAAGCAACACGAAAGACAAGACATACACTAGCTACCTGAGAAATAGAAATGGAGAGCTTTGGAGAATGGGAAGTATGACACCTGGTCTCGTAGTCCTGGAGAGAAGATGAGGTTGCAGGGATGGGAATTCAGTGCGGTTCACTGAGGGGAGTTCATTGGACAAACCGACAGCAAGGTGGAATGGAAGTCCAAAGTGTTCCAAGAAGGGAGGCAGACTCAGTTATTGGAAACTGAGGGGAAAACTTCACTGGACAGAGCAGCAGCAAGGCTAGATGGAAGTCCAGGGTGATCCGAGCAGGGCTTGGGAAAGGGGACTTTTTATAGGGTGGATTTTACCTACGGGCTATGCCATGCTCAGTGAGAACAAAGGAAATTTGGAGCTGGACAAAGGATTTGGAAAAGGTCAGGTTTTACATGATGAGCTTAGTGCTGGATGACAATAGTATGGCCAGTATGTAAATGGCTCAGTATAAAGGAATGGCTCGGCTCTTGGCCATGCGTCTTTGTAAAGATTCGCGCTGAGCAAAGCCGGTTTGCAAGAAGGTTTTTCCCTAAAGCATCGGAGAGGCTTAAGTTGCCTGCCTGAATGAGGTTTGGAATGTACAACCATTAACGGCTGCGCCTAGTACGTGCTTTTCCAGGGGACCTCTGCAAACACGTGGAGTAGGGTGGCAGAGAAAGGTCAAACAAAGGCCAAATTATTTGATATCAAAAGGATATCTAGTGCTCTCACCCGACATATAACCGTGATAACAGAATAATAGCATTATAACAGTCTAGTGTGGAAATGGCCCCAGTTTTCATTTGTGAAAAACTGGACAGTGACCTCAGGCAAATATCTCAGCCTCAGAGGGAGGCAAAGGCAACCCTCATCTGCACAAATCTTGCCACAAAAACCCTGTGATAGGTTCACCTTCGGGTCACCATAAATCAGAAATAAATTGGAAACAACTTGAAAGCGCACAATAACAGCGTGCATCTTGTGCCTTCTGCTGCAAGTGCCTATCCTTCCTGAACTTCCTCTCTGCACTGCTGCTACTAGGAGTAAGAGGATGCAGGGATTATTATTTGCACCATTGCTCTCATCCACAGTACTTTCAATACCCAACAGCTTGTTCAACAGGTGTTTTGGTGACCTACTAGAAAAATAGAAAACTGGGAAAGAAGGAACACATGGGGATTACCCTCCTTCCTCATCCTCTTTCCCAGATCCTGCTGAGAAAGAAGGAAGGGAAGGAGTTCATGCCTCCTCTCTTATCCAGAGTGATCAGGCTCAGAACATGGATCAGTGGGGAAGCAAACAAGGGAGGGATCATCCCTGCACACTTTCCTTCCCAGCTGGATTAGGCTTCTGCAGACAAAAGGGAGGTTAAAGCAGGGTCAGCAAACCTGTGGCCCTCAACAGTGTTGTTGGATGGCAACTCCCAACATTCCTCAACATACTGGTATGCACTGTCTGGAGTTGTGTGAATGTCACTCCTTGATTAAAGCCTCCCTCCTTTTCCAGTGATTTGGAGGAGGATTTTGGCTAAGGAGAATGTATATAGACCCCTGTCCAAGGACTCTGTGTGGCTGGGGAGTGGAAGGCAGGAGGATGGAAGACTCTGTGTGGCCTAGGATCACTTGTACACTTTGTTGTTATGTGCCTTTGTGTTAACTTCAATCTATGGAGACCCAATTGTGGGGCTGTCACAGCAAAACTTGTTCAGAGGGCTTTGCCATTGCTTTCCTCTTAGCCTGTGTTACCCCAAAACATGGGTGACTCAGGGGTTAACCCACAATGCCAGTACCTCCATGCAATGGTGAGGAAGTATTAGCTCAAAATCAGGAGGCCTGAGAGAGGCGGGCAACTAGTGAGATCTTTCCACCAGTGTTTACAGGGTCTTGTGTATGGAAGAACCAGCCAGAGATTCAAAAAGTAAGCTAAAACATGTTTTATTGGGGGAATTCATCACACACACACACAATCTCAAACAGTCATGCATTCACACAAGGCTAACTGAAGGAAAAGGGATTAAAGTTTATGATAGCAAGATTTCAGGGTAAAATGGGTGATATTTACCAATTCAGAAGAGTAGCAAAGAAGCAGTGATGTGGCTTAGATTTGCATCTAAGGACTGTACACAATTGGGAATCAGAGTGACAGAGTGGCTACCAGCAATCAAGGTACTGCAAGCTAGCATCAAAACGGGGGATGGGTATGCACAATTTTTACCTGGAGGGCATGGGTGCAAATGGCTCTGCAGCTGAGTAGGCAATGGAGTTTGCAGAGTGGACAATGCAGTTGGAATGAGTTGATGGTTTTAGCATTAGGTGACAAAAGAGGTTAATGGTTGTTTGATAGCTCAGTGTTTGTGGATGGTTTGAGGATAATGGGATAGGCTGCAGGGTGAAAAGAAGAGGACTTGAGACAATCATTGGTCTGGTAGGAATCTCCCAGTCACAATTGTTTAAGAAAGCAGCATCATTGAGACTATCAGCAGCTTATTATCTCTGGAGTTTCCTGGTGATTTCCTGACTAAGACCTGGCTGTGCCTAGGAGGGGTCTTCTTGAGCTTAGATTCCGTAATGCATGTGTTTGGCCAGCTTTCCTCTTATCCAGCAGAGTCGTCCAGCCATATCAGTTTATATCAGTTTTAATGTATGCCAATTAAATCATATCAAAGCATGGAGGTGTACAGTTACCAGCAGCTGAGAGTGTGTGACTTGTTCAGAGTCACTCAGTGGATTCTTATGGCTGAGTGGGGCTCTGAACCCTGGTATTCTGGAGTCCTAGTCCAACACTCAAACTACTACATCACACTGGTTATCTGCTTGTATACTGGTAATCCCTTCTAGTTCTCAGTTGCCTCTGTCACAAGAGATAGATTCGTTGCCCAGCAGAAAGCCCAAATTAGCAATGCAACATGAGCAAGGAGTTAAGGAAAAGTTTTATTTCTGTAGCAGAAATAGGTCAACACCTTGTGGAAGTTCAAAGATGAGACAAAAACACATCTCCTAGCACCCAGCATCAAACAAGTGGGTTTCCTCATGTAAACATTCGGAAAACAATTAACACGTAGTTCAGGGCACATCCTCTTTGTCTGGCATCTATCAACATTAAACTGTTTATCATTTTCAGATAGCATGTGATAATTCGACAAGAACTTAGGTGTTTACTTTCTTCAGAAAGTCTATTACCTTAAAAAAGGAATGCAATTAACAGTTGCAAATCAAGGAGAAAGTTCACTTTTCTCACCTATATGTTAAAACACAGGATGGAACCAAGGCTCTTAATCTGTTTAGCCTCCATGATCCTCTCACTTCTAGGGAATGGAGATCTCAAGACTTTTGAGTTCAGATTGGAAAAGGGGAATTTCTAGCTTTGAGAGTGAGAGTCCTTTAAAAATAATACTATTTTAAAAATAAATACTATTATTTATAGTATTTCAAAAATAATACTATTATTAAATAATATAATATTATTTAGCAATAATATTAAATATTAAATAATTATTGGTTAGAGAAAAAAATACCTGGATGTATTGCAACTTTCAGATGGTCTCTAGAAGGTCTGGAATATTTTTGTTTAATTACACAAGGCTTACTTGACCTGGCTGTTTCATTTCACACGTCCATAATGTTAGTTTTGAATAAAAAGTTTGCCAAAACATGTTGAACTGCCCTTCTATCCCGTCTTTCTCCCTCTAGTACCAGATTTTCTGTTACAGAAGCAATGCCCACGAACTCATCTACTATGTCAATTGATGTACTGAATACCTGTACTTCAAAACAGATATACTTGAATTTCAGTGTGGATTGCAGTACCACATGGAGTCAAAGGGTGGCAGACAGCAAGCTCCTCAGGGGTAAAAATTAGAAAACCTTTCAGCATGACTCAGGTGCCTGCAGCTGGCAAGAGATGGGATATAGCTGCCAGAATTCCAAACCTTTATTGGGTTCTGGGAGTTGCAGTCCAAAAAAGTAACTTTTCCAGTGAAGATGATCTTTGAAATACTACAAATATGAATTACCATCTTCTGGCCTTTTAACAGCTGTTTGTATTGCTGGAGCAAGACAGATCTCACTTCTGTGTAACTCAACTGCCTTGTGAGCCTTGACTCACAAGTGTGCATTCTTGTATCAGAGGAGGAATTCCTGAATTCTCATATGCCTAAAGGAAAGAGTGAAGGAGCAGTTGAAATGGAAGGGGAGAAAAAAAAATGAGAAAGAAAAACATACCCTCCAACATTTCACAGATGAAAACCAGGACGAACATGGGGCCAAGCAACATCAGAGTGTGCTCTAGATGGTGAAAGTTAATAATGCAAAAGAACAGATAAACAAAGAGAGGGTGTAGAGGTCTGCTTTTGCCTGTGCCTACTGGGAAGGGCAAGATGCTGCCCTCCCCTCTTCTCCTCAGTTAAGTGTGAACTACTTTTATACTTTGAACTCAAAGTTTGCAGCAGTTTAAGTAAACTGAAGACAAAGAGGAGAAAGTGGGACATTTTAAAGCAGGTGAGAAAGTGGGATGAGAGAAGAATAATCAGGACTGTCCCTGACAAATTGGGACAGTTGTAAGGTATGTTTTTGTGCCTTCTTGGTTAACCTGATTAAAGGCATTACACTAAGATGGATTTGAGGATGGGAGTATGTGAACTTAGGTGAAACTGGGTACATTCACTTAAGATTTTTTTTTATCCTAGTTATTGTCTATTTCAATTGTGTTTCAATTATATATTAATATATTATTTGCTCAAACAATAATACTTTGGACAAGGACTAAAGCATGCCAACTTCCACTCAAACAATGGGTGAAAGTATAATTGCGCAACTAGCATCTTAGAACTAAAGTGAATATCTACCTTTATGACGCAAAATAATTCTTGCTCAGCTGGTACTTAAACCATATTTTCAAATTCCTTTCCATCCTACTTTTCCTACATGCCTTCAGGAATATGCTTTGACTCATAGAAAAGAACAGGACAATCCCTCTGTGCATGGTGGCTAGGAACACAGCTAATATGAAAACAGAGAGAGAAATATGTACTACAAAATTAAAGTAAAAGACATGCTTCATCCTCCCTAATACAGCTACCAGCTCCAGAACCGTCTTTCAGCTCTCTCTTGCTGCCAGCCAGCCAGCCAACCAACCATGCATTGGCTGCCATGCTGGTAGGATCACAGAAATACACTTGTTGGTGGCTGTTCAAGGAAGCCCACCAGTGTCTGATGCAGAAATAGCCACTGTGGTCTCCTCTCTTCCCCAAGGCCCCTTGTACATTTTGCTTACTGAGAAAAGAGTGGGGCCATTTGCTTACTGAGAAAAGAGTGGGGCCAACTGGCCCCTCCCTGAACTGCAAACCCCAGGATTCCATAGGATGTTGAAAGTGGAATAATTGCACTGTAACAGTCTCGTGCGGAAATGGCCTGGGTCTTTGGATCCTCCCCACTTTGGTTCAGTAGTTGCATGCCTAACAGTTTGCTGCTTGAAGTAGACAGCATTGCTACTTCCTTCTACATTCCACATATATATTATCATGATCATCATCATTGTTATAATTGACTATATATATAGCAGCATCAATGTATATGGCACTTTACAGGTAAAACACTATAAAACTACCAGCCCTGTCAAAGGCATACAATCTAATACACACCCACACCCACATAATAATATAGATATTAAAGTATGAAATTCAACTGTAAAATAAATAATCCAAACAGAATCCAACCACCCCCATGCTATATAACATAAAGCAAAGTAACAAATACATGTAATCAGAATATGCAAGATGATAAAAAAAATTAAACTATAATTCCAAAAGCTTTGAGAAACAAGAAAGTTTTCAACTGTGATTTAAAAACAAGGGAAGGAGCAGTTTGCAAATATTCAAGGAAGCAATCCCAGGAGTATGGAGCAGCAAGTGAGAAAGGATGAAGCTGAGTGAAGGAAGAGGAACCCCTTGGTTGAGTGAGAAGCCTTGAGTTTCTAGAATACAGATTCTGAGCAGGCTGGTTAAAAGAAAAGAAAAAAGAAAAAGAAGAAAGAGAGGACTGAAAAACAGGGGGAGCTAGGTTGTGTAGAGCTTTGAAAATTAAAACAAGAAGCTTATTTGAATCCTAAAAGGAATAGGCAACCAATGAAGAGATGTCAAAAGTGGGCTAACGTGGTCAAAATAATGGGCCAAAAAAAGATAATCTTAGCAGCAGAATGTTAAATAGAAACCACAGGGTGAGATGGGATAATGGAAAACCAGTCAAAAGAAGATTACAGGAATGAAGGCGGGAAATGACCAAGGCATGAACTAAAGTCTTTGGAGAGGATCAGATAGAAAAGATTGATTTTGGCAATACTGCAAAGAAAAAAGCAACATGATTTTCCTACAGCCTCAATGCAAGGAATAAAAGACAAGAGTCAGAATAAAACCAAGGGCTTTATCACATCAGGTTCTTCTTCTGCTAAAACAGTGTTCTTCTAAATATGCTATTGAATCAGGATTACTGTCTTTGGTTTTCCGTCTTCAGAACCATTCCAGTATTACAATGTTCATTTGTGATAAAGGATTATCATATACAGCATTTGGGACTGCCCACCCTCTACCTCCTCCAAGACATTATACCTGCCCCATTTCCTAGTTGGGTAGTCATGTGCAGACACACACACACACACAGACCCCCCCCCATATAAATGAAAACAGTCTTAATTTTTAATTTTTTTTTATTCTTGTCGGGGATGACTACCTGATCAGAATAGACCAGACTTCTAGCTTCTGGCTTAACTAATCATTGGCAGATGAAAGCCAGCAGCTACTGATCTGTCTGCTTCATCAGTCCTGATGCTGACTTTTATATGCAAGCACTTTCTTAAGTCTGAAGCTAGAAGAAAGCATGAATTAATCATTTAACGAAATAAATACTTTTTTTTTAACTGTAAGACACTTTTCTACATATATTTCTAAGCATATGGGGAGCTGTGTGTGTGTGTTTGTGAAAGAGAGAGAGAGAGAGAGAGAAACTCCAGAGACTCCAGAACAGGGCTGGAAAAGGAGGTTGGTGGACAGGCAGTGAGCAAAGTTATGGCTTCTCTGACAAGCCCAATGGCAGAGGCAGTCATTTAGCAATGGATTGTTTTCCTATAAAGAAAAAAGTTTAAAAGTTTATCAGTTACTTTGCCAATTGAAATGAAATCCAATTGAAATTCCCACCCCTTCTTCTTCTTCTTCTCTCCTGAGCACTGGATGTGGACTAATGTTTCCACATCCACAGCATGCTCACTGGATACCCCTAATCATCCAAAATCAGCATAAAAGTGCAATTGATTTTTTGCACAGGAAATCATAGCACAACAGAAGAAGAAAAGGGGGTCATTAACAGATTTTTTAATGTGTTAATAAAAAGAAACACCTTCCAAACTAGTGTCCCATGGGGGAAAAACAGAAGAGGATCAACACCACGTGATAAGTCCCACCCAAAGATCCTACTATTCTGCTTTAAGTGCAGTTAGCCTGCCTTGTCTGTGAAAGCCCTAAGGTTACATGCTTCCTTCACATGGTAAATGGGAAAGTTATTAATAGTGATGTAAGGGAGGTTTTGGGTGCAAAATATGTAGTTCTGTCTTTGGCATATTAAACTTTAGGCAACGATGAAGTGCCCATGATAAGATGTTCACTATCAGAAGAAAGCTCTTCAGTGGAGAAATGCAGCTGAGTATGATTGGCATAAAGATGATGCTGAAGATCCGGCCAATATGATTGATCACTGGCACATATAAATCAGCTTGAGATTCTTTGAAATCTTGTGAGATTTGAAGTCCCGTGAGACTCTGAATAAGGTCTACCATGTAATTTGCATGGCAAATTGCATGGCAGATCTCATGTCTAAATGTTGCAATGGGGACTTAACCTCAGGTCTATGCCGAGCAGGCACTCTGCAAGGCCTAGAAGCAACAGTACCTGTTCATGTAGGCATAACATGCCCCCTCTGCAAAGATATTGGAAGTAAGCCTTGCACCAAGACAGAGAGCCAGACTTCATGTTCTGGGTTGAGTGAGATGGCCACAACTTTAATAATAGATATACTAGTTTGATACATTCATATACAATTACCCTCTAGATACAATGTGTAGGAAAAGGGAAAAGAGGACACCAGGCTCCATGGTTCCTAGTCCGATACATTGCTCAAACAGGGCCTTATGCAACAGGTTTCTGGGAAGTATTTGACAAAGCTTGCTGCAATTTCCAATCCATGGGATGTGAAGTTGTCCTTCTGAGGAGAGGAACCCTACCAAAAATGTCTGACCAGCCAGTATGCAAGCCTATATATAGGCTTGCTTGATGTCCCATAAAATCTTGTGAAATTTGAAGTCCTGTATGACTTTGAAGAAGATCATAATTTGCACCAGATCTCACGCCTAAGTCTCACATCAGGAGACTTACGGTAACCCCAGGCCTATGCCAACCAGCCTCTAGGCAAGGCCTGGGAGTGGGAGTGCCAGCCCACGTGGGCTTGGCACCACATGCCTCCTCCACAAATGCATCTGAGGTAAGCTTGTGAAAAAGCTTCAGAATCAATGGAATGGAACTCTCAAATGAATGAGGACATGGATTATGAATAAGCATAAAAGAAACAAGGTAATGAACAGAAAAAGGAAATTCAGAGATTGAAAAACAAGAGACAGAGCAGTTCTCAATAAGAAGAAGATCAAGGCAATGACCAAGGGAGTATGTGGATAAGTCAGAACAAAGCTTAAGTCTGAAAGAAGACAATAAAGAAAGATAACACAACAGAGCAGAATCCTGGAAGTTATCCACACGAGTATTAAAATCTCCCACAATATGAGTAGAAATATCATCTTGAGTTAAAGTCAATCAAGAAATCAGAAATAAAAGTTGCAAACTGGCCTGGTAGTTAGTAAATTATTGCAATCCAGAGGTGCAAAGGCAAAAGGAGCCTCACTGTTACAGACCTAAAAAGAAAAAGAAAAAGTATGTTGCTGGAAAGGAACAAAGCTGAAACTATCATGAAGTACATAAAAGAAGACCCACTGACCTCTCACCCCGCACCTCAACTCCCATGAAAAAAGGGAGCCCTCTAAAGGACAGAGCAGTTGAAGTAGGAGTACCATGGTCAGAAAGACAGGTTTCGGTGACAACAAGAAAGTGGATCTTTCTTTCAGATCTGGAGAGAAATAAACTGTGAACAGCAGCAACTTTAGGAGAAATTGAGGAACAATTCTGTAAGGATCAAAAGAAGGGAGCTGAAAAGAAAGAAGACAGTATGTAGGTATCAGATTAGTAGAAATGGAGGCCACAACAAAGGCCCTTTCTGCAACTCACCTTTTTCCAAAGCTGGGATGCAGTGATCGCATGAGCAGCCTCTAGTGAGAGGCTTGCGCATCCCAGTTTCTTCAGCTCCACAGCTGCCACTGCTTGAGCAAGAGCCCTGCCTCTTCCTTCTGTAGTGCAGCCTGGGAGTTTCCCAGGCTACACTGGGCAGGAAGCGCGAGTGCTGTGGCTCCAGAGTTCCGCACGCATGGGAAGTGTGCACGAGGCCCCGGAGAGACGCGTGATCGTGCACCATTTTTAGCTCACAGCTGAAAATGAAAAAGTGTGCGGTCGGTGCCTGCCAGCCCCTGGAGCGTCGTGCGATTGTGAGTGCATTGTGTGGACTGTTCCTCACATTCGTGCGATGCTCAAGGGGCCCTTTTGCATGGCAAATGCTGTGCGAAAAGGGCAAAAGAACAAAGAATCGCTAGTAAAGAGAACTAAGATCCTTAGCTGGCTGACATATGGCACTTCCAGGATTCTTCTTGCAGAAGGACCTGGCCTGAGGTTATACGTGCAGCTCCCAGAGATGACAGAGCCAGGTGTGGGAAGGCAGTACCTGGGCCTGTATCTGCCAAGAGGGAACTGGAAACCAGTCAATAGGCCCACCGGAGAGAGAAACCTCTGCAGAGGCAACAATAGCAACAGCTGGGTAACACAGCCTGCCTTGTACACACTAGAGAGATTTTTCCTCCCATGTGTAATTTGAATCTTCCTTTTCTGCTGGGGATGGAGGTGGTAGCATCTTCCACCAAACCTGAAGGCATCTGCCCCATTTAGAGAGTTCAGAGCACTCACACCTTTGTCCTCCAAGACTGAATCTACGCAGGTTAAATAATCTGGCCTTAACCTCAGTCCCAGTCCTGTCAAAACACACAACATTCCTCATTTTCCAGTGTGAAAACACTTCTTTTCAATGCCTATGGGCTTTAAGATGATTTTTAAAAACTTCCAGTTTGTTGTTTTGGAGAAGAACCAGGTTTTTAAAACATGTGATTTAACAACCAAATTGGGATCACGGTGGGATTGGGGGTGAAACTGGGTTGGGGTGAGGCTGGTGTAAGGCCCCACTTTGGGGGTCCCCAATATCAGTGTGTTTTGGATGGGCACCATATCTAATTGGCATCATATGTAATTGGCAACACATTTTAATTGGCACTAATATCAAAATCAAGCCTGAGAGGTGACTGAGAGGTCAAACCGAGTGAGGGAAGAAATCTGACTGTAAATGTGAGAAAGAGACGCTAGTCAACCTAAACACCCTCTAGGTGAGATTAGGTCATTTGCCAGGCAGCAGCTGTTGTTCCTGTGGATGATTGGCTTAAGTAAAAGCTGAATGTCTTTCCAAGGAGCACAACTGGGAAAAGCCCACCAGGACACTGATTGACAGATACCATGCCCTGTGCACCTGGACTCCTTCCTCTTGCCTCATAATACAGAGCTATTACAACAGTCATCATGCCTTTGTCATCCATACACTGCAAACATTAGTGGGTTGATAGTCCATTGTCTGTACTGCAACTCTCATTGTCCACCAGGCTGGGAGAGCAATTAACTCACACCCCTTCAGGGAGAGAAACAAAGTATATAAACCCTTGGTTTTGAGAAGTCAGATGCAGTCAGATGAAATGCTGGAGCCCACTATATCACTATGAATCCTGATCTGGCCTGCCCTTAGACAGAAATCTAAATCACATTTCAACTCTTCACTATCCTTCTGGACTGGTAATTATAAACCCCCCAAAGCCCTCAGCTTCTCTATACATAATTTTTCCCCTCCTTTTCTCCTTCAGTTAGCTTTTGTGTGAATGTTTGACTGTTTATATTTTGTGTGCATGCATAAGTGAATTCCTCCCAGTAAAAATACATTTTTAGATTACTTTTGAATCCCTGGCTGATGCTTTTCCTGCATGAGCCTATAAATATTGGTAGAAAGGTCTTGCTAAGTTACCCCCATCTTGCAAACCTCCTCTTTGAGCTAATTAATTCCCCACTTTTGCATAGAGGTACTGGCATCACAGGGTGGCCTTTATGACACCCACATTTTGGGGTAACACTAGTAGTTGGTCATCTAGGTCACCTGATCATTTCCACCACAGGAGGGTAGCTTCCTTGTTTGCATCCAGAAGAGGGGTGTTACCTTTTTTTTCTTTTTCTTTCTTTCTTTTTTTTTAGAACTTGCTGTTTGTATGCATACATTCACAGGCTAGAATTTCACCACTCTCTTCTCTACCAGCTTCACTTTACAGAAGTGCAGGTGAGCAATCAGAATGAAAATAAAACAAAAACTAAGTGAATGTGAGAATATGCACATGCATTGTGCAAATCCAACATTTTCCCAGCTGCTGAGGTCATGTGACCAGACATAAGCTGATACGACAAACACATGCACACAAAACAAGCACCCCCTTGCACCAATATGGCTATGTAACGGGGGTCCAGTGTGACCTTCCAAACTGATTACAGTTTGGATTAAAACAGGTGTGTGAGACAGTAAAGGGATCAAACCTGGGCATGGATACTACTCAGTGGGGCTGGGATACGACCTTCATGTAAATTCAACCCAAGAGAGGGGAACACCCAGGCCATTTCCGCATGAGACTGTTATAAGGCTTTGATTCCACTTTCAACATCCTATGGAATCCTGGGGTTTGCAGGCCCCTCCCGAAACTGCAAACCCCAGGATTCCATAGGATGTTGAAAGTGGAATCAAAGCGCTATAACTGTCTTGTGCGGAAATGGGGCTGACACTGCAGGTCTCTAGCATCTGCTACCTGAGGCAGTTGTCTTAGGCCATTTCTGCACTAGTAACAGTGTAGTGTGGAAATGGCCTTACTCTGCCTGATGATAAGGCTGGCCCAATTCCTGACTCAGAGGTGGGTGGTGCTGGTGGTAGAAGAGGGTTAACTTAAAATTTCTAATATGCATGTGTGTGCATAGGAGAATATATAACATGCCAACTTAAAAAAAAAATTACCAAACTGTAACTAGCAGCGTCCATTGAAGAAAGTGTGAACCACTTTCCCTACTGCTAAACTAAGAACAAAAGATACTGGCTGTATCACTATAACCACGGAATAGTCACATGTCCTCATTTCCTTGCAGGAAGGGAGTGGCTAACAACCTCCTTAGGAAACTGTGCCCAACCACAACCACCGAACACTTGCAAGAGAGCCTGTTGATTAAAGTTTTCCATGTCAACAACACATCCAGTGGAGAAAAAGAACATTCACACACACATATAGAGATTTTTTTTCCTGCTTGCACAGACTGTACATTACTAACTCCTACGTCCTTCAATTTCCTTATCTCCAAAATGAGAATATAATTAGCCCAAGAGTTTTGAAGGATGTATTACTTCTTTGGACTATAGCTTTCAGAATTCCCAAGCATCCTTGGATTCTGGGAGTTGTAATTAATAAACCCCTAACTTTTCCAGTGCAGAAGGTTTTTGAAATACAAGCATCCATTACCAATTTATTGCATACTCCTGACAGGACTGTTGAGAGTATTAAGATTTTAATTTCAGTTCTGTAACAGGAAATTAAAGTAGGCTGAAATCATCCCAAATGCTGTTCCTTTCAATTTATCTTTTGAAGGTGGAGAAGAAATGAGAGTAACAGCATAAGGATGAATACTAAGCAAGGCTTACTCAATGAGGCTTAGGCCATAGGTAGTAACAGCATAAGGATGAATACTAAGCAAGGCTTACTCAATGAGGCTTAGGCCATTTCCGCACTGGACTGTTATAGCACTATTATTCCACTTTCAGCATCCTGTGGGATCCTGGGATTTGTAATTTACTGAGGCCCCTCCCTAAACTGCAAAGCCCAGGCTTCCACAGGATGTTGAAAGTGGAATAATAGCGCTATCACAGTCCAGTGTGGAAATGGCCAAAGGAACCCTTAGGGCCTTTTGCACTACACAGTTACAGTGCTGCTATTCCACTTTCAACATCCTATGGAATCCTGGGCTTTGCATTTTCAGCCAGAAAACACTTTGGCCTCAGTAAACTACAAACCCCAGAATTCCACAGGATGTTGAAAGTGGAATAAGAGCATTATAACACTGTAGTGTGGAAAGGCACTTACTTCTGAGAGGACAGGTCATTATGGATTGAGGGAAGAATGTAATATGTTTTATACATTGAGAAATGAGACAAAAATTGTCATCAGCAGAATTGGGAATGACACTTTGGTTCAGTTTTTCTCCACATTCATTGCAGGATTGTTACAGTTCTGCCGCACTGCTTTTCCTGCTGCCTAAGAGCAGAGGTGCGGCAGATGTAGATGAACCAAGAGAAACAAGCCTCTCCCACTAAATCGGTAGTTTTAAATTGGTAAAGTGAGTATCTAGCTTGCTGCTTGGCAGGGCTGACCATACCATTTGGGCTGAGTGAGCTTGTTGGCTTGGGCAATTCATTTTGGATATCATCAAAGGAAAGCAAATAATTACCATAGTTATTTAACTAATCACTGTTGACTTTTTATTGCTGAGGCATTTTGTGCCTCAGACACCAGAATTATTTGACTGGCCTTGGGCCCTGTACACCTCGGTATATCTCCTGCTCTACCTCAGTAAACAAAAAAATATCTTGGGCTGGCCCTCCAGCTTGGCAACTCTGAGCCGGCAAGGACTGAATCAACAAGTGTGTTTTGGATGCCTGGAAACAGGAGACAGAGACTGCAGTCCTAAAAGTGGAGCATTGTGGAAAATGGTGTCTAGGACTAGGCTCCTGGTGCTGCTCAAAATGCCAAGCACACCAAATACACACACACAAGCATATTCAGACCAAAGTATCAAGCATCAACTCAGTATGACACCAGGCCTGTGGCCTGAACAATTTGGTCAGTCTGTCCTGTACCTAATTAATTTACCATATAATGCATGCTTGTGACTTGCTCTCTTTTATGTGACCTGGCTAAGTTGCTTTGGTGATCTGTTCTGCATGTGTTTTGAGTTCTCTGCCATGGATTCACAGATCACATTTTGAGTCAAATGTCAGCTTTTCTGTTTTGCATCTCTGAAACTGATCCTTTCTCCTCCTTAACACTTAATTCCTTGACTATGTAATACATATATATGACCTATGAGCTGGTTCACATTCTTGTATTATCTGTGGGTGAGTGAGAGTTTTTTGTTTTGTTTTTGCTTTTTAAAAATTATGGCACAGTTATAGAGTAGATTGTGTTTTGATGTAAAGGGGATGGATGGTAGTATATACAGATGATAATGTTCAGTGGCAGGAGACCTGTAAGCACATGAGGAATGGCTTCACAACCTGAGATGAACTAAGCATGTCCTCACTATCAGATTCAATTTCCAGGCCTGGCAGCCTTACAAGCTTTGGTGCAATTGCTCAGAAATTAAGAATTACCTCATTCAAAGTGTCCACAGCACTGTGTGCACTCTTAGGATGTATACAAGTGTTTGCATTCTGGTTTTAGAGGGGAGTTTGGGTGTGTGTGTTTGCTGCTTGAGGCAAGGCAGAAATAACAGTTCTCCAGGCTTTACTGCACCTAAGTTTGCCAGGTCTCAGGAAATTGCTGTGCTTCTCTATGTGACAAAGCAGAGGGTAGGATTCCTCGTTCTCAGGTTCAGAGTAAAGGGAGAAATCTCAGGGTGAATGCACTGCCTTGAAAAGTGTGCGCGTGTGCGCGCGCATGTGTGTGTACACGTATATTTTTCCTAATTTGTCAGACTTGGGCTATTTCCGCACGAGTCTGTTATAGTGCGATGATTCCACTTTCAACCTCCTATAGAATCCTGGGAATCCCAGGATTCCATAGGAGATTGAAAGTGGAATCATCACGCTATAACAGACTCGTGTGGAAATGGTCTAGGTGGGTTTTTTATCAATTGCATTCTCCGCATATGTCTGGTTGATACTTAATTTATCCTGTTTAATGACGTCACTGGGAGCTCCTTCTTCTAACATTACCCTTGCAAAACCACTAGGGGCTGTGGTATCATCCCTAGGATTGAGGTTTGGGATGGTACTGACCTGGCAACTCTAGATGAGAGATAATATGAAGAGGCTTTTAAAGCTGGTCACACATCTCTGGCACTAGGGATCTCTGCCAAAGCATGACAATGTTTGGATATGTGTTATATCTGTGCAGTGCCAATATACCAAAAAGCCTGAACTGAGGGAAGTGGACTAGAAAGAGAACTGATGTGTACCTGTGCTTTGGCTCTTCATGCCATTTGGAGCAAATCAGGGAGTGGAACATAAGCACTGCAACTCATTAGCATTCATGTTGCACAAGTCATGGCAGCAGCACTGGGGAGGTGGATTCCCAGTGGGCCAGCAGCGTGTCGCCCAGAAGCCCTACCAGCATTATGTGTCCTGCAACAATTCCCCACATGTCATGTATGCTGGAAGTCCATGTGGCATGCTAGGAATGGGAATGGCAGCAACCATTACAGCTGCTGGGGTAATTTCATCACCACCATGGCTATCAAAAATAGTCCCCCCACCAGCTCTGGGTTGTCATATTACCTGATTATCTGCATCTGACCCAGATTTCTCTTGGTCCCATTTCTGCCAACAGTTGGTCCAGATGTACTTCTGGCCCCTCCCAACTTTTGCCTGCCTTGTTCCATGACATCACAAGGGCCTGCTTTCTCACTTTAGGTTTTGGCCCATCTGAACAAATCTTGCCAAGAAAACACTATGATAGGTTTGTTTACAGTCACCATAAGTCAGAAACGACTTGAAGGCACACAACAACAACAAGCTGAAATCTATGGGGATGGGTCGATGCTGACTAACAGTCCTATGCAGTAAAGCTTATGCAACTTGTGAGTGTGTGTATATATGCCATGAAGTTCCCTTATTGACTTATGGCGATCCCATGAATTTCATAGGGTTTTCTTAGGCAAGGAATACTCAGAGGTACTTTTGCCATTGCGTTCCATCTGAAATACAGCCCACAGCACTTGGCAGTCAGGCCTTATCCTGCTTAGCTTACAAGATCTGATAAGATCTGGAGCTTTTACACTTATATTAATGGACTCTGCTTCTGAAATGGAAATGATGTCAGCCTTTGGGAGGAGTCCTCCAAGATAAAGTAATCTTTCCGAAACCCATTGTCCTCTTCATTTCACCTTCAACTGTTGAAGAGTTTGAGTCATGAATATTGACAAGATACATAGGAACAGATTTCTTTATTTGTTTATTTAGGCTTTGAACATGCTATGTAGTATATCTGCCTTAGTGCAGTTCTGCTGTTTTACTGCAGGAAAAAAAAAAATGTTTCGAACTGCCCAAATGCATCAATTTTGACATAGTTTTGAAAGCTCCTGTCCTCTAGTTCACTTATCTTTCCATCCATGCCATATATTTATTTAAAAAAAAAACAACCAGAGGTGTTATTTTCCCAGCCTTCCATCAATCACTAAAGCAACTAGCCACTTTGAAATGGACTTCAAGCTGTTTTTTCTTACCACCCACATTAAACACTTTCCATAAATGCTGTTCTTCATCACTATAGAAACCAGCATATCTCTCTGGACTGATCAAGTTTGATTGGGTGTTAAAATTATCTATCTGTCAAGTGCTACTCCCTGCAACTTTGTTATTTTGCCAAATACAGAATAAAGCCCTGCTGGACTATACTTTTGACATCAGCTCCCAGTAACTTCGAATAAATTATGTTTTGTCAACTCTTGATACTGAGGGCTCCTTCACAATGGATGTTTCATGTGAACACCCAAGATCTTTTTAAATCTTGAGAACCCAACATGTCTATCTTGGTAAAAATGTTTATCAAATTCACTGAATGGCTGCAGTTCAGTTGACTGCAAACATGGTGGAAAAATGGGTAATGTGTGAAATGGTCCTAAAACATCTCTGTGTTACCAGATTCAGCCATTAAGGGGAACATGCATAATACAACAGCTGTGTTCAAGGAGAAAGATGAGCAGACCTGGCCCTACCATTAGGCAGAATGAGGCAGCTGTCTTAAGGCAGCAGTCATGATAGGGCTGCAAGTACTAAATTGATGGCTATTTAATCTGCCAGAGAAATAGAGGTACATGTTTTAAATATCTTAAAGACACCAGATCCCATCTGATCTTGGAAGCTAAGCAGAGTCAGCCCTGGTTAGTACTTGCATAGGAGACCACCAACAAATACCAGATGCTATAGGCTGTATTTCAGAGGAAGGAACTGGCAAAGCCACCTCTGAGCATTCCTTGCCTAAGAAAACCCTGTGAAATTCATGGGGTCATCATAAGTTGATTGGAGACTTGAAGGCACATGTGCTAAGACAACATGTCTCGTTTGGGTAGCATTCATCCTGGAATGGGTGAATTGGGGGCACCACTTGCTGCTCTAATTCAGACTGCCAAATGACTTGGCCCACCCCAAGACTAACAAACTGAGTTTCTCATGCCGGACCATTTTGACATACTGAACCTGTCTGCTCAATGAAACATGGAGGTGCTCTTTGGCTCAGTAGTTCATAAAGTGTGTGTATGAGTGTGTGCACCCAAATGAATGTTGTTATTCTTCAGGCTGAAACTGATGTGGTCTTGAAAAGCCTCCACATTTTTATCTGCAAAATTTCTAATATCCTTCGGAACTCATTTTTTGTATATATGCCAGAAAGTTTATATATGACAATAACTGCATGAGATTCTAATACTGAATTTTGTGCACTGCACTTTTCTGAACAATGAGAAGTTCCAGGGCGGTAGAGCTTACCTGGTTTTAGCTTCCTTCCTGGAAGGTGGTCATGGATGCAATTGTAGTACCTTTCTCTGAAATTACTGCTTATGTAAGTTCATCCAACTAAGGCTGCAGCTGGCCTGGGTTTAAACCCAGTTCAATTAAATGACTTCTGGGTAGATATTATAAGCTTGTATTATGGAATGGCTTGGCAATGAAGCACGCTGGGCTGCACAACAATGACAGAATGAAGAGAAATTTGTACCTTTGGGGCCTCTTTATGGACTCTTTAGGCTAATGAATGAGTTGCATCAGCCTTCCCCTAGCCAATACAGCTGCATTCCATGCCTGAGAAAGACTGAACAAAATATGGTTTTAAGGGTGAAGACACATGCTTTCAGTTATGCATTCCTGCCCTAGATTATTGACCAATCTTTCATCAGTTCCCAGCTAGTCTCACTGCTGTGGCTGTCCAGAGGTTGGATTGTAACTCCCATCATTCTTTACTATTGGCTGTACTCCTTAGGGCAAATGGAAATTTCTAATCCAACAATACCTCGAGGGTCCTTGTTCCCCACCCCTGGTTTAACAAGTACTCCTGAAGTATTTTGTTCAGTTGCCCCAAAAGAAAATATCCATCCTGAAAACATCTTGGGCCATAATAAATGGTCTGTTCAAAACTCCTCCTGCATTTTCTGTACTGGGGTCTTTTCTTCCTTCTTTCTTTCTCCAAAAGGTTGGAAACACTAAGGGGACATGTCAATCAAGAGATTTTTTTTTTCCCCTTCATACATGTTGGCACGAGTACAGCACAAACACCCAACAGCTTCAGAATATCCTGTGTCATTTGTGTTGGTTTGGAGCCAAGAATGTCCACGTGAGCAATACAACTGAATTTCAAGGAAGGCAGGAGGGAACCCTCAGCTCCTGTCTTTATAACCATGGAACAATACTGCTGAGGAATTTGGGTAGAACAGAGAGGAGTGTAGTTCAAGCGCAAAGATGTAACGCTGGAGCCTTGCAACACAATCTTGAACATGGCTATACTGAAGTTTAAGCTCTGCTGAACTGAATGTGACTTTTATTGTGTGTTTAGGATTACAACCTTAAAAAAGGTTTGCATTTGTAGGTGACCAGGGGCACCGTAATCAGTGTGACGTAGAAGTCTGAGTGTTAAACCAGAGTCTGGGGATTTTAATCCCCCCTTTGCCAATGAAACCCAACGAATGACCTTGGGCAGATTTCATTCCCTCAGCCTCAGAGGAAGGCAATGGCAAAACTTTTCTGAATAAATCGTGCCAAGAAAATTCTGTGGTAGGGCTGCAAGAAGTTGGAGTTGACTTGAAGGCACACAACAACAATGGGGGTAGTAAGCAATAGATAAGAGGGAACTGAATTGTCTCTTTGGTTCTAACTTAGCCCAAAAAAACACAAAGCACAAAGAAGCAGGGTTTAGTCCCCAAATTTGTACAGAGCAGCTTGGGAAAGAAAAGTGTGCCCAAGGCAAGTGCAACAGAACCAAGATTAGCTGAGACAAAAAGGTCTGGGAGAATTTTATAATTTCTCCCAACCTGCTAAAATATATGCAGATAAAGAGAGAGTTACTATAATTTAAATTATATAGAAATATGACATATCTAACCTGAGGGGGAGAAATCTGTGGGCAAATCATTGGTGTACCTGCTGCTGAATTTTGTGCCCAGCTGCTAAGTGTGGAAGGGCAACTCCAAGGCCCTTACTCATTCTCACTTCTTACCGTTCTTGATCTTCAAAGCAAACCTGCACTTGGAAGTTCTTCAAACAGGAGGCTGACCTCTGTAAAATGAGGTATCTGGCACCACACTGCAGTCTCTTGAGCCACAGCCAGGTTTACCCAAGGTTGCACACATTCAGGGCCTCTGAGACCAAGGCCATTTCCGCAGTAGATTGTTATAGCACTATTATTCCACTTGCAACATCCTATGGAATCCTTTGGTTTGCAGTTTTGGGAGGGGCCAGACAGCCCGAAACTGCAAATCCCAGGATTCCATAGGATGTTGCAAATGGAATAATAGCGCTATAACAGTCTAGTGCGGAAATCACCTGAGTTTGGGCCCCAGTGAAAAATATTTTTCAGGTCCCTCAGTAATGGTGGATCAATTGAAAATCTTTACTTGGAAATGCTTGATTTGTGTTGCAAATTTGCAAGCTCTTATTCCAAACTGTACATGCACTGAATATGAAATACATATTTTGTTAAGAATTACATTAAAATATATCCTATTCTTTCTATGTAATAGGCAGCTCTTTTGTTTATCGGGGTTATATTGGCTGATAACTGATAGAATTGTGTATATTCTTATTACTTTATTAGAAATTCACCTACTTTACAATAGATGTTAAAACGATAAACAGCTAATCACCCCATCAAGAACATAACCTCCAACTGTTCTAAACTTGCAGAGATCATTTTGATTAATCCTCTGCTGTCCCTTTTCTCAGCAGCTTTTAAGATGTTCCAATTTCTCTCTCCTCCCACTTTCCTTCTTTCTCCTCAACTTACTTCAATTGTTGTACACTGAGTACAAAGTGCAAAAGTAGCTTACATTCAGTTAACTCAACAGTGAGGAGAGGAAAGGAGGAAAGGAATTTTTCCCCTTTGCATTCAGCTCAGGCAAAATCAAACCACTGCAGCTTCTCCTAGCCTGTCTGTTTTTTCTTATTAATAACTTTTCCGATCTTGACCACACTCTGATGTTGCTTGGCCACACACGTCCAGTTTTCATCTGTGAAATGTTGGAGGTCACGCAAGAAATAGAAAAATGTATGCAATTTATTTGGACCTTGGACTCCCTTCTGAACCACCGTCTTTCTCCTGGTCATGTCAGCTCTGTGTATGTTTGTTGTAACAGCATAAGAACAATACTTTAAACAAAATACTAGTGTAATTCCTTATTGATGTGCATGTACTTATCTACCCATACAAAAATTAATGAGGGAAACATTTTCATATCTATTTGTTACAAATTTGACTTTGCTATTTGTAGGGTGCTCAAAATGTTAATGCAATGACCACAATCATCAAAGCAATCAAAGTATGCAAAAGCTCTTCAAAATATTAGATCCTCTACCATATAAAGTTGTAAATGTCCTGTAGTCAGCGAAAAAGAGCCTTTGGGACAAAGAATGTCTTTGAAGAGAAGTTTGTATTGATTTTGCAGTCTTCAGAAATGGGGAACCTTCCAAAGCCCAAGATAAATTTAAAAGAGAGAGAAGAGGAGGGGGTGCGAACAAAGGAAGCAAAATTTTGATTTATTCCAACTTAGTTTGGTACAGGAGCATACAGCACTTTAGAAAGCGGGTGTTAGATTGAATGTTAAATGCTTTCCAGCACTATTAAATACCAAGGGGGGAGGAAACAGCACAGCAAAAGCAAAGGCTTGAGCAGACAAAAAATATTCTATTCTAGCTGGCTTTTGGCAATTCACAGGCTGTTGAGGGAAAGGCTTTTATTAATAGATCAATGCTGTGTGATTTTTTTTTCTTGAGGGTGTATTTTAAAATTTAATCATGTTTTAGTGTTATAGTTTATTTAATTATGTTTTAACTGTCTGCTATTTTTGAACAGTGCTTGTTTTTATCTTTATTTGTTTTAATTTTATTGTGAATTGCTTTGGGTCCCTGTTCTAGAATCCAGGCAGAATATAAATCAAATATTGGGTTAGGCTCTTTGACCCTGATGTGCTACTTTTCTGTTTGCAGGGAGGCTTTTAAAAGGAGGGGAGGGTAAGCAGCCCAAAGTAGCATCCCTCACATTCCACTATCGTAGCATTTTATGACCTCATTTTCAAGAGAGGAGCATTGCAGAATCACAACAAAGATCTTTCTTGTCCTTCATTGTGCTCTCTCAGCGATTAACAGGTTGTCTCTGAGAAGCTCACAGGCAGGACTCAACAGCCCTTTCCTGCTGTTGTTCCCAAGTGACTGGTATATCTCTTTGTTTTGGTAGAGCTCTTTGTTCTGACCGGGACACAGATTTGTCTAGTCAACCAATGTCTGGAGTAATTCAAGTCATCCAGCATTACAACACATTCTTTTTTAAAACCAACACACTCTCTTTGGGAAACTTCCTCTGTTCATTCTGCTAGAAAGCTTGGAAAGTTACCTTCAATAATAACAAATAAAATGGCACACTTGAGTCATCCATCACTGAATTAACACATGAAGAGAGAAATGGGCACCACATAGCCCTGAGTGAACTACATTGTTTTTGTAGGAATATTTGATATTTTTATTAAGCAGAGTGCAGCAGGGCTAGTACAATATGAGCTTGTGATAGAAACAGGAATAATTATTCAGGATGTTCTTATAAAGTAAAAAATAAAATTTACATTTATGGTCTCAGGAAATCCATCTTAGGAAAGAAAAGGAGGTATACAAAAGAAGTTGACCTAAACTTGGTTAGAAGGCCCCCTAAAAGCTGGCTCTCATGGGCAGGTGTAAACTAGCTCCCATTATTGGGGTTGGAGCCCCCTGGATGCTATTTCCCAGATAAAGGGAACAGTGAGACTAACCTGAGAGAAGAGCAAGGTGACCTCCGCAAAAATCTTCAGTACAGAGACCAAAGAAAGATGTAGTGAGGTGAAAATATCTGTACAACCCTGTCTCACTAATCACTTTGTACAAGTCTTGATGCCTCTTTGCTTCCAACAGTTTTAATTCAGGGATTGGCAATTGTAGCAAGCTAGGGGGCTACATTAGTCCCCAGGCCCTGGGGGGCACACCCCCTCAACACCCCCACTGCAAAAAGGCATTTGCAGCCAAATGCCCCCTTTTAGGCACTTTAGGGGTGCATTGTTGCCATGTTTTGAACCCACCATGCCATTTTAGGCCCATGTGAAGCTTTTTTCCAAATCAGGAAGTGACTGGAAGTCACTTATGTAATAAATAACTTGGAGAAAAAGAAAACTCACAAAGAAATTAGGCACAGGATGAAATGAATCACATTTATTTTAAGTACTTGTTCTGCAAAAGAGGGTGCCCATAAAGAGGACACCCCCAATGTTGAATACCTCACATTTTATTCCCTATCCCCAACACAAGTTCTCCCTCCCCTGGGATCCCATTGGATAGAACCCCAAGGGTTACAAGCCTATCAGAATCGCCTAAGAAGTTACATTTCCCCTTCCCCATATGTACCGTGTATGTGATCACACATTAATTATGCTTTTCCTTCATGCCTCATGTTACATCCCAGGTGTCTTATCAGCAGTTTCAAAGTACCCCTTTGTGCTCTGCCATGTCCCTATAAATCAGCCTACTCCTTACATAGGCCTTGTGTCAAGGTCAGAGACCTGGGCAGCGAGCCAACCCAGAGAAGGGAGTGTGAGAGCCAGCAAAGTCCAGCTGGGAGGAGACAAGCAAGCACAAGTTCATTTACCAGAGTGTCAAGCAAAAGCCGTACTCAGAGTTCCAAAAGCCAAGGGTAAAGAGATCAATTCAAGGTGGCAGGAACTGGGTGCTGGGAGCAAGGAACAGGCAAGAGGAAGGCTTGAAAGAAGTTTGCCACAAGCAAAGTAAAGCTTCCAGGCAGGCAGTTAGATAGCCCAAGACACAGGTGTGGCCAGTCACTGCTTCTTGAACTTAATCAAGGAAACCTCCCTTTGCTCAGCTCTCTTGAGTCTCCACCTTGTTTGTGGGCTGATTGGCACAGACTCCAAACCACCTTCAGAATCGGATCTCTGTTGCTCTAAAGGAGCAGACAGAGGAACATCCAAGGCTGCTTGGTCCATGGCAGCAGGGGAGCTCTTGAGCTGCAGGACTCACCTCCAACCAGAGCCAGAGGGACCAACAGCTGCTGCTCATCATCAGTAGCTCTGACAGGGGCTTCAGTCATCACACCTTGTCTTGTCTTCCTGTGTTATCTGAAATATTCCAGTCACTTCCTCAAGGTCTTGGGAGGCCCTCCCTTGCTGACTGCTATCTAAAACCTTTCTTCCTAGACTTATTATATTACTGGAGCCCAAATACAAAATATACTAAAATATATGTGTAAATATGTCTAAAATGTGTTATACTTATAAGCTAATACATATATGTTAGTAATACATGTTAATAATACTGCAGAAACTAAAATATATTTTATTTTTCTCACTTACTTCTGGTTTTCAAAAATTCCCTACTGGATGTCAAATGGTCCAGGAGAGGCTCTAAAATGTGGCCAAAATGCCCATCATGTACCCCTGAGGGCGTCTGGGAAGCATTTTTGTTTTGTTTTTTTGGGGGAAAAAATCCCCCAGCAGCTCCAAGGTCCACGAAAACAGCCCCGGGGTGCATTTTGCCCACCCTCGTTCTAACGTATTATTTTAATGTTTCAACATGTATGCTGCTTGGGTCTCACAATGAAGAAAAGTGGGATGTAAACTAAAGAAGGAAGGAAGGAAGGAAAATTGTCCACAGAACTTCAGAAGAATAACTGAGCTATAGTTTCCAGAATTCTCCTGTTAATATGACCAATGGTCATATTGCCTGAGTAATTTTGGGAGCTATAGTCCAAAAAAGTACTGTTTACAATATATTAATTCTTTTTAAAAGCAGCTTTCCAAACTCTGCATATAGTAAGGTTTGTTCACACTGGTATAGTCTTACAATAAGGATTATGTTAACTCTTCACATGAAAGAATGCTATTTATTTGGTATAAAGGAAATCAAATAATAGTCCATGTAAACCTAGATGTGGGAACTCTGTTGGTCTGGAAGAAACCATCATTCTGTCATGATTCCTTGTGCCCCTTGGCACTATGCTGCCAAAATTAATCATCAAATTGTGTCACCGAATTTCAGTGGCAAGACAGGAAAAGCCCTTACAACAAGCAGAGGACATTTATTTTAAATGGTTTTCACTAGTTTGATGTGGAAGTATTTGCCAAGTTGCCCTTCTTCCCACAAAAACAAAACCTCATCTAACCCAGTAAAAATAAAACAGAAAGTATTGGCTTTAATACTTTTTGATGCTTTCAGTGACACAAATGTGGGTCTCCTAACTGCAAAAAAGACCGGGAAGGGGAGCATACATAGATTTCTTAGTCCTTTGATCCCACTGAAGTCTCATTAGTCTTCATGAGCCCTGCCCTGGAACTTCAGCGTTTTTCTATCTGCCATCATAGAGGAAACTAATGACAGACCATTTCCACACTAGACTTGTTATAGTGCTATTATTCCACTTTCAACATCTATGGAATCCTAGGGTTTGCAGTTTAGGGAGGGCCCCCCTAAACTTCCCTAAACTCCTCAAGGCCCCTCCATAAACTCCAAACCCCAGGATTCCATAGGATGTTGAAAGTGGAATAATTGCACTATAACAGTCTAGTGCAGAAATGGGCACGGTAACAGACAGGACCTTTCCACAACTTACCTGCATCCGGCGCGGTCGTGCCGGGATCACGTGAGCAGTCTCTTCCGTGAGGGTCTCGTGTACCCACTGCTTCTGCTCTGCAGGAGCTGCCTGCCAGGTGGCAGGCAGCACGAGGGCTCTGCCTCTTCTTTCTCAGCACAGCCAGGTATTTTCCCAGGCTGTGCTGGGGGAGGAAGCGCGAGGGCCACAGCTCCAGAGGCTCCACACACAAAGTAAGTGCGTGTGGGGCCCCGGAGCAATGCCCATTTGCACAACATTTTCGGCTGGAAGCCGAAAATGATATAGTGTGCGATAGGTGCCTGCTGGCCCTGGCAGTGTCGCATGATTGCGAGGACGTCGTCTGAAACACTCCTTGCAATTGTGTGATGCTCCAGAGGCTCTTTTGCATAACAAATGCCATGACAAAAGGCCCTAAGAGGCAGCTCTAAGCACAGGGGTGGTCAAAATGCAGCCTGTGGGCTGTGTGCAGCCCCACCCCCAGGACGGTTAGGGTGGTCTTTGTGGCAGCAGGGAGTGCACCAAAAATTGACAAAAATGATTTTACTGCAAAATGCCCTTTGAGAGTGTGGAGGACATTTCCACCAAGTTCAGAGGTCCCATGGACCCACAAGTATTAAAAAAAATAATTTTGTGTGAATTTTGTCAAAATAATTTTTTGCCCCAAAATGCCCTCTGGGGGAAAATGGGGGCATTCCTCCACATTTGACACCTTTTGAACCAATATAGGCCTTGGAGTCTTTTTTGAAACAGGATATGAAATGCAAATGACTCCTGCTCACTTTCTGTTGTTTAAAAAAAAGGCCTTAGGAAGGCCTGAAAAGATGGTGAAAATGCCCCAAGCCCCCTAGAGGGTATTTAAGTAAAATAACATTTTGATTTTTTGTGGAAGTGATTGCAACATGGAGGTGCCACCCTCCAAGTTCCCCAAGGGGACCAATGAAGCCCCAGAGAATCTCTGGAAGCCACATACCAGGCATCCACCCACTTTGCAGCAGACTGTTTTGCAAGATGCAATATGTACAACTTAAAGGGATGGGTTTTTTTCCCAAAAAACAAAAGGAAAATCCCTTTAGACTGTACATGTGGCAGCTTGCAACCCAGACTGCTGCCCAGTCTGAGGCCTTTTCCACATGGGGTTTTTGAAACGGTGCAGTCCGTCCTCCACGGAGGACAGCTGCACCTTGGACCAGACTGGGTCAGACCTATTTAAGGTAGATTCGTACCTCAGTCCAGTCCGGAACGACCCAAGTGGTCCTCAGCATACTTTTGAAAGACCTGTTTCTTTTGGTCTTTCAAAAGCATGCAGCACACCACTGCGAGCTTGCGATCTGCCCGGGGGCGGGCTTTAGGCTGGCGAGCTTCAGTGGTTGGTTGAGACCCTCGACCAACTGGAAGCCGCCATTTAGGATGCCGGAGCAGTGCGTATTGATGAGCACACACTGCTCCAGAGCGCCGTGGACCGAACTGGCGAGCCGAAAGGTCCGGTGAGTAGTGGCGCAGGGTGATTCCTTCTCCCGGTGCGGAAAAGGCCTGACTTTAATGAAAGTTAGGCTTTAGATTTGTGCTGATTTCTATGGGAACTACAGAATTTCTGTCTCCATTCAGTCCAACTCTCAGGCCCTTTCCACAGTACCCTCCCATCCTGCCATGGGGACGGGAGAAAGACAGAACCACGATGATGCTTCTGCATGATGTCATCGCGGTCCCATCCTATCCCATCCCCACAATCAGTGACCCATGATCACGCCACTATCCTGCACTTACCTGTCCTGCAGAAGCCCCAGAAGCACGATGGCTGCGCTTCGTGCCCCAGCACAGCTTGGGAAAGTACCCAGATAAGCTGTAGAAGGAAGAGGCGTGGCCATCATGCTCCCTTCGAGCTGGTCAGAGGGGAGTGCTGCCATCACATTCCCCTTCTGAAAGCGCCACTGCTGGGATCCCTGCCAAACGCCTTCTCAAAAAGGTAGGGTGTAGAGTAACTACAGAATGTGAGGATGTAAACTGGCAGTAATTTCTGAGAAACTATTTTTATATGGCAAAAATGCAGATTTCATTTATAGTTTGTAGTAGTGATGTATTAGAACATGGTTCAAAGGAATGTCCATAGCTCTCCTTTTCACTAATTTATCTTCACAACAACCCTGTAAGGTAAGCAAGGCTAAGAAAGATTTACTGATCTAAAATCATCCACTGAGTTTTCTGGTTGAGTAGAGGCTTGAACTGGAAAGCTATGTACACTGCCTTCCTCATTAAAGGAAAGACTATATACAATCATCAGAGTCTGATCTCAGGGCCAGGGATGCTACTTATAACCACATATGACTTATATAGGTATGTAAATCTTCACTAAGTTTCTTTTTTGAAGTTAGCAATTACTAATTTCAACTATGTTCTTCCCTCTGTGAGAAAGTCTTTGAAAACCAAACAGTTTTCAAAGTCTGTTCCTAATTCTGTGCAAAATTTGCATGTGGTTCTTTTGCACAGAAAACAACATTTTCTATGCAGGGAACAGTATTGTCTATGTGGAAAAAATATTTCAGTGCAGAAATATTAATTTGTACCCAGTAAATGCTGTTTTCTATGCAGAAAAAAGCTATAATTGGAGATTTGTTTTACATTAAATTTGCATGTGGTTGTTTTGCACAGAAAACATGATTTTCTATGTGGAAAATAACATTTCGACACAGGAGTATTAATTTCTGTGCAGAATATGCTTTTTTCTGTGCATAAAATTCTGTTTTCTATCTAAATCAACCATAAGTGAATTGTACACAGAACAAATCCCTAATTACAGCTTTTTTCCCCTGCACAAACCCCAACATTTTCTGTTCGGTTTCTGTTCTGCATTGAATCTTTATTTTCCATGCAGAGAATGCTACTTTCTGAAGAGAAAATGCTGTTTCCTGTGCAAAACAATTATGTGTGAATTTTGTGCAGAATAAGTCATGAACTCTCATCAGTCCACGATTCCTCTCATTTCTTTCTCAACTCTCGAAAAATATGGTTTTTGACCATTTTTAAAAAACATTTTCAAATACTCTTTCCTGGACATGCAGTCTGTGGATCTCTTGTTGCTCACCTTCGATGGAAGCCTTGTCTTCACATAATGCTTCATGGTTTGTGTTGCACTTGCAGAAATGAGATTGTGCTAAATGACTCTTCTCCTAACCTTTGGATGTTGACATGAAAGTAAGAATGTTTGCAGACTTGACATTAAACATACTCTCCAACATTTCACAGATGAAAACCGAGACACATGTGGCCAAATAACATCAGACTGTGATGGCAAATATGGCAAATTGTTAATGAGGAAAAATGCACAAGCTAGGAGCGGCTACAGCAGTGTGTTTTCACTTGAGCCTACAGGGAAAGGCAAGACTCCATCCCTTCTTCCCTTGTTACCCTGACTTCTGGGGGTCCCCTGGGGATGCCTTGATTTGCTCCAAAAGGCAAAGACTGGGGGAATTAGTGGAGCACTGGCTGTTGCAGAACAAGGGGCAGGGTAACCCAGCGAGACCTTCAGCCCAATTTTTGGGGGGTCAGACCAAGCAAAAAACCAGACCTTCCTTTCAATGAACAAATTTTATTAACAAATACGTTCTCACGCATAAACGCAGTCACTCACTCACATACACAAGGCCTATTGAGAAGGGAAAGAGGTGAAAACTTATAGGTGATAAGGCGGACAGGGTGTATGGGCGGTAGTACTGTACCAGTCCAGAAGTCTTCAGTCTGGGAAGCGGCGAGAAGGAAGGAACTCAGCGAAGAGAGGCAGCTGAGGGGAGCACTCGACTAACAGAGTGCTGGTCTGCTAGCGTGGCGGGGAGTTCTCTGAAAAGGGTCTCGAAAATGGAGACTACTTATAGGGCAGGACGTACCTTGGGGGCAGGCCCTTTCCTGGGAACAACAATGGTCAAAATAGAAGGAAAATACCACACAATGGCAACTTGATGGCTGGCATGATTGTTTCATGTAAATGGACCTCGCTGTCATAGAATTTGCCAACAGGAGAAAAACCTGATAATCCCCTCAAGTTGGCATTTGTGGCTGAGGACCCTTTGTTTTGTGCAGATGTGCCTTGCCTGAGGTCTCCTTGGGAAATGTGACTGGGGATTTTCCTGGCTTTGACCTATGTCTGGTCGCTTGACCTATTTGTCTATGCATCCACCCGGGCAACCTCTCTGGCATATTTTTGATAGTAATTTTATATCTCCCCCAGGAGGGAGCCTGCCAAGGGGGTAACATCCTCTCCTCTCCTCTCCTCTCCTCTCCTTCCTGCTGAATTAACTGAGAATAAACAAGAGCCAGTGTGGTGTCGTAGTTGGAGCACTGAACTGTGACCCTGGAGACCAGGGATTGATCCCCACTTAGCCATAGAAACCCATTGGGTGACCTTGGGCATGTCACACAACTCAGCCCCAGAAAACCCAATTTTAAGGTGCTCTTAGGGTCACCATAAGTTGAAAACAGCAACAACTACCTAGTCCAAAAAGTAACATTTCCAAACTCGAAAATACAGTTTCTAATAGAAGGTTCCCACTGTCCTCTGTTTTAGACCGGGTGAATTAGCCCCACACTGGAGGCAAAGGGTCTAACATTGCTGCATTATGCTTGGATTGGCACACAAGGAAGGCCTAGATTTTCCCATTTGTGGAATCAAGTATCCCTTCTGGATCAGTTTCTTGAACCAACTGGCATTTTTATGTCATTTTTGAATGTATGGATTATTGCCCAACTTAATCTTCAGCATCCTGCTAATTTGTGTGCAAACTTAATTTATTTTCTGCCATATTAATTAGCTAGTGCAATTAATTAGTTAATTAGTGCAATGGCAGCAGAAAATTCTTGACTATGTGGTGATGGCTTTGAGCCTGGCTGTCCTGATGGATTAATCATAACTCTTAGATACAAAGAACCAAGAATCATTTTGCCCTCACATCAAGCAGTGTTGTTTCGCTGTCTTGTAAAATGGGCACAGGGCAATCTCTGCATAGCTCTGACAAGAATTGCTATTACTCTTTCAAACAATATCCCTCTGAGTTGGTTATCTTTTGATGGAAGACATTTTCACATATTTTCTTCCATGGAAATATTATAGCTTTGTGAAATCTTCTACAACTTGACCTGCTTGTAGATGCTGAACAACTTCCATCAGCTCCAGTCACTACAGCAAATTATAGGAGTTTTAGTCAAAAATATCTTCAAGTGCTAGTGAAATCTGGACTTATATGCTTAGAACACAAGGAAACTGACAAACTATTTAGAGAGCTGAAGAAGCCTCTTGAGGTCTTAAATGTTGTCTTTGTATTTTGGTCAAATGCTTACTCTGTGTTGCATCTGCATTTGAAAAAGCAAGATGCAAAATACTTTCTGCACAGTCCAAGAATTAGAAGCAATTTCACTACCACCAATCAGGACTCCCACTAGTTCCACAGTCATTACGTAGCTGATTTTTTGCCAGTAGGACATGTGTCTGAACACAATCAATACTCAAGAGCTTGCTGCGGTACAGTACAAGAGCCCAGATGCATCTTCATCAGCAGATATAACCTAGTCACTGTTTGCAGGGATTTTTCCAAGTCATTGTGTTCTCCAAAGGCAGAGCAAAAAATGGTTTGGAGATCAAAATGAACAGGAACTTTGAATGGACTCCATGGAACAGAGGTTGGACCTAAAACAAAAAAGTGCACCCATGCAATATACCAAACAACCATGCCTAATTTCAGGATACTCCATTTAATTTCTAGATTTTCTAGTGTTACCCTGATATCTGGGGTCCCTTGGGGATGCCTCAATGTGCTCCATGTGATGGGGAATGGAAACTAGCCAGAGCACAAGCAATAGCAATGCAAGAGGCAGGGTAACCCAGCGGGGTCTTTTTACCCAGTCTTTACAGGGTTAGGCCAAGCCAAAAACCAAACAAGAATGTCCAATAAATGATTTTATTGAATAATAGTCTCACGCACCCACGCACTCACACACACATGCACCCAAGAGCTATTAAGAAACAAAAGAGAAGA
Organism: Ctenosaura bakeri; assembly: GCA_948474755.1. Classification (NCBI taxonomy): domain Eukaryota; kingdom Metazoa; phylum Chordata; class Lepidosauria; order Squamata; family Iguanidae; genus Ctenosaura; species Ctenosaura bakeri. The sequence goes on along the minus strand of CAOLHI010001030.1, from coordinate 80,688 downwards.
AATTGGATAGGGGAGTATTGAAGGGGTACAGCTGATGTGATACTGCACCTTTCCCTGAAATCCTGGGTCCGAGAAGGCAGTGGAGAACTGGGGCTCAGCACGGAGAGGGCTGAGGGGATTACTCAACAGATGGAGCAACAGTCTGCTAGGGTGACCAGGAGTGATCCAAAGAAACGCTCCAAAACTGGGACTATTTGTAGGGGAAAAGGTACCTGGAGGACTAATCCTTTCCCAGGCAGAACAATGGGTGTGGGAGTGATAACGAAGCTCCACCATGGTAATTTCCTTTGTGTGATGGGATTGCAAAGTGTTGCCAAAGTCTCAGGATCTTCGGCTGTGTTAGTTTGTGGTGTGACTTCATGTAAATGGTCCTCGTCTGATGGAATATTTGCTCAGCTTGGGGTAGACACACTAATCCCCTCAAGTCGGCTTCTCAGCGGCTGAGGACCCTTTGTTTATTGTGGTTTTACACATCTTGAGGTTTCTTGGGGCTACGTGACTGGGGATTTTACTGGCCTGACCTGGTTTTCGATCCTTTGACCATTGCTGCCTACGTGTCCATCCAGGTGACCTCTCAGGCACACTGAATCATATTTTAATATCAAAGTTGTAGACCCCGGGATAGGGTTTTTCCAGTGAGATAACACTAGTCTGTCCTGAAAGACATTTGGAACTCTTTGGTCAGTGAGGTCCACTAATTTTTCATAGGACAGTTTTTGCAGATATTGCCCCTTTGAACCCACCCCAAGACCTTTCTAGTTTTGCAAACTTTGGGGTCTGCTGAAAATTAATCAGACTTTCCTCTTATTTTTCAGCAGTCCTGTTTTGGTTACAGATCCATCACATCTCTGTGTTTTGTGCTCTCATTATGTACAACCGGGACTTGGCAACGAAATGTTGCCAGGAGGGAGTGTCCCTATTCAGGACATCAGCCAGCTAGGCTTTCTTTCAGTATGCTCCATTTGGCTGCAACTCACCAACCTGCTTAGTCTATTGTGGTCACTCAGCGTCCTTACAGTCTTCTTTGGGCTGTTTCACAGGTCATTGTTGTAACAGTCCCACCATGATGATCCCACAGCTAATCACCTCTTCTGGAGATCCCACAGGCAAACCCACACATTCTTCCTAAGATATTGTTGCTACCAGGAACCTCTTTCACTACCTTAAAGGTGGGAACTCTGCCACCCTGCCAGTAATAGTCCCACTATATTCTGCACTGATTAGGCTTCATCTAGAATACTGTGTTTAGTTCTGAGTGCTTCGTTTTAAGGAGGATACCTCTACGCCTGTTACAAAGAAGAGGGGCAGGCCTGCTCTCTGCTGCCCCAGAGGGTAGGACCAGGTCTAATGCTTTTAAGTTACAGGAAAATAAATCTCGACTGAACATTAGGAGAAACTCTTGACAGTAAGAATGGTTCAGCAATGGAATCATTTGCTTTGAGAGGTAGAGAGATCTCCTTCTCTGCATGTCTTTAAAATGACTCTGCTGTGGATGCTTTAGCTGGAGATCCTGCACTGAGCAGAGGGTTTGGACTCGATGCCTCATGAGGTCCCTTCCTGCTCTATAATTCTGTTGTTCATAACTCCCCATCTACCTTGATCCAAATCTCAATCCCATATGTCTCTCTCCTCCTCTCTCTCACAATTTCACATTAACAGCTCCTCCCACTTTCACTCTTTCTACACCAATCACCATCCCTACGCAAATTAACTCCACTTAATATTTTATTCAGTCTTCATACAACACCCCTTGCCGTATTCAGTTGCATAGGAATGTGGGGGTGGGGGGACAATTCGCCCTGGGCAGCAATGTTTTTGAGGCGTCCCTGACCGTAGCCACGCCCCTGTACGCCCTGGCCACACCCCCACTACTGCAGCCACACCTCTGTGCACAGTGGCCATGCCCCTCATGCCATAGCCCTGCCCCTTCTCACCCTCCCCCACACACTCCAAACTCTGCCACTGGCCATATTTACCATACAACATTAAACTACATATAACAGAAAATAAAAGTATCTTCCCAATAAGATCAGGGTGGTCTCCTGGAAGGTGGGTGTCCTAAATATTTTTTATACTACAAAATTTGGATGTTTCTTTAAATATGCCAGTCTCTCTCTCTCTCTCTCTCTCTCTCTCTCCTTCTCCTTCTCTCTCTCCCCACTCCATTTTTAAATTTTTTACATGGGGGTGGGTACCATTTCATTTTGTAATATACAGACTTGCACTCAGAGAACTGAGTTCCCTATTGGTTTATAGCATCTTCATAGTGGATAGATTTGTCAGGCACTATTAATCACAAAAGCCAAATAGAAAATTCATGGACTGAGGCAGCGTACCTAAAACATATGCTGCGGATAAAGAAGGGATCAGGTTTCTTGATAGGGGGTGAGAAGGCAGAAAGGAGGCAGTGATTCAGTTGTTCATAGAAATGTTCTGTATATGCTAAGAGGCACTAATAATATTTCTAATTAAGAATTCTCCACCCTTCTTTCACTGACTAATTTTTGCAGCCAGACACTTATTGCTGCACTTGCTGTGGATCAGTTTTCTCTAACTGAGATCAACATAGCTTTAACGTTACTTCTCATTAACAAACAAGGTGTTTGAAGGGCGAGAGAACAGCCTACAAGCTGGCAAGAGTGGGAGGGTGGAAAAAAACCAGAAGAGATAAAAGTAAGTGATAAAAGTGAACTAAACAGGTTGTAAGCTGAAATCCTACATTTTGGGACTGCCTTTCCAAAACCAACAGTTTTCAGATGTGCTAGACACCGATAACCCTAAGGCAACAATTGTATTGTAAACTTTGTTGTCCAGTTAGGGGGATAACAGTATGAGAGAAGGCAATATTAAAAATGCCAATTACAAAAAGGCTCCTAGGGTCAAGGGTGACTACCTCCATGCCATTCCCTATAAATTCTGTGGTCTGTTCTGAAAACTAACATTTGAATTAACAAATTTAATTAACAAGTTAGCTCAGCAGTACTATATGTGAAAAGGACCTTGATATTCTAATTGTTCATAAGTTGTACTTGAGCCAGCAGTGTGATGCTGCAGCAAAGAAGGCAAATGGTATCTTTCCATGCATTAATAGGACCATAGTTTTGAAGTTGATGGAAGTAATAGAACTACTATATTCTGCACTGGTCAGGCCTCATCTGGAGTAGTGTATTCTATTCTGGGTGTCTCATTTTAAGAAGGATATAGACAAGTTGGAGTAAGTTCAAAGAAGGGCAATGAGGATGATAAGACGGGTGGAGAAGAAAGCATATGGAGAAAGGTGGAAGGAATTGAGCATGTTCAGCTTGGTGAAGAGAAGACTGAGAAGTGACATGATCACACTTTTTAAATACCTCAAGGACTGCAACAGCGAGGGGTGCGCAGGCTTGTTCTCTGCTGCCTCAGAGGGTGGAACTAGGTCTAATGGTTTTAAGTTTCAGTAAATAGACTGAACATTAGAAGAAACTTCTTGGCAGTGAGAATGGCTTCTCCTCCCCTGGGTGTCTACAAAAAGAGGCTGGAAGCTACCTACTAGGGAAGTTTTAGCTGGAGATCCTGCACTTAGCAGGGGTTGGACCTGATGTCCCATGAGGCCCCTTCCAACTCTTATCATTCTATAATTCTGTGAAATGCAACCAATTAAATAATTTCAACTAATAGTATTAGTTGGGGTGAATGAATTTCTAACATTTTACATTATTGAATTAACTTTCAAAGTTAATATTCCAGGCTCTGAAGTGGAAGGAATAAATGGATTAAAGTGCGGAGGGGCAGAGAATTATCCATATTTTGCCTCATATAAGAAACTATTAGTGGAATTTTACTACAATTCTAGCTTTTTATTTTAAGAAGAAAAATGTTTTATATTCATCCTTGTTTCCATGGATACTGTTAACAGCTGCTGCATTTTTTTCCTGCTTCTTTTATTTTCTTCTCCTTGTATTAGAAACGATGGAACAGTTCAATAAACCTCAACTTAGCTGCATTAAAGACTGCCTCTGCTTTTAACAGCGATGCAGTACAAAAGAATTAGCAAGGAAAGCTTTTTGGATCATGCAGGAACACTTTTTATTATAAGCTGCTACTACCTGTACATCTAACTGTTGTTAAATGCATAGTTTAAAGAGAGAAGGTTTAAAAACTGGCAACCCAAAGATGAATACAGTGAATTCAGTCCAGATGCAGAAAGGAATGGGGGGTCTCCCTTCTCCTTTACTTTTCTGTAGACATTAATTGCTCAGGAAACTGAAACATTATTGTCTCAATATTGTAAAGGCCTGTTACCGCAGTTTCTAGCCTGGACTTGAGGGATATTAGATATCACTTTGATATCAATAATTTGGCCTTCTTTACTTATTTCTCTCCACGTGCTGCGAGGTCCCCCGGACAAGCTCGCAGACAGGCACGGCCACTAATCGCTGTAATATTCCAAACAATACAGGCTGGCCAGAAATAGCTGTCCCGCTGCTTCAGGAGATCTCAAAGGCAAGTACTCTATTATGTATGCACGCTACTTGCAAAGAACTCCCTGCCCCGAGCAGGCAGCTTGATTAGACGAATCCTTATCTGTCAAGCACTCTGCCTTTGCATACTGTCTACTCCTTTGTCAATTCGAACTTAACTCAATCATGCTAAATTCTGACCTTTCAGAGGCTTTGTCTCCAGCCCGAAGCTCATTGTTTTCCCCAAGTACGGACTAGCCTGTGGCCACATTTCTCCCTATAAAGACCCCTGACTTTGAGAGCTTCTTTGGATCATTCTCGACTTCCATCCCACCTTGCTGCTGCTTTGCTTGGCGAGCCTTCCCCTCAGTCCCACGTACTGAGAACTCCATACCTACGAACTCTATCTTCAGACGACCTGGGCTTCAGGACAGGTGTAGTATTACCCAAACCAACAATCTCCTCTAAAAATCCCTCTATCCCACTCCAACCTTTATTTCTATAGTTATCTGCATGAGTGTGCTGCACACACTGTTTGATTGTATTTTAATAAAAACAATTATTATTTCACTTCTGTTTGCTCCTTGACTCGGCCTGACCCCGTAGACGTTGGGTAAAAGATCTCGCTCCATTACCCTGCCTCTCGGATTGCTAGCTTGTGCTCTTTGCTAATTTCCCCAACTTGTATAATTTGGAGCGCATTTAGGTGTCCCTCACGGGACCCCCAGAAATCAGGGTAACAGGCCCACACGTTCAAAATCAGCTTAACGGTTCTTTTGGCAACATATTAGTCGTGACTGAGGAATTATGCAGTTGCGTGACACAGTTAATGATGATGGAATGAAGGTCTACTGTATGAGTTCCTACAATCGACTTTTAAGCACAGCGGGCCCTTCCATGCTGCTCAGTTGTAGCACTATGATTCCACCCCAGCTGCAGTGGCTGTGTCCTATGGAATCCTGAGTAGTCTAGCTTAGTGATGCACCATAGTTCTCTGGCATGGAACTCTAAGCTCCCCCTCCCAACTACAAATCCTTGAATTCCACAAGATGGGCAATGGCAATTCAAGTGGAATCACAGTGCTATAACTGTGCAGTGTGAAAGGGCCCAGGACCTGTTTCTGCCCATCTTCTTCTTAGATTATTACTTCTTTATGTCCTTCACACATTGTATTGTTGGAGTTCATGATGTGGTGATCTGGAAGGAAGGAGGTGATACCTGTACTTTCTTTCCTCTAGAGCAGAGGAAAGCAGTGCTTCCTGCCCCACAAGAAGGAGGAGAACATATCCACAGCACCTCTGCCATATCAGAAGGCAGCTCACAGAGGCAGCTAACCTTGGAAACAGCCAACTGTGTATAGAGCCAGCCAGTGCTGCAGCAGAGGCATGGGGACATCAGGACTGTACCTTCCTCCTGCTTCTTGGGATACAGATGTTATCTTCTCTACTAGAGGGGGCACAGGTGGTGATGATGCCATGTCCATAGCCTCCAACATTTGACAGATGAAAACTGGGACACATGTGGCCAAGCAACATCAAAGTGTGTAGTCCAGATGACAAAAGTTATTAATGAGGAAGGATGCACAAACTAAGAGAGGCTGCAATGGTTTGCTTTTGCCTGAAACTACTGAGAAAGGCAAGATTCTGACCTCTCCTCTCTGCTGAGTTCATTGAGTACAAACTACTTTTGTACTTTGAAGTCACTTTGCAACAACTGAAGTAAGCCAGGGAGAAAAGGGGAAAGTGGGAAGAGGAAAAAGAAATTAGGATACTTAAAAAGCAGTGGCGGAGGGTGGAAACAGGATGGCAGGACTCTCCTTGCCAAATCGGGACAGTTGGAAGCTAGGCATGTCTTCTTCCTCTTTCTGTGGCAATGAGAAAGGTAGGTGTGATAAATAACTCAGAGGAAAAGAAAACTCACAAAGAAATTAGGCATAGGATCGAATGAATCACATTTGTTATAAGTTTTTCTGCAGAAGAGGGTGCTCATGAAAGAGGACCCCCCAATGTTGAATACCTTACCTTTTATTCCCGATCCCGACGCAAGTTTTCCCTCCCCTGGGACCCAATTGGCCAGGATCCCAAAGGTTACAACCCTGTCAGAATCACCTAAGAAGTTACATGCCCCCTTCCCCATATTTACAGTATATATGATCACGCACATAATCACGCTTTCCCCTCGAGCTCCCTTAATTCTCATTAGCAATTTCAAAATGCCCCTCCAACAGCTTCTAACCGCCCCTTTGCTAAATAGTGCCAACTTTCTGTCTTGCCTTTCTTTATCAACTTTGTTTACTCCTTACAGCTCTGTTGACCTTCAGTCTGCAGAAGGGGGTGCCTCCCAAAGAGGAGTACACCCCATTTATTGAATACCTTATCTCTATCTGTCTGGTTCTTTTGCACCTGACAATTCAAGGTCTTCTTCAGCTGCCAGCTCTAAAAATATGCCTCTTAGACTTTATCGTATTACAAAAGCTCAAATACAAAATATACTAAAGTAAATGTGTGTGAATATATTTAAAATGTGTTATAAGCTAATACATATATATTAGTAATACTGTTAATAATATTTGCAAAAGCTAAAATGTATTTTATTTCTCTCAGTAGGTGTTGAGCATAGAGCTTCCTAGGGGCAGGAGAGAGAGCAACACAGGCCTGGGCAGGAAAGGGAGTGTGTCAGCTTTGCCGGTCCCACTAAGCTTAAGAGCAATGTGAGCCTAGGCTCCCAGAATCCTCCAGTCAGCAGGACTGTGTTGGCTGGAGGAGTTGGAAAGCCGTCATCCAAAAAAGTAACACAGCTATGGTAACTGCTGGGGCATTCTTGGAGCTGTAGTCTTTCCTCCCCCAAAATTAGTTTCTTTCAAGCTTACACTTGTACAGGCTGAAATCAATCAGTTCATGTATGTGTTTTGCTTTGGATGCTCTGAAAGTGGAAACAGATTGGAAATGATAATGCACAAATTCAAGAATAAATTCTCTACTAGGTGTCTCCCCGGGCCCAGTCCCCCCTCCTTTCTCTGAGCTGAAATACACTAATACACCATTGTGGAAGGAAGTGGCCATGGAAAGCTGCTGACACAAGCAGTCCTGCCCCCTCCCTCCCGGCACTCCGGCACTCCCTGCTTCTCTGCCTGTGTCATGCTGACTCACTCTGCTGCAGTGACATTCGGAGGAATGATCCAAAAGCCTCGTGTCTCTCCCTTTTTCTCTCTCTGTATGGCACACCCTTCAGGATGAGAGTGCCCTTATTCGCAGCTGGCTAAGCCTCCTTTCTAGGGAGGTCGGGAGATTAATTCCCTGCCCTAGTTATGGTTCTCTTGTGCAACAGCAGGGCTCCTTGTCATGTTGAGACTGTCTGACCTTATTTTGCTTCTGCGGTGTCATAATAGGGTCCAGTTCACTCACAGTTATCTGTGTCAGCCATCTAAATGAGTGAATTTCCAAGCCTTCATTTCATAGACCTCCTTGGATGCTGAATTTTAGGTTACATTGTGATGATCCTGCCAGCAGAAACTTCAACATGTTTTTCTAAGGTGAAAAGAAACTTATTGTTCAAGCAACCCTTCCCTCAAAAGACACCATTATAATAATAATATAATATTTATTTATTTGTATCCCGCCTCTCCACATGGATCAAGGTGGCGAACAACATGAAATACATTATACATTACAAATAGCATGTATTTCTATACCGCTTATCAGCTAAGTGCTCTCTATGCGGTTTACAATGTGTTTTAGCTAATTGCCCCCAACAAGCTGGGTACTCATTTTACCAACCTGCAGAAGGATGGAAGGCTGAGTCAACCTGGAGCCCGGCAGGATCGAACTCACAACTTTGTGGCTGCAGTACTGGCATTTAACCACTGCGCCACCAGGGCTCATTACAGAGAAAACTTGCCTTTTTTGGACTAAGCCCCCACAAATTCACAACAAGTATTGCTACAGTGCCTGAGTGAGGGTTTATGGGAGTTGTAGTCCAAAAAATATCGTTTTCCCAAACAGTGCTGCCTTGTCACTCTCCTCAGGCTTCAGACTGGCTGTCTGCTCTATTGTTCACTTTCTCCAGTGCTTTCCATATTTCAGTACTAAGAGCCCTTTGTTTGGCATGTTCCTTTTTTTACTCTGGTTTGTTGTTATCATTTGTATTTGTGACACAATTTAGAAACTTGCCTGAGAAGGTGAGAAATGACTTTGCAATTGATCTAAAGGCCAGCCAATCAGGATTATGTATAGCCATGCTCTGACAAGGGGAGAAGCACCCGGGGCTGTGTGGCACAGAATTGACTTAACAGCTGGCCAGCTGGTGCAGTCCAAAATTTTTGCCTGAAAAGCTAAGGCTGGGGAAGAAATATGCAGAGATTGGGCGGAGGTGCTTGGTGCTATGCTTGCCATGCTGGCTGGGGATACTGGGAGTTGTAGTTTAACAAATAACTTTTCCAGCTTTGGTTGCAAGTGTGAGCAAATGGTGGTGACTGCATTGCTACAACAGATTTACTGCTGAAAGTAGGCATGTTTAGGTAATGAGAGCAGAACTATATATTTTACCTTAATTTCATAAAACCAAGGGGGTCCAATGTTGCTTTCCCTACCCTCACTTCATACGGTGGGCAACCCTGACTCCTCTACCTGTATGCTGAGCACAGAAGTTTCAAGAGGACCTGCTGTGGAGGACCAGCTTTTAACTTTCTCTCCCAGATGCATATACAAGTTTGAACGTCTTGCTTTCATCTCACAGATTTTTGCACTGTCATAATCCTTAGAGGAAAAGATGCCTCCTTCTATGCAGATTTGCTGGTCATGAATATGCCTTCTGATTTACTTTTCAGTGGCCATGCTTAAGCAAATCCTGTCTGAGTGCCTCTGACCATGCATATTTTGTTTATAATTCAGCAGTAATTTTTAAAAGTGGAAGTATGCATCATGAGCAAATTGGGCACAGGATTATGCTCCTGGTGTTTCGCACCATAGAAAAATCCTGCAGAAAGAGAAAATAGAGAATTCTTCCTACCAATGGAATGGGGCTTTTTTTGTTTGTTTAACAATTTGTACCTCAGCAAGACATAAATGTGGGGTAATACAATTTGTATCTCAGTAAGACATAAATGTGGGGTAACACATTTACTCCATCGTGTTTCATGCAAATAATTCTGTGACTAGACTTTCCTCTGTGGTATCTTACACCTGAAAAGAGTCTTCAAAGTCTTGGCAGTATGATTTCTTACAAGTGTCCCCCCGATCCCATGACACACACACACAAATCACTAAGTCACTCAGTTGGTCCACTGAGTCCAGAGTTATTATCTAATAAAATACCCCCAGATATCCTTCTGCACCACCTGAATATTGCTTTTAGGTTAATTCAATAAACATATAGCAGGAAACCAGAATGAGGGGTGCAATATACTAGACACAAAGTGTATCCAAATGAGCACACAGGCAATTAAAACAATAAACATTTTAATTTATTTGTGTATTGACCCCAAACTACTAATCACTGCAAAAAAGAATAATAAATATTGGCTCTGTCTAATAGGGATTCTCTTTTTCTGGTTTATACATGCTTTTCCATTCTCTTTCTCTCTGATGGCACTCAGCCAACTGTCTTGTTTATAACTCCCACTCCTGCCTCCCTTTCTCCATCCTGAACATAGCTCAAAAAAGGTTGTTTTTGAACTACAGCTTCCAGCATCTCTAGCCACCACAGCCAGCAGCTGTGTTGACTGAGAACACTGCAGGTTTTAAACTGAAAAAAGAACTTTCCCAAGTTTTGCAAACAAGACAACTGCCTTTGTTGTCTCCTTATTATTTTCTATTATTTCCCCTTTCTTGCTGACTTTTCCAGTGATCTCTCCCTTCCCTCATCCCTGCCCACTGTAATACACTTCCTTGCTATCAATTGTTCCTCCTTTCATTTTTCTTACTGCCTGTAAGAAAATGTATTAATTATACTTGAGGGAAGCCACAGAGGGGCGTAACCACACCACATCCCCAGATTGCCTGGAAAGCTTCAGTTAGAAACAGGGACTTGTTACGGATCAGGAAAGTCTGATGATTTCTTTTATCAAAGAGCCAGGAAACCAACTATTTTTTTATGTGACTTCACATAAGAACAAATCTACACACTATTTTCAAAGTATCCCTCAGAGATTGGTAGAGTTAAAGAGCCAGCGCAAGTCAAGGCGTGTACTTTTGAAAATATTAAAGTGAACACTTATACAGAGAAAAGACAACAGCCAAACAGCTGTTAACAGCATTATATTGAAATTCAAGACAGGGAATTGCTTCACCCTTGACAGGAAAATAAGGAGGAACACAACTTTTACCTTTTTAAAAGATAAAAGAGTGTGTCCTCACTGCTCAATTATAGCAACTCAATATCAGGTTTTTATACATTTGATTTCCACAGCTGCATCCTACAGAAATTTAGATTTCTTTAGGGTGCAGTTGTGGAGGTTTATGAGAAATTTGAAGTTTGCTAGTGAACTCCCCCTGAACTACAGCATGGGGGCTTTTATTGGTGGAGAATTCTAAATACCTTACCAAACTAGAAATCCCAAGATTCCACAGGATGAAGCTGTGACAGTTAAAGTGCCATCAGAATGACAGGATTGTCTAGTGCAGCGGTTCTCAACCTGTGGGTCGCGACTCCTTTGGGGGTCGAACGACCCTTTCACAGGGGTCGCCTAACACCATTGGAAAATATGTATTTCCGATGGTCTTAGGCTCCATTCCATTCCACGCGCTCGCGTCCTCCTGCCCCCTGTTCAGAAGGGACTGAAATCGCTCCCCTTCTCCGCTACCGGGAGAACCTCCCATCTGATGGGCCAGCTTGGGGGGACGACGGTAGCACGGGGGGCAAGCCCCCTCCTTGCCACTGCCCCTGCCCCACCTCGCCATGGAGGGGGGCGCTGCAGAAGGGCCAGGGGGCTGCAAAGCAGCGCTTTTCTGGGGGGCGAGCTGTGCCCGGCGCAAAAGACAAAGGCGAGGGTCAACACTCTGGAAACTTTTCCCGCACTGCCCCCCCCAGCGGAAACAAGAGCGAAGCAGAAGCAGAGCCCGGGTGGGTTCTCAAAGTTTTTTCCCGGGGGAGACGTGCAGCTCCTCTTTCCTTTCCTGCCCCCCCCCGTTCCTGGCTGGCGAGGCAGCCTTTGCCGGGAGGGGGGAGGCATTGTAAATAATAAATAAATAATTTTATGGTTGGGGGTCACCACAACATGAGGAACTGTATTAAAGGGTCGCGGCATTAGGAAGGTTGAGAACCACTGGTCTAGTGGAAGACAGTGCTACTCAAAGTGGTGGTCCCTGAACTGGTGCCAATCCCTGAGCTACTGGCTTCCAGTCCCTGGTAGGTTTTCAGGAAAGAAACAGTCATAGCCAATGGGCACACATATGCTACCAGTCCCTGGAACACTGGGGAAAAAATAATTGCCAGTCCCCTACATCAGACAGAATGAGAAGCACTGGTATAAAATGCACCCAAACATGTCCAGTGGCTATGCATAATCCTAGGTAAATTCAGAGGTATTCAGAGGTAAATTTGATTGTGCCCAGTGAGATTGTATTCCTACAAATGCATTTAGATCTGTAACTTTTATTTGTAAATCAAAGATCACAAAGAAATTCAAAATTTTCTGAACCAGTCTTGCCTTCAGGAGGGCTGCTTCAAGTGACAGAAGCAAATGAATGTGAGTTCCACTAATTCAATGATCTTTGTTGTAAAATAAGAAACTGTTATAGTCAGGTTGAACCAGTGTTAGGGAATTTTTCTTGAAATTCCTGCATTACTGCTATATTTCTCCCTCCCTCACACAGCTATATTACCTGAACAGTTGTTGTTGTTGTTATTGTTGTCCCATTTATTTGCATCCCACTTTTCCCCCCAAAATTGGGCCTCAAAGCAGCTCACTTTAGAACAATACAATTTAAAAAAACATATAAATAGGATATATTAGAATTATCCTGTTAAGGAATTAAAACAGCAGCTTAAAGAGATATAAAAAGGTTAACATTAAAACACTACAGCACCTCCCTGGTCCATTCTTTACAAACTTCCTGTATTAAAAGCCTGCCTGAATAAAAAAGGTTTTAGCCTGCTGCCAGAAGAACAAGGAGGGGGCCTCCCTGGCCTCCCTGGGAAGGGAATACCAAGGTTTAGGGGCAGCCTCTGAGAAGGCCCTCTCCCACACCCACACCAACCACGTTTGCAATGATGGTGGTTCTGAGAGAAGGTCCTCTCCTGATGACCTCTGACCCTGGGCAGGCTCATATAGGACGATATGATCCGCCAAATAGCCTGGACCTAAGCTGTATAAAGCTTTGTTGGTCAGAACCAGCAGTTTGAATTTTGCCTGGAAACTGGAGTTGTTTCAAAGGGACATAGTATGATCTCTATAACTTGCCCCAGTTAACAGTCTGGCATGGAGAGCATTAGGTTGGGGAAAGTCTGCTTTATATCTTATGCTAGTGATAACCTGCCTCTCCCCACCATTAGCACAGGATTCTTTTGTAAAATGCCATATGATCTTCTAATTGCCCATGCATCATATGGGAATGCAGCCAAAGGAGCTGCACTCCCCCAGGCCTGAAGACATACATTCTCAGTAGCCCCAAGGTAATATTGTACTGTGGGAAATGAAAATGTCTGCCAGGGCCCAGCCATCCAGCACTGTTCATAGTTCCTGACCAGAGGTCTACTCACACTACAGAACTGTTACCCTGTTTACTGGGGGTCCCGTGAGGGACACCTAAATGCGCTCACAATTAAACAAGTTGGGGAAATTAGTCAAAGAGCACAAGCTAGCAATGCGAGAAGCAGGGCAACGCAGCGGAATCTTTTACCCAATGTCTACGGGGTCAGGCCAAGCCAAGGAGCACACCCAAGTTTAAGAATAATTGTGATCTTTATTAAATACAGACAAACAGTGTATGCAACACACTCACACAGATAACTACAGAAAAATAAAGGTTGGAGTGGGACAGGGGAATTTTCAAGAGGATAGTTGTTTTAGGCAATACTACACCTGTCCTGGAGCCCGGGTAGTCTGAAGATTGAGTTTGTTGGTATAGAGTCTCAGTACGTGGAACTGAGGGGAAGGCTCGCCAAGCAAAGCGATGGCAAGGCAGGAGGAAAGTTGGGAGCGATCCAAAGAAGCTCTCCAAGTCAGGGGTTTTTATAGGGAGAAATGGAGCCACAGGCTATTCCGTACTTGGGGAGAAACAATGAGTGTAGGGCTGGAGACAAAGCCTCCGAAAGATCAGAATTTAACATGATTAAGTTAGGTCCGAATTGACAATAGAGTAGCCAGTATGCAGATGCGCAGTGCTTGACATTTCAGTATCGAGCTTGTCAAGTTGCCTGCTCGGGGCAGGGAGTTCTTTGTAAGCAGCGTGCATACATAATGAGGGTACTTGCCTTTGAGGTCTCCTAAAGCGGCGAGACGGCTATTTCTGGCTTGCCTGTATTGTTTGGAATATTGCAGCAATTAAGGGGCCGATCCTGACTGTGAGCTTGTCCGGTGGACCTCGCAGACACATGGAGAGGGATGGTAGAAGAAAGCCAAATTATTGATATCAAAATGATATCTATGTTACCTCAAATCCGGGCTAGAAACTGCAGTAACAGAACTATAGCACCTTGGTTCCACTATAACTACTAGGACAACATCCTGTAAAAGCCTGGCAATTGCAGTTTAGGGAGGGGCATTTAGAATTCCCAGCCAGAGAGCTCTTCCAGTTTCTTATTACCAAACTACAAAGCCTGGGATTCCATAGAATGGCACTGTGGCAGTTACAGTAGAATAACTACACTGTAATTGCATAATGTGAATGAGTGCCAGGAATTTCTTTTCTTAATCGTGTCAGGGATGATGGGCCCTGGTGGGGGTACTGGCTCTTGGGTCTTACTCTCCTGGCTCCAGCACATTGGCGTACGACCATGTTACAAATTGTCCATGAAACATCACATCCTATAGAATGTGCAAAGATGCAGATGTGTACTGAGCTAAGATCTGGATGTTAAAAATAAGATTTTATAAGCCCAGAAATAAGAGGCTACACCAGCCATAACATGGAATTGTCAAAATAACACATCTCAAGATTAAAAATGCCATAAGGATTTAAGGAAGATTTAGTGCCTAAATTCTCCTATAATTAGCTAAATGTTGATTATGCATTTGTTATTAAAACAAGTGAATTACAGATCATCACTTGTAGTAAAATAGTGTGTTTGTTGTCATATGCAAACAGCCAAGAGGTCTTCAGAACAGGCATCTCTCCACCCTTCCCTCAATCCAGCAGTTCAAAATGATGGTACCAAGCTACCTTAAGGTCACATTTGTTTCCTACCCTCAGGCTAGACTCTGTTCTGCTGACAGTGGCACAAAGGAAGGATACATTGATGGGAACTATTTCTCCCCTTTGAAATGTTTGCCTGCAGCTGTCAAATGTATGAGAGCAACCTTATTTTTAAAACATGCAGTAGAGAAATCCAAATGTTAGAGTAGCTGTGAAGGCTGTAAGAGAAAATCCAAAATTAGGGTAACATCTTTAATAGGCTATCCTAAGCAAGATCCACCAGAAATGTGCAAGTTTTCAAGATCTCCAGATCTCTTCATTAGGCAAGATGTTACGATTTTGAGTAGCCAGTTGCTGCAGTAGGAAAGAGAGCGACTTGGTATGTTGCATGTTAAGATGAAATGGAGAAGGCAAGATAATACAGATATTCCACTGAGGCTCTAACACACTTGCGGCCAGAGAGCCACATGGGTGGCACACACATCTGGGCACACTGTGAAAATACAGGAGGCCACACATGAAGCTTTGTGACCTAAACACTGTAATTCTCCAACTGTGAAAAGTCTTTTTTAAAAAACCCTGTAAAGCAATTTTGCAACAACAACAACAAAAAAAAAAAAATCCAGGAGAACTCACCTTTGGGTAAAGAAGCAGCTGGGAAATGTAAAGCTCATTTAATTAATCAATAGCTTAATTTGGGAATTAAGTTCATTCCAAAGTCAATCACTTTAGCTAGAAAAGTAATTAATTTGCCCGCTTTCATTAGGACATTTCCAGCTTAGTCCATTATCTATCACTACTTTGGGATTCTTCATGTGCTCCTTTTAGATACTGGTTTCTTATCTTCAGGGAGTTCAAAAACATAAGGCATGTTACTGTGTAGTAATGCAGGGCCCTTAACAAATGCCCTTCCTAGAACGATCTATGCCTTCACAGTCCTTCCCACTGTACTTTTATGTTAGAGTGAGATCCACTGTGTGACACCTGAATGAAGATTACAGCTATTGTTAAGAACAAAAAAAGAGAAAAAAAAGTTCAGACACATTGTTTGAAGCAATTGTTTCAGCACTCAGTCAAGATTTGATTTTAAGAAAATGATTGCAAGAAAAAAGAAATAGTAGAAAGGTTTTCTGGCAACCCAGCACACAATTAAAAAGTGCCTGTAAAAAGTGGATGGGGTGCATATGGAAATAAGGCTTGCTGAATGGTAGGTTAGTGTCAGCTTCTTCTTTCCTTCCTTTTCTCAACAGGTCGTTTGCCCTCTTTTTGTTTCTTAGCTCCAACCTCCGCTATACCTTCTCTTTTAGGCTTCTTGTGTTTTCCATTTCTCATGCTTCTGACTCCCATGTTCTTTGCTTCCTTTACTGTCCTTTATTTTTAAGGCCTTTGCCGCTTCCACCATGTTTCAGGCCTTCTTTGTCTCTAACACTTTTCCAAAGAAATTTGCTTTATCTAATCAATTTCCTGTCCACCATCACAGTACACAGTGGTTCAAATTAGCCCTGAAGGGATATGCACATTCCTTACAATTAATCCTCACCTGCTTTGTCTCCCACAATAGGATTTTCTCAGAGATATGTGCCTCAGCAATCACACTTGCAAATTCTGTTCATATTTACCTACTAATAAACATTCACGCAACAAAACAAAAACACCCTAAATGCAAGATAGGTGTGGAAAATGATGTACTGTAATGTTTTTCACACTTTCAGAGAACACAGACACAGAAAATGTGACAGTCATCTCATTTGATCCTTAATTTCTATTCCATTATGCTTTGTATTGTTAACTTATAGATTTTTAGCTGATGACTACTAATAATGACATTTTAAAACAACATGAAAAATGGGTAGGACTAGGTATGGAAAGAATATTCAGAATTATTTGTTCCAAGATCAAAAAATAAATTTTCCAACAGTCAGGAAGCCCTGCTGGGGAGAATAAAAGACCAGTGAGAATTCCGAGAAATTTTCTCCTGGGATTTGACGTCCTGTGTAGAAAACTTTTGCCCAAAATCCATGTTTTGCTCTTCAGAATATTTCTGGATGTTTGAATATGGGAAGAATAATGATTATTCCTCTGAATTTTCTTCCATAGAGAAGAAGAAGTTATTCATCCTCACATGTGAGGACAAAATAGTTGAGCATTCACATCCCTAGTCAGGACTACAGAACAACCATTGTCAATATATGGATATGCTAAGTCTTGTATTTTTATATGCGTAGTATTAGTGGAATGTACCTCTTGTTTTAAGTATACGTAATCACTTAATCACCCAGTTGCTTAAACAGAGGTTATTTAAACAAGCAGTTAAAATAAATCATGATTAAAATGGTTGCTTTGGAATCTGTAAAAAGTAGGCAGGGTTATGTAACAGAGAGGTTGCTATGACAATTACTTGTTGAAGAGCAGGATAATTAAAACATAATAAATCCCAACAAATAAGTCAGTTCCTTTGCAGCCTAATTCACTATGCTTAATATTTTTCCTATGGTGAATAAAGCAGTGCCTGGATCTTATGGTGCAATATATTTTTTATCCAACGAATGATTTTTATTTGCTGTGCTCAGTCCTCCATATATCATCCCTCATTTCTTCCAGAAATATTGTATTTTTCAAGCTACAGAGATGCAGAGGTAATAGCGATTGGTGAAGTAATGCTCTAATACTGTGTAGTAATGGAGTATTCAATGTTGTCCCGTTCCTGGAAATATTTTTGGACCCTTTTACATTTATGTATTTACCCAGCTTTGCCTGGGATTTTATTTTCTCATTGGTAACACTTGTTAGAAATATCTTAGGAATTACCTTACCTTAGGAATTAGATGCAGTTGAAATATACAAATTTGAGATCCTGTGTCTCTAATTTCCCAATCTGTCTCATCCAGTATGTGTAACTTTTCCCCATATTCCCCAAATCCAATCTGTATTCAGAGTTATTAACAGACAGAAGTTGGGTTCCTGAAGGAAAACACTGGCCTCCTTCTTGCTGCTCGGTCTCGTCTCCATAGCAACTGCCCTGAGTTCTCTGGCTGACAATTCTAAAGGCCCCTCCCTGAACTGCCAACCCCAGGATTCCACAGAATCTTCACAGCCAGCCAATTATATGAGGCTTCACCAGCCTGACACAAACAGACAAACTTTGACTTTTATATAGTAGATTTTATTGACAAATATTTATACATTGCTTTTATTGAAGATTTCAAAGCCATATAAAACTTTCAAATTATATGCAGAAAGAGAGCATATAAAATAAATTTACTCTATCTGGACAAAATTATACAAGGAAGGCTCATAAAAGTAAGTAAACCTTCAACATGCACCTAAAAATGAGAATTGTTGGAGCAATTCTCTCTCTCTTTATATGAAAGGCTTTCTTGATGACCTTAAGGATCAGATAAATCTATGAGGGAAAAGGCAACAAGACAATAAACAAACAAATAATCTAACAACAAAACCTTGAATCTGGCCTGATAGCAAATAGCCAGTGCAATTCCATCAGCAAATGCCTTGAGCTGCTGCTCAGAAACTTGGCTGAAACATTCTGCAATAGCTGCAATTTCTAGATTAGCCTAAAGGGAAGTTCCACATAAAATATATTGCAGTAATTCAGTTCTTTGAGAGTATCTGCACCACTGCACTCAAACTTCCTGGGAACTGCTGTATTTGGTGTACCAGCTAATTGATAAACAGTACTTTGAGCAACTAAGGTCACCTGGGTCTCCACTAACAAAGATGAATACAGGAGTAACCCAAGCAACACAGCTGACATACTAACTGTTCCAGTTTGGCAGGGATGGCCCTGAATAATCCTCTGTTGTCTCACTTTCTCAGCTGCTTTTAAAATACCCCACTTTCTCCTGTTCTACTTTCGCTTTTCATCCTCAGCCTAATTCATTTGCTGCAAACAGAGTTCAAAGGATAAAAGTAGTTTGAGTTCAAAAGGCAAAAGGAGAAAACAGAGGAAAGGAAAAGATGGAATCTTGCTCTTTCCGGTAGGTTCAGGTTAAAGCAGACTGCTGCAGCATCTCTTAGCTTTAGACAGAGCAGCCTTTATTCTTTAACTTCAAATTGCTTTTTGAGGTAAGTAAAAGAAATAGACACACCTTGGGAAATGCAAGGGAAGGGGACAACCTGGCCAATTAAGAGGGTCTTTCCTTGAGAGGAACTCTTTTTAATTACAGCTCCTCCGCAACTGTGTATTAGGTGCTCTTTCAGTCTTTCTTTTCTGAAGATACACATATTACTCCCACTACTAAAATAGGATAAACATGGCAGAGGATAATCCCTGTTTCAAAATATTTTCTCTCCTCAGTTCTGACTTCTGTTTGTTTTTGATATTTGCACAAAGGAAATATTTAAACTTAGCTTTACTGGTCTTCTTCTCTCCACCTTCTTCATTTTGATTTACTAATCCACAGTGTGTGCCAGGGCAGCAAAGTACCACAAGAAAGAAACTATAATGTGAAGAAGCTGGACACTGGGAGAGATTTTATTGTCTACTTACTTTGAGAGAGTTCCCCCCCCTGCAGTTAAATGTTCCATCTACATTAGCAATGTAGTCACCAACATATCTACTCAGAGGTAAGTCCCAATGAGTTCAGTGAGATCCTAAGTAAATGTGTACAAGATTGTAGCCCGAAACATTCTAAAAGGCCACAGGAATGCACACATTTCTTTATGACAATCATATGTTTTCCAACCATAGCTGCCTTCAGATGGGTAAAAAGTTTATGGAAGTTCCAGGTTTTGTTCCTATATGAATTGATTTTATTTTGGAGATCTGCATGAATTTTTCCTCCTCCTAAAGTATTTTCTGTGAGTTCCCAGTGTTTTCTTAAATGAAATGTATTGGTTACTTGCCTTATGTGTCTATTGTCTTGGACCAAATAAAGATAGCCACCAAGTGAACAGAACTATTGTTTCCAGGAAATAGATTCAAGCACTAAAACAAAGTGATCCTAGTACATTATCCAGTATATTATTGCTAAATTGCTTTAGCACTTTGAGAATAACTCCTGTATAACAATATTTTTTCAAAAAAAAGTCTCAGTGGAAATTGGTGAAAACCAATTTCTGAAATGTTGAATGAGACTGGATGTGAAATGCGATCAGTGGGAAGGGAAGGGGAAAGCTATAAGGAAATAGGGAGGGCATATTTTCAAAAGAGATGACTGGATGCAAATCCATGAATACAGAGGTACAGTCAAAACAAAAGGACTTGGAAATTCTTGATACATTGAAACCAGTCTGGTTAAGCCCACTGTCTTTCTTAACTAATTATCTTCCATTTATTTCCTGGAGCTAAAAGTCCTGCACATTATTTTTCACCACCCTTCATCCCATTTTTTGTTTTATGAACAACCTATTTTCTGGTCCCAGGAACCACTCACTCACAAAGCCTCCACCTTGCCAGGATTCATCCTCAATTAATTTATCTTGTTCCAGCAATTTACTACATCCAGGCACAGGTGATGAATTTGCACAGCCACACCTGGTTCAGATGAAATAGAGAAATAAAAGCTGAATTTCATCAGTTTCTCCAGATGCCTGTTCCATGTGGCTTCATATCGAATTTAAAAGAAATGGAGTCAATGCTCTTCTACACACACACCGCTTTTTTTAAGACTTCACAGTGTCAATGTGTTTTCTTCTAAGTTTACAAATGTGACTCTTCATTTGAGATAAGGCAGTATTACTCATAATAAATTTCAGGGTGGAAACTGCTTCAGTTTAATTTGAAGTTTGAAGGTGTGTTCTTGCCTGGTATCTAATGCTTTGGAAATCTTCAGGCTGAATAATGAAAAAATTCACGTTTCAGGGAGGAGAGAGGAATACTTACAACATTTAGATAACTCAAGTCATGAGCAGAGTTTGAATGATTAACCAGTTAAACACTGATTAATTAGGTAAAACCCTGCATCATATTTAAATAATGTATTTAAAGTGTTTTGACTGATAAGATGTTCTCAAATAACCAGTAATAGAACTTTAAAAAAAAGAATTCTTTTTAATAAAAACTTATAAAACTGCAGATAGGAAACATCATCTGTAGAGAAACTCTCTTCCTTTTTCAATACAGAATGAAGTTTAATTTCATACAGAGGAATTATCTAAAACCAAAGAGGGAATGATTGTCTGTTAATCCATCAAGAACATGAATTGAATACAACTGTAATAATAAAGGAGCACAGACAGCAAAACCCAGTGAACTCTTAGCTTCTAAGGAAACCTGCATAGGATTGCACTGTAAGAATCCAATTGTATATGAGTTTGCTTGGATGTAAGTCACAATATGTTATATGGTGTTTAGTCTCATGTAAGTTTGCATTACAATTGGAGCATAAGATTTAAAAAGTCAAGTAAAGTGTCTTTCCTGGGATAACAATAGCAGTGGAAAATATTCAAGGAAATATACCGAGAAGGCATCTTAGGTTTAAACTAGATATTTTACTACTCATGCAGTGAACAATTGTGTGAATAGCTTTATAAAGTAAAAATGTAACTAGCAGGAATAGGAGGTTGGAATCTGAATTGGGACACCAGTAGGAAGCAAAGGCGCATAACATTTTACCCAGCTATAGGCATATCCCAAACAGAACACAAACACCCCATGCTTCCCAGAGTGTCTTCAGATCTTTCATTGGAAGAAAAGCTCCCATTTATACTAGTGCAGGACCCACTGGTTTCGGTGGGATAGCTAGGCAGATGCTTACAATGACTGTCTACTAATATCAATGAGAACTAGAAGCACTTAATGTTGACCAGCATAGAGGTGTTGCCTTAAGCATTTACTTGGGTACTTCAGTTCAATTAATGCTCATCAGATGGAGGTTGGTCCAAAACTTTCTGGACTGCACTCAGTGTAGACACAAAAGACAATGAGAACTCATACCATCAGTTAATACAGAGGGTAGCAACTGGAAACTGTTAGAGCACTCATTCCCCACCTTTGTAGATCCAAGGGGCGAGCAAAACTAAAACACACCATACCATGTAGCTTGAGAAAGTAAAGCTACGTCTTTATGGGTTACAGCTGCACATTGTTGGCACTGACAAGGGTTTGGAAACAGTCATCAACCAAACCACCTGTTAGTCAATGAGGCAATACATGATGCACCTGCTGCATGACACAAGGAAAGACAGCTATGGGATTCTGTACAGGTGGATGCCACTGCACAGTTACCCTATCACTGTGGCAAACATGACACTCCCCAAGCTGGTCATGACTCCTACTGCCCATGCCACAAAGTCCTACAAGGAGACCCCTCAGTGTTTGTTGGGTCTGTCTTTGAATGCCTTCCTGGATTTGTAGCTCATGCTGAACTGCCCTCACGTTGTGACAATGTAATACATTAACAGATATAATCCTCCTTAATGGACTGAGATTAGAGTATTGGGGAGCAGCCCTATGCACCCCAGCACCTGACCTGAAAACTGCACAGTACCCTGCCCACCAGACAATAGCTTTAAATCCATTGACTAGTAATTCCTGGTTTTCCCAGAGCCACACCAGGCATGCAGGCTTCTGGGAGAAGAAGCTTGATTGGCACCATGATTGGCATGATGCCAACCACTCCACACTGCCTCTGGACTACAGACTCTTCCCCCTGTTCCTGCCACAGAGAGTCCTCCTCCCTTTATTCTTGTAGAAGTCTGCCTTCCCTCACTCTCTGCTAGAAGATGGGCTGTCATTGAACGCCAAAGCCCCATATATTTTGAAAACAATGCAAGACCAGGGTATTCTTGGGGCTGGGCAGGTTGGAGAGTTGCCCTGGGAGCCTAGAGGTGAAGGGGCACCAAGATAAGTTCAGTGATTCTATGTTTGCTGATGGTATTGTCTGTAGGCAACTAGAGCAAACAAACAAGAGCAGCAGCAGTGTTTTAAATCAGTGCTCTTTTAAAAAAAATTCTACAAACTTTTCTAACTGTAGTTTGGGTACTACCTGCAAAAATGAATGTCTGTCTATTAGCTTTAAACTATTCCCACCCACCATGGGCAATTTCTGATTTAAATGTAATTTGATCACAATAAGAATTGGTAAATCAATTTACTTTGAGGCAACACTGCTAAGCACTATAAACCCCACAAACGTTATGAATTTGTTTATCACAGTTTGAAAAAACAAACAAACGGGATGCTGAAGGTCCTCCTTGGGAAAGATGCTATTTCACACGAAGCTTTTCCTCTGTATTTTTTTTAAAGTAGGCAACTCTCTCTGAGATAGGCCCAACATCTTTAATTGCTTTCCACAGCCATCCATTTTGCATAGTCTTCCATATCCATTTCAACCCTGGGAAGCTCTATTTAAGACTCAGGCCATTTCCGCACTACACTCTTATAGCGTGATTACTCCACTTTCAACATCCTATGGAATCCTGGGGTTTCCAGTTTAGGGATCTGTAAACTGCAAACCCCAGGATTCTATAGGATGTTGAAAGCGGAATAATCGCGCTATAAGAGTGTAGTGCGGAAATGGCGTCAGTCTGCATGAGGGCTGTATCTCAGCTCCACAGCATAGCATCTTTGCCTCAGTTTGACCCCTTTGCTGCCACAACCCCCATCCAAACTGAACCAGGTAGGAAAGCCACACAGGACTCCCATTACGTAACCATGTCCACGTGGGGGGTGTTTCCACTCTGTCCATGCATTTGCTGTATTGGTTTATGTCTGATCACATGACCACAGCAGCTGCTTTTGCGGCGGGGGGGGGAATTTTTGGATTCCCTCAACACATGTGCATATTCAGATATTCCCTTAATCAAATAGCCTTTGTTTTCCTTTTGTTCTGATTGCTTACCTGGCTTCTATAAAGTGAAGCTGCCAGAGAAGTGAGAGGTGAAATGCAAACCTGCAAATGTGTACACCAAAACAAAGCAAAAACAAAAAACAAATATTGCATAATACTTCCCAATACTAAGAAGGGAGCTACCCTTCCATGGTGGGTGTGATTAGGGAACCACCCAACAATCTGCTCCCTCCCTGACTTGATTCCACTCCTCCAATTCAGGAGGTGAACCACGCATTCTAAAAGCCCAGTGCTTCCTAAAAACAGTGGAGTAAATTGGATTTTTTTTAAAAAAAAAATCATCTTAAAGCCCCCAGGCTTCAAAAAGAAATATTTTCACATCAGGAAGAGAGCAACATTGTGTATTCCAACAGGACTGGGTTCAAGGACACATTATTTAGCCTGCATAGATTTAGTCTAATATTTTTCTAAAAACAAAAGCATAGGATTATATAGTATAGAATAAGCCTCTTTTTTAAAAAAAAGTGGCCTCTCTGTTCAGCTTTTTGTAACATCTGATCTTCCATATTGTGGCTTCCTATATAACACTTCAAGCTAACAGCTGCAAACATTTGGAAACTTGAAAATCACCATGCAAATTATTGGAACATTTTGACTACATTGCAGCGGTCAGGAAGCTTCTACTATTTTAGTGCAAAATAAACAACCATTTTCCCCTTGTTTGTCAAGGCTGGATTTAATCCTACTGTACATGTTTTGGCTTCTAACACACTCTTGGGCAAAGGGGAAAAAATAAGACAGGGACACTGACAGAGAATCTAATGTGGCTGTATGCATTTGCCATTTTCTGGTAAGTATTTATCACGGTAGCTTGATTTCATAGGTCTGTGTGATGAAATGGCTTGCTGACATCTCTCTTTGGTAATGAGAGGTGAATTGAATTTCATAAGACATGCTGATCTTGATCTTCATTCAGTATGCGCTATGGTTTTGGCTGCACTGTTGTATTATAAATCATATACAAGAGACAAATTGTTTTGCACTTACTGAAGACTGGGAACATATCAAAAATGCAAAGCTCATAACGGAAGGCTGCATCATGCATAACATTTTTCCTCACAGATGTAAGAATGGTTAAATACAAAAATGTATGTACTACATTGTGCAGGAATATTGGACAGGTTTCTTTTCTCTTGGACTTTTGACAAAAGAAAAACACATTGCATTGCATTTCATACATGTGTGTATATGCTCAGCAGAGTGAGGCGTCTGCCTCAGGCAGCTGATACGGGATTTAATGAAAGTGCATCAATAGTTAATTATTAAATTATTATTATTATTGCTGTTGTTACTTTTGCTGCCAGGAAGTGTTACTGGATTTTTGCTTCAGGGGTCAAAATAACTTACCTGGGCCATTTCCGCTGTAGCCTGTTATAGCAGTGTTATTCCGCTTCCAACATCCTATGGAATCCTGGGGATTCCATAGGATGTTGGAAGTGGAAAAATAGTGCTATAACAGGCTACTGAGGAAATGGCCCTGATCTAGGATACTATGCTGGAAGCCTTATCCAAGTTGGCCACACAGTGCCAGCCCTTGGGCTCCTATCACTCACGTGCCCTTTTATCTTTGAGATCCCTCCCTGGTTGTGGCACTGGGGCCCCAAGGTGACCACCACCCTGGACAAGCTGCAGTGTTGATCAATAGGTTCAGTGTTGGTAAAGCATGACCAGGTTTCCTTGTTAATTGTTACATTAAAACATCCAGATAGAGATGCAGAAAATAAAACCAGTGAAAATTTATTGCAATAGATAAACATCTAGACCTATGCTAGTTCTACATATAGTACATGGCAAACCTCAGTTTCAAACAAATAATACTTCTCCTTGAACTCTTTCCACATTCTCAGCTCCAAAACTATTTAGATCTCATCAATTCCTCTCTCCCTAATTGGTCCTAACTTTAATTCTACTTGGCCATGTCTAACTGCTTAACAGACAAACCTCTAAGTCACATCCTTTCCCTCACAGGTTACACCTCACATCATTCCATGAGTTGTGATGGGCTTTTCTTCTTAGGCTTGCCCAGAACTTCTTTTAATAGGGATTAGTTGCCTTGACTGCCAATTTGCATGTGCTGGGAGCATGAGAGCCATTTGCTGCTCTACCTCTGATGGCAGCACATGCTTGGGGCCCTTTCACGCTACACAGTTATCAAGCAACGATTCTGCATCCTAAGGAATCCTGGGACTTATAGTTTGGTGAGGCACTAGAGCTCTCTGGATGAGAATTCTAAATGCTTCTCCCTAACCACAAATCTCAGGATTCCATGTGAATTAATGTGGAATCATAGTGTTAGAGTAATGTAGTGTGAAAGGACCATGGGTCAGCCCTGGGTGTGCATGTTTTGTCTGCAGTTTTCCCTAAATGTCTTATTTTAGCCAGGCCGAGAAGCCGTTGGTACTGGGAACTGTCTAAGGGCAGCTCTACAGTGAGCTGAGTGAGGAAGGAACTGATTCTGAGGCAGCAGTGTGAAGGCCTACGGCTCTTTCTTCAGCCTGCTCCCAACCCCCAATGGCGACGGGATCGCAATAGGATTGCAACGAGGGTTCTGCATGACATTGTTGCAATCCTGTGGCCACCTGCTGCAACCACAGAATAAATCATTAATGGGTTTTTCCTGTCAATGAACTGCAATTGCGCAGTCGTTCCACTGCCATCCCACATTACCTGCTGTGCAGAGGGTCAGGAAATGCAATGGCTGCACTTCCTCCTCCAGTGTAGCCTGGGAAAGTGCTGGGCTGCATTGTGGAAGGGAGAGGCAGAGCCATTGTGTTTCTCCCTTCCAGTGGGCATTTGGTACAGAGGGGAGCACTTCTGTCATGCTCTCCTCCTGGGAGACCCAACTCCGGGATCCCCATGGGATGGCTTCAGCAAAAGGTAACCTGCGGAAAGGGCCTATGGACTATTATTCATGTGAGGCAAAGAACAGAGGGCAGAAGTTGCTGCAAAGAGCAGACAGCTAGCCTTAAGTAACTTAACACTACATGTCTACTCAGAAGTAAGTCCCAGTTGCTTCCATATAAATAGATATTGGGTTGCAGCCTAAAAGGTGTCTGTTTAGATGTAGACAGTGCAGGATGGGATATATCTCAAAGATAGCAAGAGTCAATCCAAGATAAGGTAGAAAAGGGAAATAGGAGTATTCTTGTGGAGCTGGTTTCCATGGAAAACCAGGATCTTAACCTTACAGCTAGAAAGTAGCAAACAAGCAAGTGGGAAGTGGAATCCTTTTCACAGTACTGATTCCAGTTTGTTGTATCTTAGGTGTATTGGCGTACAGCTCTCATCAATATTGCAACAAACTTCTGTCCATATTTTCATGGTCAGTTTGGGACACCTCCTATTTAAAACATATAGCTGCCTCTTCTTCTGTTTGAGCTGTGTTATGAATTCTGAAGACCAGACTTGTTATATTTGCAAAATGACTCTTGCAATTATATTTCAAAAGAGTGAGTTATCTTGAGGAACCAGCATTTTATTCTTAGGTAGAAAGCTGCAGATTTGAAAATACAGTACTGGGACTGAAAATACAGTACTGGGACCTCAGAAGTGTTTGGTCTGTATGGGTTTTGTTTTGCTTTTTTACATTTCTGGGAAGCTACACAGTAATTTGGTGTTCTTATACAACAAAGATATCTAAAAATCTTATCTGACTACCTTTGAAATCTTCATAGTCTCTGTTGTTGTTGTTGTTGCTGTTGTTGTTGTTATTTCTTATTCATCTCTTCCTAAGGATCAAGGTGGGGAACAACAGATTAAAATAGAAGAACAGAGAGATACCATCTAAAAACACAGAACACTAATTAAAATACATAATCAGTTAAAAGAACATGCATATTAAAACAGTTCATAATTTAAAAATTCCTAATTTAAAAATCAAATGGATAGGCCTCCCAGAAGAGATTAGTTTTTAGTGCTGTTTTAAATTCAGACAGCATATGTAGCTCTTGAACCTCTTCTGGTAGGCCAATCCACAATTTGGAGTAACTGAAGAAAAAGTCCTCTGGCCAACAGTTGTGATATATACAGAATACTGCAGTATCACATACAGAAATCACTCCTTTCTTTATGACTCCAGCCAACCTCCTATCTTCAAACATCATGCGCATGTAAACCAGTAACACCAATGAGTAAGGCTTCCTTCTCATTATCTTTTCTCCTGGGTGGTGAGATTTTAATGGCACACTGAGTTTTTTTTCCAGCACTTCCATTATGAGTCAGAAGCTGAGTTCCCCTTGCTTTCCCCTTAATGGTAGCAACATGTACAGATAGTGTAGTGGATGAGGAGACCACACAACAGGATAATGCTAAGCTGATAGGAACATAAATATTGAGCAAACATGTGATGTATGAGAGCAACTTATTACAAATTATTTCCTGACATGAGCCTAAATATGAAACACACATTCTACCACCACTATTTTTCTGGATAGTACTGTTTTTCCTAGAAGATCGGACAGAGAAAGAGAGTTACAGGTATCACAACATCTCAGAGCTTAGAAGCACCAACACACTACAAGTAATGATGTTGCTTGTAGCATGTTGTATTTAGGAGGGTTACTAGAGCCTAACAACATCCCTTTAGCAAAATAACATAATGGCTGTTAATATTGATATTCTTCCTTGTGCAATGAACAACACTGACGTGTTATTCGGGAAGGTGCAAAATGATTTGCAGACATTTTAAGATCATTTTTCAAATTTTAGGTCATTTTTTTCTTTTCCTTTTGAAAGAATTAAAGCAACAGAAAAAATAATGAGTTCCACAACAACAGCAACAACTCTGTAGTGCTAATGGTAACTATTTGGGATTTTTGAAGGGTATCATAAAGAGTTCCCTAACCTACTGCTTTTAGAAACTTAGCTTTCCAATCTCTGAAACAGGTAAGAAAAAGGTGTCACAATTTAAGAACCTAAGGGAAATATCCATATAATATCCACAGAAAGATACTGTGTGTGGGCTTAACTAAATTTGTAGCTGTATGTTTTTACTGAAAACTACCACCTTAAGATGAAGAAATTTATCCACAGCACCAAGACACAGACACATTGTGAAAAGCAAAATATCCTACTGAATGACTGAATGACAGGCTGTTATCCAAATTCTAGGGTAAAAAAGAGTTTCAGTCAAAAACATCACAACTAAAGTGGTTTGCAATAAATTATATTTGTGCAAGCAAAACATATCCATGGCACAGTAATAGCCACTTTAGATATCCTCTGATTTTTGTATCTGTACTTTCTTCTCTGACTCAACTGCTAATAATAGCAAAGTAAAGGGTATGTGGAAAACGAATGGTGTTTCAAATATGCACGAAGTCTGTGTGCATGTGAATTAATATTCTGAAATCAATTATGCACAAAGTACTCCCACATTGTTGCCAAACTGTAACTCACTATATTAGGCTTAGAGGTGTGGTCCCTCTATCAGTTCTTAAAAAGATACCATGCGGTTTTATCTGGTTCCCCGATTTTATCTGGATTTTTGGGAAGCTACCTGCTGCTCATTTAGACTACTAGCTGGCCTGGATTCCAAGCCTCCATTTCTTAAACAAAGTCTCTACCCCTTCTGGGAGCCAAGAATGGTAAAACATACAGCCTTATTCTTTTCAAGAAAAGAGACTGATATGGCACTTTAATGGAGAATCTTCCGCACCGGCCTATTAAAACGGTGTAGAGCGACCTCCAATGGAGGTCTTCTGCACCGTGGAATGGACTGGGGTGGACTACTTTTTGTAGTTCTGCACCTCAGTCCGCTCCAGAGCGACCAGAACTGGTCGCGCAGCGTGCTTTTTAAAAAGCTCTTTTAAGAGGTTTTTAAAAAGTACGGAGCGCGTGACCCCGTGTTGCTCCGTCGCCGCGCGCCAGTGCAGATTTGCAGGCGCACACTAGTGCGTGTTTGCAGATCTGCCAGGGGCGGGCTTTAGGCTGGTGAGCTTCTCTGGTTGTTGGAGAGCCTCCACCAACCGGAAGCTGCCATTTTGGATGCTGGAGCAGTGCGGAGCGACGAGCTCGCACTGCTCCTCGTCCCGACGGACCCAAACGGACCCACCAAAAAGCCGGTAAGTAGCAGCGGGGAGCGTTTCCCTCGCCGCGTGCGGAAAGGGCCATAGTTTCAAATAGACCAACTTTCTCCTAATTTCCTGGGTAAATGCTGCAGTTTGGGAGACAAGCCTGTTATCTGAGGTTTGTTTTCAAAGATCTGTCTGCAGACAGTTCACAGAAATCCAAGCCATACAAATGAATGGGGAAAATACAACAAAACAAGGAACCTGGGCAAATCAGAGTATAATAGGTAAACAAAGGTAGGTATAATAGTATAATAGTATACTATTACCAGAGTATAATAGGTAAACAAAGAACAAAGAACCTGGGCAAACAAAGAACTTGGGCAAATCAGGGTATAATGCCATAATAAAATTGTGGGCTAGAATCCTATTGGGGACTTAACATTATTGTAAGTGGACTTATGTATTTATTTATTTCTTAACAAAAATAAATCTTAAAAAAGTAGACTTATATATGTGAGGATTCCCAATGTTCTTATCCTGTAAAGGATTGCTGTTACATTTCTATGTAGGGGAGCCAGCAGAGTAACGGATGCCCATTGGGACTGAGGTAACAACATGATGGGTGTGCATTGGGACCAATATTCATCAGTCCCATTGTGCATCAGGACACCAACTAGGGAGTGCCAGTGCATATCCAGACATTATTGGTGGTGTACTGTTATGCATCTTCACCATTCACTAATAGGGTTTCTTAGCACCTCAGCTATGTACCGTAGCTAAGTATGCATAAAATTATGTAATGTACACCATAATAAAGGATTCTGGCCTTACTGTTTATTTCAGGTGTGATAGGCTCTGCTGTTTTGGTCAGAACAGACTTGATATGGCACTGTTACCTTCCTCCCGTCCAATGTCTTCCAGGTAAGTGTGACCACAGTTCCCATCACTTCCAGTCAGCATGGTCATTGGCTGTGGTGGCTTTGTTGTTGGGAGTTTTAGTCCCACCTATTTAGAGGGCACTGGGTTGGAGAAAGCTAGCAAAAGAAGGCTGAAGTCCATCCTTGAGCCAGTGTGATACACTAACACTTCCCATGTTTTACACACAGCATTTGCCAGGAAACCAAGTGAAAGCCTATAGTTATGTGGAATTAGACTGGCTTGTGTGCTAAACTGGTCTAAATTGTTCCACTCATCTACAAGCAATCCTGCTGAACAACATTTCCCCACTGCCTTGGAATTTTAATCTCTGGTGTTTGAGAGTGTTTTTCTCCCTTCTTCATGGGTCAGATATATTTATGTTTTCCTTAGACTTGGGCCACATGTTATAACATCCTTGACATGAAGTGTTTTCATAGCCACAACTATGCACAGCAGGCAAAGAATGAGTTCATGGGAGGTCACATCCTTCTTTCACCTATTTGCATGATGATTTTTTCAAAACCTCCAATGTCTGAAGGAATTTCTGCCAGGATGCTACCAGCCTACCCGCATCCACTCAATTATTTTGTCTGCTCAGTTGCAACCACGGGACTACTATTCTTGAGGAGGATTTGAGCATATTGGCTGGGCAGTGCATCTGGCATGACTCTGTAAGGACAATAGTGGCCAACTAGTGCATGTCGAGTTGACCTGATACTCAGAGAGGAGATGTCAACATAAGGTTCTCCCATGGTGCACTGTGCCTTTTAGTTGGCAACTAGGCTCTTGGACTTCAGGTTTGACATCAGAGCTCTGGAATGAAAGTGGAAGATTCTCCCATGCAGATACCTTGTAGTGAATGTGAAAATGTTCCGCTCTGGTCTTTTTCTTTTTCTGTTCTTCTTAAATCGGAGAAAGGGGAATATTTTCCACCATAGGTAAGACCTCCCTATGTGTTGAAAACTAAATGGGGATAGTTTGGGGGATTTAAAAAAATCTTATTCAGTGAACCGGACACATCCTTAATGAAGATATTATGTCAAATTAATTCCATAATTCAAGTGAGACGCATGTCCATCAATATCCATTGGTAGCTGGTAGCTTCCATGTTAATGAGGTGATACATGTGGTCCAGGTTTAATCTGTAAAGGTGTTCCCCAAGGTGTTGCATCCATTCTAACAAGCTCAGTACCTTTGATAGCTCCTTTAATTTCAGACAAAAGCCCAGAGTGGATTCACTGCCCCATTGACATGGGGGCCACTTGCTGTCCTTGTAAGCTTCTGCCTATTTAGCTAAATGCAGATGGGAAGCTAATTGTGAAGGAATAAAGAAATGGAGATGAATCAAAGCCTTTGTATGTTATGTTTAACAACAATATAGAAAGCAAATATTCCAGGAAAACTTGGTACAAAACAAGCCATTAACATTCAACTGTAGAAGCAATTTGGGTAGATTGTAATCACAGCAACAAGTTAGGGCAATTCTGGAGTAGGATTCCTGCCATCAACTCAAGGAAAAATGTCAAAGCATGCATAAGAGATACAAAGACTCCTGAGAGATGCATCACTAATCTTGACTCATTTGTGGGGGTTTTATTCTAAACCTCAAGGTAGAATTTCAACGCCCTTCTCACTCACCCACCCGCCTTTTCCATTAGTCACTTCATCTCTGCTGCTCTCTCAGACAACTCTACCTGTTCTTTGTTCCCTGTATTCTTGAAACGCCTTCCCAACAAATTGACTGACAGAGGGTAACCTCTCCTAGTTCCTCCAGGTCTGTCTTTAAAATCTCACTTTTCTCATGAAATGATCTGTAATTAGAGTAATCATTTATGCATTAAAATAAAAAAGAGGACATCCTTTCTTACAGAGACAAATGTAGTCATTTGAGAATAGGACTACAACCCTGGAGACCTCACTTGGCCATGGAAATCCACTGAGGGACCTTGGGTGTGTCGCACACTCTCAGCCCCAGAAAGCCCCATGATAGGTTGCCATACGTTAGAAACAACTTGAAGGCACACAACAACAACAACAACAACAATTGTAAATAAATGCAGTACATCTCACTAGAGATCTCTTTCATACCACACAGTTATAGTGCTATGATTCTACTTTAGCTGTCTGGTTCTATCCAATGCAATTTAAGAAGGGGCATTAGAATTCTCAGCCAGAGAACTGTAGTGCCTCAACCAAACTAGAAATCCCAGGATTCTATGGGATTCTGCCATGGCAGTTAAAGCAGAATTGTAGTAATGGATTATAATCATGTAGCATACAAGGGCCATAAGTGTGGCTGATTGGTCTTTCTAACATTTCGCCTCTATCATAGTTCTAAAATAGATGGGCAACTTCTTGGCCCTTTGTCTCTATTCTTGTTATTGTTCTTTATCTTTAAACAAGACTTGAACTGGATGGCTCTTCAAAGAGAGAATAACTTCAAATACAATATCATCTCATAACTCTATCCTTCCTTCCTTCTTTTCTGTATTTATTTATTTATGCATGCTTATGTCCTGTGTTTTGACTACACTGATACTCAAGGCACATTATGGCAAGATTAAGACTTTTTAAAAGTATGGATAAAAGTACAACCAAGTGTAACAAGAAAATACAGTTAAATAATCTCCAGCTTGGTTGATACAACTCTGTGGGGTGGTGCCTAGAACATGAATTTGGTCTTACCATACTGGAAATGTTGCTTTGCTTTGTCATAAACTGAACTGGAATTTGCTTTTGCTTTGCCTTGCTTTGCCAGAAACTGAGTTTAGTTTAGTTTAGCTCTGCTCTTGTTTCCCACCACCACCACCTCGCAAACTGCCCTGACTAGAAATATGAGTTCTTGCCTGAATCCTGTGCCCAAGCTGCACTTTGAAATGATGAAGATCCCTGTCTAGTAGAAGAGAACAGCTTTGTTCTGAGTAAATCATAGAATAGCTTTTGTATTCTACTCCAGGGCAGACTTTTATGGGTAAAAGTTGGTCTGGGGGAAAAAAAACTCCAAGGAAATGATGGGTTCCTAATTTAGGACAGCTCAGGTAAGATTTTCTTAGTACAAAGCCAATTCTTACTATCTGTTTAATCCATTTCCCACTCCTACTCTTTCAAATCCATTTTTAAAAGGTAACTTATATTCAATGTGAGGGGGGAAAGGTGTGGTTGGCAAGACAAGTTAGTTGATATATTCATGCCAATTATCTGACTGTAAAACAACAAAGCTCAGCCTCCACAAGTAAGCTGATAAAAGAAGGTTGTGTTTATATTAAATATGCTTATTTATGCAAGGATTTCACTTATTTATCATCTCAGCCTTCCCTCAAGGAGCACAGGGTGGGGTGGATGAGGTGACATCTTCATTTTATCACCATACTAAGACATAGTGCCTTGCCCAAACATTGTCCAGCAAATATCATATCTGAATGGGTTTGTTTGTTTGTTTCCCTTTTTTTTTTTACAACATCTCAGGGTAGTATACTGACAGGGTGGCATACAAATAATATCAGCTTCATAGTATTTAAAACAATAAAAAATAGTGGTCAAGATCCCACCTCAGAAGCTACAATGCATAATTTTATGATGACAGAGCTACCTCGCCGACATAATACACAGAAATGCTAGTGAATTGTGATGCTGTGTAACAAGGCATAGCAAAAGATGTCCCATTGTGTGATAGGAGTTTCCACCATGCAGTGTGCCCCAATGCATATATCCCATTGTGTATCCAGACACATTGTGCATTGGGATTGCTGCACAATGGCTATGCTGCTGGCTCCATTTATGCAATGGTCCCAGAGACGTAGCTATGTCTCTGCTCCAGGCTTGAGAATATGAGAATTGTGCAACATCTCAATTCACCTTTATTTGATCATAAGTCAGTTTAGGATGATGTAAATACCAAATGGGGTGCCAGCCACTGTTGCTTAATATTAAGCATTTAAAACCATTTAAAACCATTTAAAACCATGAACATGTACATTTTGGGGGAAAATAAGTCAGGCCCCAAAGGCTTTAATTAAAAAGAGCCATGTTTTAGCTTGGTAGTGGAATGAAGCCAGTGCTGTAACTAACTGGACCTCCAAGAGGAGCCACAGCTGAAGTCAGATTTGACTATCGCTTCCAGCCTTTGCACTTGGAATAGGAGAAGCAGGATAGTTAGTATCTAGACTGGCAGCTGTGGTAGACTGTTGCAACAAAACCAACAGAGTCTGTTGTGAGACTTTAAATATGTTCAGAAAACCTTAGGCCACATTCCATTTGTTAGACTTTCAGGTGTTGAAAGATTCTCTGTTGTTTCCAGGATAATTATATAAGTAGAATAATTAGGCTTTGTTGTTTCAGGATAATTAAATAACCTTTTTCATCTACCTATGTCTCTCCTGAAATTTAAATGTCACAATCCCACCCACCCTTTCTCCCACACACCTTTACAAACAGTTTTCTGCAAACGTTCCTTTGGTGTCCTCATATTTCCTGCTAGTCAGTAGGAGATGGGTGTGGAGATTCAGCGGAATTGGGGGTCCTCCTCCCTCTCAATGCTGACTTCTGCCTTGAAAAAGAACAAAGAATGTCCCCCAAATTCTCTTAATTCCGAGTTGCCACCACCCAGTGATTTAGCCCAGCCTACGGCAATGCAGTGGGACGTTGCTTGGGAATTCACAACCTCTATGTTCCAAGTTCCTTTCCTTTCCCTCATCTCCCCCTTTGGAGTGAGAGGAATCCTATCTACGTGTGCACCGAGGAATGTGTGGGAATGGAGAGGGAACGGGGGCTTACAGAAAAGTATTTATTTTAAACATGCAAGGTAAAACAAGAAAATAATACTCATGAAAGGGCTCCCCACCTCAGGTACGCTTGATTGTTACAAGTAGTTATAAGCACAGATAGATTCCCAAGTTCAGCCAAACTGTCCAAAATAACAATGTTCTAATGCAACTAACTAGACACATTCTAAGCTACTCACAACAGTTGGTCATTTCTGAGATGGTATTTTAGGGAGGGCCAGGAGGCAGCCTACTAGGTTTCCTCACCCTCCTCATAGTCTCTTAAGGATTTTTTTTTCACTTGTCATCAAACCATCTAGAAGATTCACTCCTCTCTCTCTCCCCCTCAATTGGGCAACTATCTCATGTGACCTATTTCACGTGAACTCCAATCAATGTAGCCTAACCCTAGCAGTCCATTAACCCTTTGTATTTCCAAGGGAGAACTACCTCCCTTAAGCTCTGTTACCCAGATAATAGGGAAACTCCATTATCACAATGGGTGACACATATATATCGTACCCCAGCATGCATTATGTATGCTGTCTGATATTTCACAAATGAAAACCAGGACACCTGAGGCGAAGCAATGTCAGAGTGCATTCCAGATGGCAACAGTTATTAACAAAGAAGAGCACACAAGCTGGGAGAGGCTGGCGTAGTTTCCTTTTGCCTGAGCCTGCTGGGAAGGGCACCTCCTCCTCTCCTCTCCCCCACTGCTGAGTTGAGTGCAAATAACTTTTGCACTTTTTTGCACTTCAGTTTACAGCAATTGAAGTAAACAGAGGAGAAAAATGAAAAGGGGGAAGTAGAGGAAGAAACTGGGACATTTTAAAAGCAGCTGAAAAGTGGGACAGAGGATTAATTAGAACTATCTCTGCCAAATTTAGACAGCTGGAAGCTGGGCATGCACAGAATATTTTACAGATTTGGAGAACTGAGTGGGACTGCTTTCAGTCTCTCAGAGGCCCTTTCTGCACCGGGCTATTAAAACGGGGCAGAGCGGCCTCCAATGGAGGTCTTTTGCACCATGGAGTGGACTGGGTCGGACTACTTTTCGTAGTTTCATACCTCAGTCCATGCAGGAATGACTGGAACTGGTTGCGTGGCATGTTTTTTAAAAACCTCTTTTGAGAGGTTTTAAAAAGCACAGAGCGTGCAACCCCGTGCCTTTCCGTTGCCCGGCTCAGGAGCAGATTTGCAGGCGTGCACAAGTGCGTGCCTACAGATCTTCCGAGGGCGGGCTTTCGGCTGGCAAGCTTCTCTGGTTGGTGGAGAGCCTCCACCAACTGGAAGCCGCCATTTAGGACGCCAAAGAACTGTGGAGCGGCAAACTCGCGCTGCTCCTGGTTGTGACGGACTCGCCCGGATGCAGGAAAAATCTGGTGAGTAGCATGTTCGGGCGTCCCCCCACCACGTCTGAAAAGGGCCAGTATTTGGAGAAGGGAAAGACTTAATCAGCAGAACAGTTTGTATCTGCAAACTCCAAGTGCCAAAAAGGTGCTATTGTTTATCCATTGCTTTTCCCAGCTCTTCACCACCGACTTGCTCAAACTTTTTTTTCTCACCACTTCTGGTGTCATAGTTAATGCTGAAGTGAAGGCATTCCCTGAGGCATTCTCCATAACTCTATCTCAAGAAGACCCCAAAACAACAGACAGCTGTGATTATTTATACCAACAAACTAGTCCCAGCAGTTTTCATCTCCGCACAGGTCTTGTGTAAAGTTAATAGATCTCAGTTGTCTATTCAAAACTAAGACATCATTCTCCCCAATATTTTCCTTTACTGTGGGGATAGCTCACAATATGTTATGGTGGAGGAGACAACAGAACACCCCTTGCTCAGTTTCTGTGAGGATTTCAGCTAACCTCAGAGTGAGCAAGGAAGCCCAAAGGGAAGGCTCATTCACACTACACAATTATTGTGCTATAATTCCACTTTAAGCACCATGGCAACAACTTATAGAATCCTGGGATTGGCAATTTAGGAAGGGACATTTAAGAAGTCTCAGCCATTTAGAATTCTCTAATACCTGGTCACCAAACTCCAGGATTCCACAGGAAGCCACCATGGCAGAAAAAGGGCCCTATCACACTACACTGTTATAGTGCTATTATTCCGCTTTAGCTCATGGTATGGAATCCTGGGATTTGCAGTTTAGGGAGAAGCACTTAGAATTCTCAGCCAGAGAGCTCTTGGACCTCACTAAACTGCAAACTCCAGAATTCCATAGCATGTTGCCCTGGCAGTTAACATGGAATAATAGTGCTATAACAGTATAGTGTGATAGGACCCAAAGTAGAATAAGAGTGCTATAACTGTGTATTGTGAATGGGTCCCTGATTATCACCCTTGTTAATCAAACAACCTGGTGGTTTGACCCTCTGAGCCCTGACTTTTCTCCATTGCTACCTTTGATTGTTGCATATTATAGTCTCTTCTGACCCTTTTGTCTTCTCATTATTTCTCCCTCTTCTATAACAACAGATTTAAGTTCATTTTAGAAACTTTGGGAAAGCAATGTTAACCAGACAGATCACAGCTGACATGAACATGACCCATGAAAACAGAGCTACTCAAAAGTGACATGATCCAAGGGATATATCTGTGACACTGGTCTGGGAAATTCCTTATCACCGCAGCTATTTCTCCTTTAAAATATTTGTACAAGAGGATAGATCAAATGTTCTGGGCAGAAAGAAACATGGAAGAAACTTTTGGCCAGAATAAATATTTTATTGTTCCATGAAATATAGAACAAAGGCCCACCAAATCCCTACACACAACCAGCTGTAATGCCTGTGAATCACAGCTTCGGGGGCGGTGGGGGAAGATACTGCTGTGTGTAGGAAACTCATCAGCTGTGTTACATCACCCCATTAGAATGAATCCAGATAAAGTTATATTACCTCTACATGCTGCACATATAAGGGCATTAAAAGTCTCACAAGTATCAAGAGGAAGCTTGCAGCATGAGATGGTACAAAATTATAGTACCACCTCCGGGGAAGGTAGGATTCAGTTGTGAGTTAAAGTGAGCCATGTTGATCCAAGGAGTTCAAAGAGATTATAAACAAGCCAGGTAATGTAGCTGTGTGTCAGTTGGCAGAAAACTGATCCAGTAATCACTGATGTCAATGCTAGAACTCCTGTGCATTTCCAATAGGAAATAGGGCTGGATCTAATTCTGTTACAATATAGGATATTTTCTGGCATACATAGTAGTATTCTGGACGTATGTCTTCCACTAGATATTTAATCAGTTGCCACTTTACAATTAGTTCTTGTGCCTTTTCTCTTTCCCACTGCACCAAAAAAAAGCATGGGGTATAAGCAGGGCTGTTTCTATCGATGGGCAGAGTGAGGCAACCACCTCAGGTAATGGATATGGAATGATGTGATGAAACATACGGAAACAGCCATTTTTACTTCCGGGGCAAGAGGAACTTCTGGGTTCTTGTGCATTTTTAGGCATGGTGATTGTTGTTCAGCTTGGCTCCCTTCGTACCTATAAAACACAAAATTGCTCCAATAATAATCTAATGTACTTTCTCTTCTTCAGGTGGTGATATGAATATTACTTGTTCACAGTTTAGAGAGTCACCCACATACCCTTTTTCTGTGTTCCACACTGAAGCTGCATATTGCTCATGTACACTGTACTCATAGGGCATTTCCATACTGCCATGTTATGGTATGGATCTATCTGCAGTGAAGCTTGGTCTTATGGATGTTTACTGAGAAGTAAGTCTCATTGTATTAGTTTGAGCTTATTGCTAGTACACGTGCATAGGATTCTAACCTTAACATTCTCTGTTTCGAATGCAATGCTTATAAATACTAAGTGTGGTACGTATCTGAGCCAGTGTGGTTTGGCAGTGTGGACTAGGACTCCAGGAGACTAATGTTCAAATCTCTGCTCCGATACAGAAATGGATGACCTTGGGCAAGTCACATTCTCTCAGCCTCAGAGGAAGGCAGTGGCAAACCCCTCTGAAGAAATCTTGCAAGAAAACCCTGAGATAGGTTCACTTCAGGGTTGCTGTAAGTCAGAAATTACTTGAAGGCACACAACAACAACACAAACAACCAGTACTTATTTAAGGATTATGATTTTAAACCAGGTCAAATTGTAGTTGAGTGGCTTACAGGTTCACATTCCAAACCTGAGATACATCTTTCAAGAAGCACTTCAGTCTCTGTGCCTTCTGGGAGCCACTGGGAATTACATCAATATGCAATTACTTTCAGTTTCCACATTTTTCTGTTAATGTGTAAGAAGTGTTTTCTTACTTTCACTGTTGAACAGTGGCAGAGCTTGAAGTGTGTGGAGGGGAGACAGGAGGAAGGCGTTACCACTGGTAACTTGAAAGTAGATATTGGCTAAAATATATATTAGGGTAAAGGCTTTATTAAGTGAACCAAGGGGTCACAAAAATGTGTGCAAGCTTTCAAGAATTTCAGATCTCTTCAGCAGGCAAGGAGTTAGAAAAGCAAGATTGGAAAGGGGGAAAGGGAGGGGAGAACTGATTTGATCCTGCAACCATGTTGTCTACATTGTGTCTCGAGACTGTCTGAGCACCATGGGAGTGTAGCTAGTGCTTCTGTATGAATGGCATCTGAAAAAGATCTGGACTCTTCTTTTGCTGGGATTTTTCAACGTACTATGCAAAAGCAACATGAGCTTTCAGAATATAGAGATAAATACTTGTTTCAAAGTCAGACACCTCAGTTCTAAATAGGGTGTGAACTCTTTTGTTGAGATATTATCATGAACATTAGGGAGTGGTGCCTTGGGAATTACATGAGGAATATGCCTATACTTGTCTTAATTTCAAGTGACCTCAGGAATGAGGGGAAGGCACTATCAGGACAGATGGCATTGATACTATCCTTAAGTAGATTTCTGGCGTAGGAAAACATACAATACTTTACCTAACACAATGAAGTAATAGTTCCTAGTTATGTATAATATGACAATGTGTGATATCATGGCAATTAAATTTATATATTTTTGCAGTCGGATCCTAGAATTTAATGTGAAAGGAAGGCGATAGCAAATTGTATATCCTAGGGCCTTGTACATTGCAGCACTTTGATTGCACTTCACTGCCATGATTGCTCCCTATAGAATCCTGAGAGCTGTAATTTGGTGAGGCACTAGAACTCCCTGGCAGAGAATTCTAAAGTTAACACCCCTCCCTGAACTGCAAATCCCAGGATTCCATAAGACTAAAGGGTCAGCATGGTGTGGTGGTTTGAGCATTTGACTATGACTCTGGAGACCAGGGTTTGAATCCCTCCTCAGCCACAGAAACCCACTGGTTTAGTCCCATCTTTGGCAAGTTCCATTCTGTCAGCCTCAGAGGAAGGCAAAGGCAAAGCCCTTCTGAACAAATCTTGTGAAGAAAATCCTGTGATAAGTTCGCCTTAAGGTTGCTATAAGTTGGGAATAATTTGAAGGCACATAACTACAAAATGGAATTAATGTACTACAGCTGTGTACTGTAAAAGGCCCCTAGTTTTGTTTTTAGTAATGTTAGCAACTTCTTCTTCTTCTCCTTCTTCTTATTTATTTGTATCCCGCCTCTCCATATGGATCGAGGTGGCGAACAACTTACAAATAGCATGTATTTCTATATATGCCCCCAACAAGCTGGGTACTCATTTTACCGACCTGCGGAAGGATGGAAGGCTGAGTCAACCTTGGAGCCCGGCAGGATCGAACTCACAACCTTGTGGCTTGCAGTACTGGCATTGTATGTGTGTGTCTATGTGCGTTCAAGTTGCCTGTCAATCTATGGTGACCCCCTAGGGTTTTCTTAGGCCACAAATACTCAGAGGTGGTTTTGCCAGTTCCTTTCTCTGAAATGTAGCTTACTGTACCTGGTATTTGTTGGCAGTCTCTCATCTGAGTACTAATAGGGCTGACCCTGCTAAGCTTCCACGGTCAGACAGGATCTGGTGCCTTTATGATATTAGAGGTATCTGAGCAGGAATTTTACTTTTTGTCAGCTGCATGTTTCCAGTGTGCATGCTTACTAAAGTTTTAAAAGTCAGCTCTTGTGTTTGTAACGGTCATATATGTGGACTATTTTACAGTTTACACAGGGGACACATTCGTGCTATGTCCCTTTGTGCCCATATGCAATATCTGAAGAGAAGATACGCTTTTAGAAATAATAGCAGATATGTGCTAGCAGCCAGGGGGTCATGAATGGCCACTACTCTATGATCTGTGTTGGTCCCTGATATTCAGTAATTAATGCCTCCCTTGAAACCCAGTGGTAGTGACCAAATACACAGCTTTGGGAATACTTCTCATGAAAAGTGTGCACTCTCTTTACTAACATAGTCCTACGAGCAGTTAGGTGTTTTCTTAGGAATATTTTTCCGGTCAATAAAATG
This sequence comes from Ctenosaura bakeri, assembly GCA_948474755.1. Classification (NCBI taxonomy): domain Eukaryota; kingdom Metazoa; phylum Chordata; class Lepidosauria; order Squamata; family Iguanidae; genus Ctenosaura; species Ctenosaura bakeri. The sequence goes on along the minus strand of CAOLHI010001030.1, from coordinate 39,047 downwards.
ATTTTCTTTCATCAAAGGAAAAATGTAGTCTTGCAACTTCAGGGGTGGGCCTCTGATGGGATCTGGGAGGCCATACTGGATTCCCCTTGAAGCCCGCTGGGGGCTATACTGCTGCCACAATTCCCCAACCATCATCGCTGTTGCCATTGAAATTCAGTGGCTGCTGCAAGGTTCTCAGCACTGCTGCAGTCACTGCCAAAATTCAACAGCAACTGCAGGAGTTCTGCTAAATGGATTTGGGCTGGGGGACCTTCTTGCCAGTTTGCAGGACAGAGTAACTCCCTTTCCAGAAGGGAAGGCTGAAAGTATTGGGGGTTTTCTTAGAGGTGCCACCACTAATTTTTGGTGGAGGTGACTATCAAATAGAGGTAGCAGCAGTCGCAGAAACAATAGAGGAGACACATGCAGCATCTGGCCTGTATGTTGGCCCCCAGCCAAACTCATCCCCAACTAGCCCTGTACAGAAATATTAATTTATGTTAGCTACCTTTTACCTCTTCCCTTCATACTTTTTTCAGATCCTTAAAAGACTTCTTGCTCAATGCAGTTGATATTCACTGTTCCACACCTGCTTTTCACTTTCTTATTTTTAACCTGTTTTCTGCTAATCCCACGCTTTCATCCCTCAGCCCACATTGTGCTTTCCCTTCTCTCTCTCTTTACATGTTGCTTCCAGATGAGGCTATCATCATGCAATCTCCTTGCTCCATTTACAGATTTTTAGAGGTGAAGAGAGGGTTCTCCAGTCATAATCATCTTCCATTTGGAACTTTCCTGTGTTTTTGCAGATCACTTCTTCTACCTTTTTTCTCACTGTAGGAAATACATTAAGGAGGGAAAGATAACATAGCTGCAGAATGACTTTGAACTGGTAACATTAAGAATTGTCTGTGTTACCCCAAAAGGTGGGTGACTCAGAAGTCCACCCGTGTTGCCAATGCATCTGTGAAACAGTGGGGAATTATTAGTTCAAAGAGAGGCCTGCGAGAGGAGGTATTTATACAGGATCTCCCACCTATGTATACAAGTGCTAATGCAGGACACCAGTTGGAGATTAAAAGTATGTTTTATTGGGGAAATGTCACAATCGCACACAAGATTCAAGCAGTCTTAGGACCACACAAGGTTAACAGAAGGAAAGGAGGGAAAATTGGATCGTGAGAAGCTATGGAGAGGTGGGTGATGTTTACCTATCCTGCAAAGAAGAGGTGAAGCAATGTGACTCAGACTAAGGGTCCAAGGGTAGTACCAGAATGGGAATTGGAGCAGCATACTGATGGCCTATGTGCAGAGACCTATGGTTCTACAAGTTGTCTAGCTCAGAGCCAGAGTTTAAATACTCTTTTTCTGTCCTGAGGGGGAAGGCATTAACGGCTTTCTGGCAGAACAAACAATGGGGGTGCAGAACAGGCTAATGGCCTTAGCATTAGGTGGCAAAGCACCGATGGGAATCATGATAGCTCCTTAATGTCTGGGTGAATGAGGAAACAACGGAGAATTTCAGCTGGAATAGGAAATGGGTTGATGACAATTAGTTGCTCTGTTGAGGCAGTTTCAGATGCTATTGTCTTTGAAGGTTGAATCATTGAGGGAACATTTACATTTACATTTACAATCTCATTAACACCAGAGCTTCCTGACTGAGACCTGGACATGCCCTGAGGTCCCATCTAACCTACTTTCTCTTTTGCGTGACTTCTTGCCTTCTTGTTGTGTACCTTTAAGTCATTTCGAAGTTATGGCTGTCCTAAGGTGAATCTAATCCTCTCCGGGCTTATGACCCTGAACACACCTCAGGTCAGCTTGACCTCAAAACACATTCTCTGGTCAACATGACTTCGATTATGTTCCCCAGTCATTAATAAGTCCAATTTATGAAAACAGCATAGCTTGCAGGGTATGGTAACATTTGTATGTAGATTAGCATTTCATAGAGCCAGTGTTGTGCAGTGGTCTGACTGTTGGACTAGGACTCCAGGACACCAGGGTTCAGATCCCTGCTCAGCCATGAAAACTTGCTGGTTGGCTTTGGGCAAGTCACACTCTCCCAGCCTCAGAGGAAAGCAAAGCAAAGCAAACCCCTTTGGAACAAATCTTGAGAAATCCCCGTGATAGGTTTCCTTTAGAGTAACTGTAAGTCAGAAATGACTTGGAGGAACACAACAACAACAACAGTGATATCCCATGTTTATACAGATGAGGCTTAAATCAATTTTTTTTTCAGCTGGTTTGCCATGTGAATATAAATCCTGCTTTAGCTAGAATGTTCATTTGCATTACAGGTGCCTCTCTTCCCCTTTCTCAATGATTAGAGATTACACAAACAAGTAGCACAAAAGAGGCTCAAAGAAAAATTACTACTGAACCTATTTATTACAGTTCAAATTTCTCCATGCTGATTCAGAGATACATCCCACCATTTTCAGTGAGGTGAGGTGATACTTTCCAAGTAACGTTCCTAGGACTGCATGTTTACTTAGCATGCATGCTTATTTAGCATGCCAGCTGTTTCAATTAATGCACCAGTTAGGCTTTCCCCCGTCCTATTTACTAACTTGTGGACCCTCAGCTCAGGAAATATTAAAACAAAGAATTTTGGACATCAGTGCCCAAACAGATATAGCTCTGCTGGCTGGTTCTAAGTCTCTAAATTGGTTAGCCAAAAATAAAACTATATTTGGTTTAGAAAAGTATCTTAGGCCAAACCTAACACAGAGACAGAGAATAGCTTTCACCAGAGCTAGATTTGAACAACTTAATTCTATACTAAGAATAGGACGGTTTCAAAAAATTCCATACTACGAAAGAGTATGCATCTGTGGTGCATCAGCCATAGAGGATATTGCACATATCTTGTTTGACTGTTGTATACGGTATATACCAAGGTGAGATCCCAATACTTACAACCACTTTTGGTCAGAACGACCAATTGGGATCCGACTGTTAAATTGTCTTATTTTCTTTCCAGAGAGAATTTATACTCAGTCTGCCGGATTGCAAAATTTATTACAAAAGCTGCTGAGAGATCTTTTTTTTTACACAAAATGGGGTCCCCTGTCATGGTGATGAGTTTATTTAAATATTATGACTGAATTTTTATACTTGCCATTTTATCTTTCTTGTTTACTATGTATTTTACTTTCTGTATCAAACCCATTAATTATTAAGTTTAAGTTTATATGTTTTAATTATTTTATTTTATTTTATGAGGTGAGTTTATTTGTGTATGTAACTTTTGTATCTGTATTTTTGTATTACGTATTATGTATTTTATTGTTGATATGGTCAGTTGACTAATCAATAAATGATGATGATGATGATGATGATGATGTTTATTTAGCTGCATAGGATCCTTTTATTTTTAAGAGACAAAGATTGGCAGCATCCTTGGGATGAGATCAAGGTTGGTTAAATGAACCAAAATCATGCAGAATCCTACACATGATCAAGATACCTTAAATGTATAATCAGAAGAACTGATCTCTCCTGGAGGAAAAAGCAGAATATGTTTCCTGAAAAAGCCAAGAGCTAGCCTGCAAATTAACACAGAAGCATGATGTATGGTGATGGAGAGGCAACTGCACTTCACATAAGAGATTTGAAATACTAAAGTGAATTCTTCTGGAAGTTCTTTCAGGAATAAAATGTGTGACTGATGTCTCTCTTGGCAGGCATTAAACATCAGACCTAAAAATTAAGCCATTCTTTAAAACAAACAAAGATTCCATTGGTTCTTTCACATCATACTATGATATCTATAAATCTTTTTATGGTGTTCTGTGCATTCAAGTCAGCTACAACTTATAGCAACTCTACCATAAGATTTTCTTGGCATGGTTTGTTCAGAGGTGGTTTGCAATGGCCCTCCTCTAAGGCTGAGAGAGTGTGAATTGCCCATGGGCACCCAGTGGATTTCCATGGCTGAGTGTGGATTGGAACACTGATCTTCCTCAGTCTTAGTCTAACACTCAAATAACTACACCACACTGGCTCTCCATATTTTTTCTTGGAGATCTTAAATATTTTGTGGAGCACTGTGCATTTTGAATCCATGGCTTGAATCTTAAAATAATGCTTCAGTGGCAACAGGAGAGTCCCACTCACAAGATGTTCCCTCCAGCAGATAATAGGGGGCGGGAGTTCCCCCTCCTATGTAGCCTCTTTTTTCCCTGAATATGTGCCACAGAGAGTTGACAGAGCTACTGGATCAGAGTAATGACACAGGGATAGGGTAACCAGGTCAAGACTATCTCAGGCCCTGAGATTACAGGGCCAAAATTGAGTGCTGAGGAATGAGCCTTTGTAATGTCACAGGAAATGGGCCCTGGTGATATCATTAAGCATAACAACATTAAACACGCACTTCAGTTGTGCAGAGTATGGCATTCAAATAAAACACAAATGAAATATATAGAAGCATGCTTTTCAAGGCAGTGTTCTCACCCTGAGATTCTTCCCCCTTGTCCTGAAGACTGGACAAGAAGGACCAGGCCCTGAGATCTGGCAACGCTACACAGGGGTCTGTAAAGAGTAGAATTACTTAAAATAACTCCCCTGCTTCCTCCAATGAAACCTCCACCGGATCAGAGTCCTTTCCACAGAGAGGGCAGAGAAACCTAGTTAGGAGGATCCAAGGTTATGTAGTGCAGCTTTCCTTAGCCTCTTGGATTCCAGAAGTGTTGGCCTTAACTTCCATCATTTCCAGCTGGAACGGAGAATGTCTAACACAAACTCTGGAACACAGAGGATTATTTCTGTACTGCATATTATATATTGGGTAGGGCATTGTGTGACCGTCCAGATATGTGTGAAATGCATCTTCTGACAACCTTTGCCATTGGCTATGCTGGCGTCAGCTGCTGGGTGTTGCAGTTCAACAATCACCCCTGGGTTAGAGTCATACAAAAAATAGTGGTTTTTGTTTTTACTATAACAGACTTTTTTTAAAAAAAATTTTGTTGTAAAAAACTCCCAACAATCTGAGATCACAGGAAAGCACAGGAAAGAAGCCAGTGGTGAACTGAGGACAATCAGGCAGACTGCAAGAGTGCTTCAATCTTGTTTGCCATTTGACCATGATATCACTCAGTGTTACTCACACAGCGTACATGTTATCGTGTATAACAATGCAGAAGAGTTATTCATGTCAGCAGTGCTTTGGTGACTCAGACCTAACAACCTATCAACTCCCATTCATTCTAGGAAGGCTTGTGCAAGAGAAAGTTCTGCTTCATATACCATTTGCTGGAGGACTGAAATTACTGCATTTACATACTACTTATGGCTACCTGACTGGCCACTGTGGGAACAGAGTGCTGAAATAGACTTTTGATCTGCTTTTCATCATGGCTTTTCTCCTGTTACAAAGGAGGTGGGGGGGGGATGAGGTTAAAACTCAAATGCTGCTGAAATTTCACAGTGTATGGGTCCTGGGTCCATTCACACTACAGAATTATGCTGCTGTTATTCCACTTTAACTGCCATGGTTCCATACTATTGAATACAAAGAATGTTTTTTTTTTGAGCTCTCACTGAGAATTCCAAATGGCCCTCCTTAAATTGTCAGTCTCAAAATTCCAAATGAAGGAACCATGGCAGTTAAAGTGGAATAATAGCACTATAATTCTATAGTATGACTGGATCTCTGGTGATGTTACCAGGGTGACGTCATAAGGGGTAGCCTCTGGTGATGCCATAAGTACATCAAGCATTTCTCAAAACTTCACAGAGCATACCATTGCAGTAAATAAACCAAGTCTAACAAATGAGGAAAAAATATACACACAAACTTTTCAAGGCAGTGCTGTCAATCAGGGATTCGTTTTCCTCCCTTGAGGACTGGAGGAAGAAGGGCCAGGACCGGAGAGCTGGGAATCCTAGTGGGGAGAACAGCTAGCAAATTGTGTAAGTAGCAAGGATCTAAATGTATTCTGCTGTCTAAACATTCATGACTCATTCTTCCTTACAGGATCAGAGCCAGAGGCCTTGAAGTGGAGCAAGCAATCACCGGAAACAGGAGTTCTGTTGCAACTCCTTATATGGGATGGTTGAGCATTGATGAGGACATTTTACCTTCCCTTGTACACAGATGGATCATGACTATTTATTGTGACCCAGTCCATGCACTTTTACAGGGAGTACATCTAAATAGCTGGAATTGCTATAAATGACAACTGATAGCTGCCATGTCAGTGGATCAGTGAATCCACCCCAGGGCTTAGTCTCAACTTTAAATGAACTGTCCAAGGTGCTGGGAGGTATAAGAGTTCATCCCCATGGATAGATCCTCGAAAGAAAACTCAGAGTGGGTAGGCGTAGGAACTAGCACCTGCTGTTCGCAATAAATGCAGAGAGAACAAGAAAAGTCTGAGCCTTTCAACTTGCTGGAAGAAAGAGCACTGGGGCTTCTGAGCATGTCATGTGCTTCTTTAAAGAGAAGCATTGCATGCTCAGGAGCATACCCTTCCCTCCACATTCAGCTTCTGTAGACCTCACAATATTACTCGTCAGTGCTTGCTAAGTAAACTGAACCTGCAACACCTTTTCTTGGGAGCCTCTCATCTGGAGGTGAGAGAATTTGTCCATCCGTGAGTTTTGGACTTCAGCTAACAACAGTCTCTCAGTATGACTGGTGGGAAGAGATTAAAATCTACAATATCTGGATCACTGAAGACTCTCATTCTGCAGAGAAAAAGAGGCTCAAAGAGAGCTGCACAATATATGAGTCAGTAATAAGCACACTTGCAGTATAGTCATTCCAGTTTTTTATTGTTTATATTAACAAATAAAATTTCAAAAGATACAAATAAATAAAATAAAAAAATACATATGCAATTGCTTTCTAATATATTTTTGGTATTGGAAAGTTAACCTATTTTCCCTATCTTATTGATCAGCCTGTCTTCTGTTGAAAAAATGAGTAGACAGATCCATTCACCTTGACTGGGCTCTTCTCCTGCTTCTTTAGTTTCTTGGCTGAAAACACTTCCTGTTCCTTTCCCTGCTGTACAAATTATATTTGCTTTTGGGTCAACAAATCAGGAAGTCTGATGAGTGCTATTTTTACACACTTCTGCTCCTCGTTTCCTTTTGCCAGACTCTGGCAGCTCCTCCTCCCACAGTGATAGCAGGGTCAATTGGTTTTGTCTGCGGCTATATTTGTCACTCTCATGTTTGACCAGCAAGAGAACAATGACTACTCAGCCCAAAGGCAACACTATTGATTACACCCAGTGCTCAGCAATACTGTATTTTAACAACCGGAGGGCATTTTTCTCCAGAGAATTGTATTGCATTAGGAGTGTGCAAGAAAAATCACTTTAGTATTCCATCCATGTTCATTAATATTCTTTTGTTAGCCATTCTAAAATGAATGTGCATCTCTAATACTATAAACAGGAGTTTATTCAAAAACAAAACACTGGAACCACAGAGAAATGAATAACTATACAGAAAGAAACTTTGAAAGTTTGGAAAGTCTTAATATTCAGACACCTGGAGCCTACAATTTGTCTATGCAATCTTAATATTGCTTATCACATTTCAAATATATGTTTTTGAACATGTGTGATGCCACAAGAAATCCTGACTTGTCCTTTACACCCTGCCACACATGCACATCTTTCATTGTCAGTACATGTATCTATTATAACAGTGTCTCTGTTTGGGGAGTCACTTGGTATGTGCGGTGGTGGAAGAGGAGGAAGAAGACAGGTGGCAGCAGCAGTAATGTGTATGCACATCTCTGTCACACTACACAGTTATAGCACTTTGGTTCTACTATAGCTGCTCAGGAAATATCCTGCAGAATCCTGTGATTTACAGTTTAAGGAAGAGTATTTAGAATTTTTAGTCAGGGAGCTCTAATGCATCAGTAAACTACAAAGCCCAGGATTCCATGGGATGCAGCTATGGCAAATAAAGTGGGAATCATAGTGCTATAACTGCATATGAAAGAGGCCTTAGCATGATTGTGAAAGCACCTCATTGAAACTCATAAATATATCTATAGGCCTAAATAACTTAAAGGCACCAGATCCCATCTGATCTTGGAAACAAAGCAGGGTCAATCATGGTTAATACATGGATGGGAGACCACCAGTGACATCCACATGCTGTAGCTATATTTCAGAGGAAGGAACTTGCAAAACCATCTCTGAGTACTCCTTGCCTAAGAAAATCCTATGAGATTCATGAGGTCACCTTAGTGACTTGAAGATGGGTGCACCTGCATATGTGCACACACATATACACATGGCCTTAGGCAAGTTTCTCATTTTCTTAGCCCCAGCCACCAGGAATAGCACTGACTTACCCCAGAATACTGTTGTAAGGATCACTAGGCTGAAGATCACTATGAAGCATTTCGAACACTTCAAAGAGCTAAGTGCGTGCTTAATAGCTGTAATACAAATGTCTCCACTAAATGAAGTCAGGTAAATGTGACTCTCAGAGCCACAAACATATGAAGAGTCATAGGCCATTTTTGCACTACACTCTTATAACGAGATTATTCCACTTTCAACATCCTGTGGAATCCTGGAGTTTGCAGTTTAGGGCCCCTCCCTAAACTGCAAACCCCAGGATTCCACAGGATGTTGAAAGTGGAATAATTGTGCTATAAGAGTATAGTGTGGAAATGGCCACAGTTGTCTCAGGGAGGTGGTGGAAAGATGTAGTTGTGAGCTCTATGGCTCGCCTTGTGTGCCTTGAGCTAGCCTATGGCCTTGAAGTGTGGTAGAGGATGCTACTCCATTTCCAGAGTGAAGAAAAATTTGTCTGCCAGGTCATCCAGCTTTTGCAAACGGAAGCAGCCATGGGAGAAGTGCATTTTGTCCTTCAACACAGCCAGTAAAATGTCTTGGGACTGCTCTGCTTAGTTTAGCAGTTGCTGGGTGACTGCAATGTTTTCTGTAACATGTAGTAATGGTCACTTAGTGTGAGTTTGCTGAACGTTCACATTTCTTTCGACCTGGTGCCAGTATTTCCACATGGAAAACAACCATGACTGTTATTAGCATGGGATTTCATGCAACTAAATAAAGAACTCTTCTCAGCACAAAGGGCTTCCTCTCTGACAAAGTTTAACTGATAACACTGAAGCAGTAAAGAGTTTCTTAATTTAAAAATGTGGCAAGATGCCTAATATTTTCTATTTTAAGCAATCTCTATATATAATATAGTGACCTTCAAGGACATTTGGTGATTGTGAATGAACAGCTGGCTATAAAACTTCAACATATAACCATATAAATTGTTTTGTTTTTGCAAAACCATGTTCATTGGCATTAATTAGTCTTCCTGCTGAAAGAGTTTACCAGACCAAGAAATATAGCATATTATTTGGGGGGCAGAGGGATGAAATAGTAACAGCAGTTGTTAATGTGCTAACTTTAAAGCTTTTCTAACCTTAGTGCTCTGAGGACATGAATGCTACATTATAAAAGTCCTTGTGGTGAAGGTGAAAGGATAACACTGAGAAAATATTCTCGCTGCTAAGGTTACTTGTTTCCTGCACCCACTGTGCCTGTGTACTTCCAACAGTTCATACATATGGAACTTGGTGAAGATTTTAAAAAATAATAATAACTTAGCAGTAACGTGATCTAGAGGAAATAAGAGAAAACATAATTTTCTCATTGCCTTTACCTTACAATCTCAGGCCTTGCATATGGTGTAACCTCAACTCATCTTAGCCATTTCTGCACTACACTGTTACAGTGCTATTATTCCACTTTCAATATCCTGTGGAATGTTGGGGTTTAGAGTTTAGGGAGGAGCATTTAGAATTCTCAGCCAGAGAGCTCTTGGGCTTCAGTAGATGACAAACTCTAGCATTCCACAGGATGTTGAAAGTGGAATAATAGCACTATAACAGTGTCGTGTGGAAATGGCCCTTGTCTCACAGTTCACATTCTGAAGTCACTTGTATATAGAGAGAAATTAGAGCACTGAAGATTTTAATTTACTCTAATATGTAATTTTCTTGGAAATAATGAATATTTTGTTTTGCTCTTTTTTGTTTTCTTTTAACAAAAATATATCTAAAACAAAGAGGTTAGAGCACTGTTGGAATACCATTGTATTGGCAATACAATGCCTTGGGACTATGTGCATCTGAGGAACATTGGTATTTGTAACATCTTCACTGAAGGGACAGACAAGAGTAATATATATGGATGGATGGATACTGATACATAGTTTTGTAGCATTTGATGCATCTTGTACATCTGTGAATCATAGTCCATCAATGGTACAGCCATCAATTTGAATAGTAAGCAATAAGCTAATACATAGGAACTTATACTAAAGAACACTATAGTCGTGTTAAAGAAACAATTACAGAAACGGCCTGTGGACTTCCTAAATATAAGATATTGTCTTGGGGTAAGAATGAAAAACTATTTTGTTAGATCAAGACTGTCCATTCAACTAACATGGTTGTATCTCTCTGTCTATTTAATAAAGATGCCTAAAATGAAGCATAATCTCTAAAAACTGAACTAGATAGAAATGATAGAACTATAATACTATCCCCAAACTGATGCTATATCTATTTCAATACATCATCCCTAAGGAACTGTAGTTTCAATTTCCACATTATACTTTGCAGCAACTGTTAAGAAAAAGAAAAATCCTTTCAGTGACATTAATCCTGATGAAGGAAATAACAATGTATAATTTTTCTCCTGGCAACCCTCATAGTTTTTGGACCATGATGCTATTTGGCTCCTTTCAATTCTCTGTGTGTTCAGTGCACCTGGATATGATTCACAAAGGGAACAGGAAGCATGGGCAAACGTAATGTACTTTTTCCATAGCGAGAAGATTCGTATCCTCATCTATGGAGTTGATTATAGGAGTAATTGTTGCATTGTGAAAAGGAGGGAGGGATAACAACACCCTTTGAAATAATAATGAGGGAAAGAGAAAAGGCTTGGGGTTAAGGTTTATGTACCTAATTTATTTCCATGCTAATCAGTCATTACATCAGCTCATATCAAGAAGAATGGTCAATATTTAACAGTGGGGGCAGCATCTCTTCTGTATCTCTTCTCCAACTGAATGGCTGAGTTAGCACGCACATTTCTCCTGAGCCTCAAAATTGCAGCTGCGGAAAAAATGAGAATTTCTTCTCTTGGACATGATATCTGTTTTCATAATAATCAGAAGGCCAAACTACAGGGTACATTAAACTATTCTTCACCTCCTACTCCCTCTCCCCCACCCCACTCTCTGTATGCGTTTGAAACAGGAACTACAGGAAGGCCCTGACTGGGATCAGGACTGTGGTGTGGATGGAAATAGTTAAGACCCTTTCAGTTTACACTGTGGTTCCAATATCTAATGTGGATCTCTAAGGGATGTTCTTTTAGAACATACAAACCCACTATACCACACCTACAACCCAATATGCATTTAATACAATATATGCAGTTTGGTTCTCAGAATCCGAGACATCACAAGGGAACTACGCCCGAAACTTTTCTTTACTGAGAAGACGGACCTATCACTGCCAAAATAAATAACCAACCAACCAGATTATATGGCCCTCTTTGAAAAACAACAATCCTTGCCAGAAGACTGGGTACAACACGTGTCAGGCTTCACAGGCCTTTTCAGTGGCTGCTCCTAGGCTCTGGAGTACCCCTTCCGGGACGGCGCTTGTATGGTCCCCTCCTTGCTCTGCGTCCACCAAAAGGTTTTTGTGAACTGGATGCTTTTGTGGAAAGAACTTCTAATAGATTGCTGTCTTATTTTTAACTGCATTGGTTTTCAATCTGTTTTTAAATTGTTTTTAATGTTGTTGGCCATTTAATTTCATTTCAGTGTCAAAACTTCATGCATTTTAGATATACTGTATTTGTTTTAATTGGTAAGTCTCCTTGAGTCCTGGTATTTTTTTTGAAGGGGAGGTGATATATAAATAAAGGTAAGAAAAAGGAAAAAGGGTGACAGCGGTACCCCAAGGCTCTTTTTAATTTTTACTACAACAGACTAATTGCTATTGCTCAAAAAGTGTGGAAAGGAATATTTGCAACAGAAATTAAACTTTAAAGCTCCACTGGGAAACTCCAACTCTCAGCAAGGGCAGATGAAAGGCACCTCAGATGGTAGCTATCCGAGCTACCCTCCAACTTTTCACACGCAAAAAACCTGGGTGTGTATGACCAAGCAACATCAATGTGGTCAAGACAGCAAAGGTTACAATAAGGAAAAAAACACAAGCTAGGAGAGTCTGCAGCAGTTTGCTTTTGGCGGAGCCTTTCGGGAAGAGTAAAACTCCACCCCTTCCCTCCCCCATGCTGGGTTAATATTTGCACTTTGAACTCCCTTTGTAGCAACTGAAATACAGTCAGCCCTCCACATTTGCAGGTTTGATATTCATGGATTTGATTATTTGTGAGTTTCTCTAACCCCTGCCTCCCACCTCAGGTGCTTCTTTTTGGGCGGGAACCTTCCCTCTCGATGGCTCCAATCAGGCCGCAGAGTCCTTTAAAAACCCACCTCTGGTCCTCCTCTTCCTCTAACCAGTCTCTGCCTGGCCAGCTAAGGACAGCTCTCTGCTCAAATTCTTAGCACCACAAACCCTGTACCCATGACTCACACACACCCAAGGAAAGAGATGGGCAAGAGAGAGGGAGTACAGGACCACCACGCCAACCATCTTCTTTCCCTGACCTGGTTTAGACCCTGGATGCCCACTTTCCCTTCCCGCGCCTCAGCCCCCTTCCCACAGACACACAAATTTTGTTATCTGCGAATTTTTCACTTTTGCAAGGGTCCTGTGTCCCTAACTCTAGCCAATGTGGAGGGCCAAGTGTAAGCTGAGAGCAAAGGGAGAAAGTAGGGAGAGAGAGAAAAAAATCAGGACATTTTAAAACAAACCAAAAATGCGGAACTACTGAGGTTCAATTGGGACTATCCCTGCCCAATTGGGACTGATCAAGAGTATGCTAAGACAACTTGAAGGAGCAGTTCCTGAAGGCAATCCCACCACTCACCTTGCCATACCCAATACAAGCCTGGAGCTGCTAGGAACTCTGTGTGTCTGTGCCTTTTGCCTGCCTGAGCAAGCCATCGCTGAAAAGATCTCTGCCTTCATCCAAAGGAAAGAAATAATAATCCTGTACTTTTATCCCCTCAGAAAACTGTCCTGTAGCACTGGCAGGCATTAAAAACTCAGACTACATCCACCCAAAACAACTTGTAAACTTTTTTCTTTATCCTATGTTGCTTAAATTATGTACTGAGTCATAATGTACAAATGGTCTGATGGTAACCATGGTGACTTGGAAACAGGTTCCATTGTGTTAAGTAAGACTTACTCTGAAGCAGTTATAGTTAAGTCTATCAGCTGAAGATTTTGCACAGAACTAGTCAGGTTCATCTCATACATTCTGCCTCGTGTTATTTACATGTGATTTAAAGGAACTCTGTGGCGGCAGGAACAGAGGCCCACTGTATCCGTTGTAAAGGAGAAGGAAAAAAACCCTACTCAATCTTTCTTTGGTAGATGGGCTGTAAGATAAACCTCAGTTTCCTATTGGGTCCTGTAGAAACACTCCAGACCAGTTCCACTAATCTGACAAGATAAAATAGAAAAAGTAGATCTCACATTAACATGACATAAACATATAGTAAGCTCAGAGCATTGAAGGCAAGGATTGAGCTCAATTTTCAGGAGATGTCCCATCTCACTATGTTCTAAGTTAGGGTTGGTGTGTGGCTCTCCAGAAGGAGCTGAACCATATCTCAGCCCCATCCAGCTGAGCCAGTGGTAGGAGATAAGGGGACCGGTGGTCCAAGAGCATCTGGGGGGCCACATGTTATATATTTGGTCACAAGCTTGTCAGTACAGAGGGATGCTGGGTGGGGGATATAACAAGAAGGATGTAACTCAGTTTCCAAGAACAATTCTAAGTGCTGGTTATGACCTATAAAGTCCTATCTGACTTGAATCCAGGCTATCTGACGGACTGTATTCTGCTGTATAAGCTTGCACGGGCTTTGAGTTCTCCAGAAGTCCTTCCCTCAATCATACCACCCTCAAGAGCACATCTAGAAGAAATACGGGAAATGTTTTATTTTCAGTGACTGATTGCTCCCAAGCTTTTGAACTCCCTACCAAGCAAGGCTAAGTGGGTTGTTTCTCTGTTGTTCTTCTACCAATATACAAAATCCTTTTTAAAGAAAACAAAACAAAACTCAGGATGGTTTTGGCAATTGTCCAGTTACTGACTATGCGGGTGGATTATTTTTCCTTAATGACTGCTTTAAAATTGTTTAAAAATTGTATTTCCTCTTATATTTGAATTTGTTCGTGTGGTAACTTTCTTGTTGTAAGACCCCTGGGGCTCCATTTTTGGGAGAAAGAGAAGATATATCAAATCAAACCACAGTGATCAATACATTTAATTCACTAAGCGTAATGAAATTGTGGTACTCATCAACAAATTCGCGCTCCTGAGGCTGCTTTTCAACAAGCAGGAGAGGAATGGCATGTGGGAGGGGAATGGTTAAGTAGTCCTTCTGCCCACCAATCCTTGCCTGTAGCATTCCCACCTACTCCTCCTTCATGGAAGAAACATGATATTTACAGGCATGTGTTTCCTTCATAACACCAGGTTTGGCAGTCCTAAATGCACTTATCTAGGAAGTTCCAGGGAAATCTGAGGAAATTCTGAGCACAGATGTTTAGTTATCAGCAGTTATACCAAACTGAGCCAACATTGCACAAACGTGTTTATTTGGCTAATGTATAACAGCCACCTCATCTAAACTAAAATCACTGGTTAGATGACTAATAGCTCCATATATTAAAATATAACACTGAAATTAGACTAACATCATTCAGAAATCACGATATTTCTGCCCATGATTATGGCACCTATATTGAGATATATCTCAATTTCTGTAATGTTTTCTCCTGTCTTTGCAAATCCTTACTGTAAATGAAGTCAGGAGTCAAAAGACTTTTTTTTACAAAGCAATTTTATGCATATCATTGCAGAAGTCACACTACCTTCAATGGGTTTTTATATTCAAGTATGCAGCTATCATATTGCATCCAGGAACGGGGAACAAACTCCAGAGTCTTGAAGACAAGGACTAGCTTCAACATTTAGAAAATGCTTCCTCTACAAAACATCCCAAGTCTGGATGGGGAATGTATGGCCCTCCATGTGTTGTTGGTCTGGAACTCCCATCAGTCCTAGATGTCTCCCAGCAATGGATTCCTCCCATCTGATGAAAAAGACAACAAAATAACATCTTCCCTATCTTCTATTTTCCTCTTAGGCAAATAGTGTAGTTTTTTCTAAATCTAATCATTCTATTAATAAATGGATACAATTCACCCTGTAATTCTTTTAAAATGACCCCAAACTGTCATGAAGTCTAAATTCTACTAAATAAGAACTTCTATTCTACCACAACAGCTACAAGCTTTGGGAGATCTCATCTGCTTCCTGACCCCACACAGCATACTCATACACATAAGAGGGGAATAAGAACAGGGACCCAATATCCTTCCTAACAAAATATGTTTTCATTTATGGAAATGATCTTCAGGAGGTGATCAATAAAGGTTCCGATAATTTTGACTAAAGAGCAGGTTTTGCATGCTTGTAATAAATGTACACTCCTTTACTTTAATCATCAGGACACTTTTGAAATGGCAGCACCTAGGCAGCAAGCAGCCGAGTATTCACTTTTTGATGAAATTTTGTTCATTATTTAACAAAAACACACACTTTGTTAAGCATCGTCTGAAATTCGGTTTATGGAAAGGCAAGGCAAGGTCTTTGTAGCTCGTCATTTCTGATATGGAAGGAACCTCAATTCCAACTTAAAAAAAAAAAAACCCTTCATCTTCTGCTAACAGCATCCCTTGTGAGTGCTATTACTAGCAAATCTGTGCTGTACCATCATTGTTTAAGGTGTTGTTGTTATTGGAATGCGTGGCTCAAAGAGTTGGGGTCCCAGAATTTTTTTATTAGCAGGGGTGATGATAGAATCTCATTCCCTTCAGGCTTCCCTGTTCTCTGGCAGTTCAGCTCCAGGGCCTTCACAGGAGCGAAGGAGGGGTGCTTGCTCTCAGCAACAATGCACTGTTTTGGCCATATATTTGTCTACGGAGGCCACGCCCCGTACATGGTTGAGCCCACGGAAATTCATGGCAAATATAATTTATTAGTCCTTAAGATGCTGCGAGACTCATGGCTATTTTTGTCGCAACAGACAAAGCTCTTCCTCTGGAAATACAGTATCATGAGCTACCACTGTTCTAATGCAAAATGTTTTTGCTTGGTCATGAATGAACAATCAGAACTCATTAGCTTTACAAAAGATCTACTTCCTAGTGGAGAGGCAAACCGCTATAACTAGTTTATTGATATGGATCAAGAGGGCTGCCGCTAACTCTGGATTCCGGCATGGTTGAGCAGGCATTTTAATATTTACCACTCAACGGCAGCGAAAGCCCCATTTCTTGGCTCAGAAGGCTGGCAGTCCGTCCCCCAGCATTTCTTTCTCCCCCCGCAGCAGGACTCGATGTTCACAGACCCTAATCTTTGACCACTTTCCGCACTAGCCTCTTATAGCGCTATTATTCCACCTTCAACATCCTATGGGCCATTTCCGCACGAGCCTGTTGTAGCGCGACGATCCCACTTTCAACCTCCTCTGGAATCCTGGGGTTTGCAGTTTCGGGAGGGGCCGTCCGGGAAAACGGGAAACTGCAAACCCCAGGATTCCAGAGGAGGTTGAAAGTGGGATCATCGCGCTACAACAGGCTCGTGCGGAAATGGCCATGGAAACCTGGGGTTTGCAGTTTAGGGATCCGTAAACTGCAAACCCATGGATTGCATAGGATGCTGAAAGTGGAATAATAGCGCTATAACAGGCTAGTGCGGAAACGGCCTCTGCCTCGCATTTCACCCCCCCCGGTACTAGCTCACCCCAAAGCCCACAGCCCCGCTCTCCCTCCCCGGACGCAAGGCTCACTTTCCCTCCCGCCTAGCAAGCCACTCCAGCGGCGGCGGCGGCGGCGGCGGCGGCGGCGCGAGACTACCCCCGGGCTCGCTTCCGCGCTTGTCTCGGGCCTCGCCCAGACTCCTACGGAAGCGTAGCTGTAGAAGGCGGCGTATGCATCCGCGCGCGTGAAAAAGAGAGAGAGAGAGCTAGGATGGGCGGGGACAGGAGGAGCAAAGGAGGGGGCTGTAGCGGCATCACTATGGCGACAGTGACGTCAGCTCACCCTGGATCTAATTGGAGGAAACCCCGTGGCCCCAGCTGCAGCAAGCGCAGGCCAACCGAGCTTGTGCCCTGGCTCTGCCCATCGCCCCGGCGGCGGCGCGCAGAGTCGGGATTGGCTGCCTGAAACTCGAAGGCGGAGCTCTCGCTCGGAGAGCGGGCGCCGATAGGCTGGCCGGCGAGAGCGCGGGCCCAGCAGCGAGAGGGTTTTCGCTTTGTGCCAACGCCCTGTAGCAACGCTGTTCCTCTCGCCCGAGACGGGAGCGGCTTTCTCTCTTTCTCTTCCTCCCCCGCCCGCCCTCCCGCCCTCCCTCCTTCCTTCCTTCCTTCTCGATCCAGCTCCGGAGCGGAGCGAGCGCAGTTGACCCAGCAGGCGCCAGCCGGCCCGGCCCAGCGCCTCAGCCGCGGACTCAGGTGAGGGCGAAGGGGGTGGGGAGGGGAGCCGGGTGGGGGAGGTCCTCCTGAAGCGGAGGGGGGAGAGCGGGCGACGCTCCGCCGCGGGTGGCCTCTCTTGGCTCGCCGCCGCCGCCGCCGCGTCGTCCATTTTGTGGAGGCGGCGGAGGCGGCGCGGGTTGGGAGTCCCCCGCCGGGGAGGGGAGCCAGCGAAGGAGTGGAGCCGCCATTTCGTACCGGCCTGTAGCGGCCGCGGAGAGACGAGGAGGGCGTCCGGTGCGGCGGCCGCTCGCCTTCCTCCCCGCCGGGGCCGCGCCTGCCCTGCCCCTCTCGCCCTGGTCCCTCCTCTGGGGACAAAGGCATCCCGCGGCCTGGGCGTGGAGCCGCCGCCGCCGCCGCCTTTTCCCGGCCTTCGTGGGAGGTGCCGGGAGGGGGGTACGCACCAGACCTTCTCTTTCCCTCCGCCTCTGCTGCCCTCCCTCCGGTCGCGGTTTTCCCTGCCTTTTCCTGCCGCCCTTCCGAAGGGGAGGTGGAAGAGCCCCTTCTTCTTCGTTGGCGCTTTCCCTCCGCCTCCTTTCCCTCCTTCCTTCGGCGGACAAGGGCCATCTCCGCACGGGCCTGTTATAGCGCGATGATTCCACTTTCAGCCTCCTCTGGAATCCTGGGGTTTGCAGTTTCGGGAGGGGCCGGCCGGCCCCTCCCGAAACTGCAAACCCCAGGATTCCAGAGGAGGCTGAAAGTGGAATCATCGCGCTATAACAGGCCCGTGCGGAAATGGCCAAGGATTGAACATCTCGTCGTCCTCCGCGGCCCACCACCTCTCTCCTCCCCGGCCCACCACCGTCTTCCCTTCGAGCCCGGAGAGTCGCCCGCTCCTCCTGCTCGGCCCTCGTTCCGGCTTTTCCTTTTCCCTGCTCCTTCCCGCTGCCCTCCTCCGCCCGGTTCCGTCCCTGCGCGCCTCTGCCGCCCTTCTTCCGCACGTCCGGGTAAGAGGTTACCTGCCACACGTGCCTCGTCTTCTTATAAAAGGCTGCTGGTCGAGATTTGAGGGCTGCATTTCTATTTCTGCAAATAGTTTTTTTTTAATAATAATGATAATAATAATAATAATAATGGGGATTCCGCAAAGGGATTTGGTTCCTTTTAGTCCCTTCTGATTTACCAAGTGGGTGGGGAAGGTGTGGTCCTCCAGATGCTGTTGAGCTGCAACTGCTGTCTCTCACTGTTATCTGTGCTGAGTAGGAGTGATTGGAACTGCAGTTCAACAGCATTTGGAGGGGAACGTTCTCCGCTCCTGAAATAAAGATTTGTTCTGGACGTCTCTGCCCTGATTGCTCTTTATAAAGGCCCCTTCTCTGTACGGATCCTGTACAGTTAGCTCTCCACATTTGTGGATTTCACTTTTGGATATGATTATACATGGATTATTTGCTGCTGCCTCTGCGGCTTCCCTATGCCATTTTAAATAGGGACTGCAAGCCTTGTGAGACTGAGAATAAGGCTTGTAAGTCGTTATTAAAGATGGTGTGGGGCAGCAGTGGAGTTCACCTGTTTCTGCCTTGTGAAGGAACCCTGATGCTTTAAAGGAATCCATGGTGGGTTGAATATGGTAATCATACTTTTTTTTGTGTGTTAAATATGATTTGGGAGGACCTAGAGTTAGTCACGTTTTTTCCACTTTTCACAGGGATCCTGTGCCGCTAACCCTAGTGAATGTGGAGGGATGACTGTAGTCCCTTGGGAGGCCTAATTCACCCTATTGTAAAGATGGGTGTAACGTCCTTGCATCAAGGTTGGCAGTGCTTTATTGCTGCTGCCTTCCTTACTGATCTGACCTCCTATATCCAAAGTAGCTCTTCCAGTTGCACTCGGAATGAGCGCAGGTTTCAGAATGTTGCTTTGTCATTGCAGGTTTTGAGGTGCCTTCTCTTGACTGTGTGAAAGACCCTTCTCTTCTTACCAAGTCCAGTTGCCTTGCTGTTTATACTGCTGCTGGCCAACATGGAAAAGACCGAGATGATCCAGAAGGCCAAGCTGGCTGAGCAGGCAGAGCGCTATGATGATATGGCTACCTGCATGAAGGCAGTGACAGAACAGGGCGCTGAATTGTCCAACGAAGAACGCAACCTTCTCTCTGTGGCATACAAGAATGTTGTAGGGGGGCGACGCTCTGCTTGGCGGGTGATCTCTAGCATTGAGCAGAAAACCGATGGCAATGACAAGAAGATGCAGCTTGTCAAGGACTACCGAGAGAAAGTGGAGTCTGAACTTAAGTCCATCTGTACTACGGTTCTGGTAAGTGGGCTTCATTTTCTATATAAATTGTTTATCAGTATGATATATACAACTGAATAGAAATACATTTTTTTTACTATCCATTAATGGCAGTTGTATTGCATCATAATGTCCTATATAAAGAAAGAGTCTTGTTGTGAAAAATAAGACTGATTAGACTGAAAACCTGAAAATACAGAATATCGTGGTGCTGTGTGTTTTGAAATTTGAACACAGCTACTGTTAGCTTAGTTTGAACTTGCTAAGCAAATCTCTACTTCTGTTGACTTCCCCCTAATAATTTGTTTTTGTTTTGCCTGTGTATTAACTTTACTTTCATGTATTCTGGACTGGTTTAAGACCATCTGCTGAAAGTGATGGAGAAGTGTCAGTAGTGATAGTAGTGGCAGTGGCAGGAGGTGATAATGAAAAAAAAGACACAAGCTGCCTGCTGTAAATGAATCCAAAAATATCTGGCAGTCATGCTTCTGTGAGAAGATTCTACAAAACTTTTATAGTTGTGATTGATACAAATAGAGTATATGTTTTTAAATGTTTTTGTGATGTTCAAAGAGAGTGTGACCTTGGTAATTACTACTGCTTTGGCATTCCAGATCTGTAGTTCCTTGCCATGCTTGTACAATGTACTACTTGAGCCTTTCAGCCAATAGTTAGAATAATGAGAGTTCTGTGCATTTTTATCCCATTGCTTCTTTGCTCCATTTTCCATGATGGTATTTAAATCTTAAGTTGAATTGTGTTATGCAAGTCAGTAACCAGTGAAAGATAAACACTTTCCTGGTGCTTATGCCATGCATAAGCAAAAAGTGCTCACAAGTGTACTCATGGTGAATTTCCAGAGACAAACTCAATTTTGTAGCAAAAGACAGTGCAGACATCATGCCACCCTAAATCACTTTCATTCTAGAGGAGGAACTTCACAAGTACAGAAATTTTTGGTTGCAGTATGCACTTTCTGATTTAAGACTTGCCTGTTTTCAAAAGTCCCAAGTTTCATCACTACCCTTGGTATCCACTAGGGTTGCCCCCCCCATAGCAAATTAATCCCAAGTCCCATTATGTACAATGGTGCAGTAAGACAGTGTCCTTTATATAAAAGGACAAAAGTCAAAGTTTGCTTTTTTTTAAAAAATATTTTTTCAAGTTGTGTTTGGTTAAATCCTTGGATACAGAATCCGTAGATATGGAGGGCCAACTGTATATCATTTTTTTAGGAGTATTGATATATCTCTACTAGAATTACTTTCAGAACTATGTGCTCCCCCCATTAGGAACTGTTTAGTATTGACTTGTCACTGTTTCCACACTATTTTAAAGATGTCTGTTTTAACTGCAAAGTAGGCCTTTTAATTTGCAGGAGATACCTCATTACTGTCAGAAGTGTTTTAAACAATACTGTTTCAAAAATATCTTGACTCTGAAAATGTGGATTTGAAGAAACATCTGTGATACTCATATATACAATAAACAGATTTTGAATTTTTCTGACATGGTAATACTTCATAAACACAAATAAAATCAAGCAAACAGATATGTTATCTACTTCTGTCATGAAGCTTCAAGGCTTGCTTTAAGCATCTTCAAAATAGTTTCATATTCTTTTTAATTTGCTAAGGAATATACCCGGCTTTAATATACTTTAATATACAGTCAGTCCTTCACATTTATGGGTTTAACTTTCACAGATTTGATTATTTGAGTTTCTCCAACCCCTGCCTCCCCACCTCAGTGCTTCTTTTCTGGAGGTACCTTCCTTCTCAGCCATTCTGATAGGGCTGCGCAGCTCTTTAAAAATCTGCCTCTGGTCCTCCTCCTCCACCAACTCCTACCTGGCCAGTTAAAGAAGGTTCACACCCTGCTTTCTCAGCATTGTGAACCCTCTTCCAATGCCCCCCACACTGAAAGGAGGAATTGGGTGAGAGATGAAGCATAGTGCCACCGTGCTAACTCATGCCTTTTCCTTCTCTTTTCCCTGACCCAGTTTGGACCCTGTTGCCCATTCTGCCCACCATATCTCAGCCCCCTTTCCGCAGATATACACACATTTTTATTATTTTGAGTTTTTTTACTTTTGCAGGAGTTCTGTGCCCCTAACCCCAGCAAATGTAGAGGGCTGACTGTACTGGCATCCATATTTGCACAAGATAGCATGCCAAGTTGTTATTTGGTCATTGTAGTACAGACAAAGTTTTCTATCACCAGAATGTACCAAGAAGTTTTGAAGCAGGTAGTGAAGGAAATGTGTGCTATAAAGTTTTACTTTAAATTCTTCAGTGATGTTCTTAGTCAAAGTCCTGCTTTTATGCATGGTAGACATCATAGATTGCTGTTTTCAGCAGCATCAGTCCATAGTTACTGACCCACCACCCCCAAGATTTATGTTTGCAGAATGACAAAGTAGTAAACAATACAATTAAAAAGAATAATTTGAAGCAAACTGACACAACAAAGTGAGAAAAGCAACATTTTGTTGAAATAGAGAAGTTTTGATTTTATTATATTAAATGCTAACACTAGCAATTCTTGAAAGCCTGGGAAGACATATTCTTTTTTCTCATGTATAAAATGATAGCAGTGAAGATGCCAGGTGGGTTTTGGGTGTGCCAAAAGTGAAGAGCCACTACCAGAAAAACTACTTCTCGAATTGCTTCCTAACACATTTCATGTAATGAGGGCACCCATGAGAGATTAGCCTCACGTGACCATTGCAGTAGGCAAGTGAATTGATACAGGAGTTCAACATAAGATTTTGTCAGAAGCCTTTTAGTGGTTTAAAGCTGAGATGGGCAACTGGGATCTTCTGCATGTTGTCAGATTGCAGTCCCTTACCACTGTGGCTGTGTTGGGTGATGGAAGTTGCATTTTAGTCACATCTTGAGAGCCCAACCCTTTGAATTGAGCTTTGGCACTTTGTGAGCCAGGAAGGGAGAACAGTCAAGAGATGATTATTTGCCTGATTGTTGTTAATAGACTAGCTGCAGTCCATTCTTAAAGGCAACCACAAGTAAATGTACTTCAATAATCCTGTCCCAAGTTACTAATGCAGAGATAGCCTATGAACAGTTATAGTTCCTCTTAACAGGGAATGCTCTGGTGCTTCTTGCAGCTTTCTCTTCATTGAACTTCTTTATAAACAGTTCAAGTCAAACTATTTAGGAAATCCAGGTTGTGGTTTACTTAAACAGGCCTGCTGATGGGAAAGCTCTCTGTTCACTCAGATGTAGTACATGCATATTACAACACTGGGCAATCCACTGTGTGGAATTTAGAGAAGTTACCCTATGAAATTCATGGTGTCTCCATTAAGTCAATAGGTGACTTGAAGGCACATATACATGTACATTCTAGTAGGACAGGACAGTGCCTTCTATTTGACCTCAAAGGGTCCCATGCTTCGCTCCAATTTAAGTTCTAAATGAAGCTTATCCTTCTTGCTCTCTTAAATCTGTGGCAGGGAATTCTGAACTGTTTTTGAAGTCCACCTGCCTTCTATTAGATCCAAGAGAGGCTGCTTTAAAAAAATGTAATAGTAGTAGTAGTGACAGTAGTAGAAGTAGTGAATAAAACTCACTTGTGGTTTTGAAGACACCCCCCCCAGGACTATAAAATACCTTTGTAGGGAGAACTTGAAAGAATTGTTCCTTATGTCATGAAGAGCATCTTTCAGTTTAAAAATACTTTTGTGGAGTTGGTAAGGTAATGCATGCATGCTGCACTTTGCCACCCCAGTTATCATAGTGAAAGAGAACAGGTAACTGTTGCCTGCTGTGTAAGTCACTTACACCTTATGAAACTAGATACTGTTGGAATATAATCCAACTTACCGTAAGTTAAATAGCTCTAAGTGAGTGCAGTTGGATAGAGCTGAACATGATTTTAATGTAAAATTAGTGGGTCTTAAAGCTGCTTTCCTTAAAAGGTTCACATTTTACTGTACTTGCTCATTGCAGTATAAAAGTTTGTGGGCAAAATATTTGTAATTTTTCCTCTTAATGTGTGGAAAGAATTTTGTGCAAAGGCTAGTAGTAATCCAGCTTTGTTAATAACCTAGAAAATTGGAGATTCAAAATGTAGTATAATTCATATTAGACTTGAGTAAATATGACTTGTTAATACAATAACATAGAATAAAATGCTGCCTGTATCAGTCAAAACACACTTAATATTTGACTGTACCTACAATCCTCCCTCCTCATTTGTAGGTTTGACCTTTGCAGATTTGATTATTTGCGAGGCGTATGCTTGCCTCCTCTGCTTCTCTTTCTCCCATTCCCTTGGATTCGTCAACTTAGGGTTGCCAGGCTTGTGTTTAAAATGGACATTTTTTCCTTTTGGGTGAGTAAAGCCCCGCCCCACACTGCTGGAGGTGTGTCCTCTCTGCTGCACAGAATGTGGCTACATATTCTGCTGTGTAATGGTCACTGATTGGTCGTGTGCTCTCTTTGCTCTTACCCCTCCTCTCTGGGAGGAATCTCCTTTCTCAAGATGGTCACCAGAAGTAGCTAGAACACTAGAACTCAGCATTCCACTTTTCTTCATCTGAGCGGAAAGTACTGGCAAGCCCTTTACCTTGTCCCCCACCCCCCGGAGCACTGGGGCCAGAGGCAAGGGAATGGGATGGGGGAACTCCAGAGGGAGATCATGGGGGGAGTTATTCACAGTTTTTCCACTTCCATAAGGATTCTGCATCCCAAAGCCTCGCAGAGGTGGAGGGGCCACTGTACAAGTAGGATTGCATAGCATATGAGTAGTTGGATTTTTCAAAATAGAATCTATGAAGGTACTTTAATAGTGAAGGATATTTGGTCAGATTCTATAGCTAAACCCATACTCTTACAGCATCTAAAGAAGGCAGTGACAAATCCCCTCTGAACAAATCATGCCAAGAAAATCCCATAATAGATTTGCTTTAGACTTGCCATATGTTGGAAACAACTTGAAGGCACCACAGCAACAAATCCTGTGATTTTAATTATAGTCAGATTGCTCTAAGTGGCTTTCAATAATGTAAAACTGCAAGATAAATAACAAACACTAATAATAAAATTTAATATAGTGAAGCAATAAACCACAGTGGTAGTTAAGATAGACAAGGGTCTATCTTAATATGTTTAAAAGTGAGAGACTAGTATCAAAGTATGGGGGTATTTGAGTGAAACTCATGTACTGACATGAAATAATCACTGGGATCCAATGCTGAAAAGATTTTGCATTGATTTGAGAAAGGCGATGAGAAGGATTTGCTGATTTGATTGCATCAGGTTGGTCTGTTCACATGACCTTCAGGAGGAACTTGAATCCATGTGACCAGTAAGTCTTGGAACACAGTCTTTACTGATAATAATGGGATGGCTTTTTCTTCTGTTTATTCTGTATCAATATCATAAGAAGAGTCTGATGTTAAAATGTGACAAGGGGAAAATGGTCCACTTTTGAAATTTGGATTGAGGTACTATTTTCTGTGCATATCCAGACTTTATAACAGGGATGGATAAATTTGCTGGGTCCAGATAGGGTAAGGCCTTCTGCCTTTCATTAGAGGAGACTTGTCTCTGTGATTATTTTTGTTTTAGTGATACAGTTCCTCCCCCGCCCAGTAGTTTGAGACACACAAATGAGTGGATGGATCAAGTGCACGTGTCCCAAGGCTGCAGATTCTGAACCACTGATATATAATAATACGACTGATCTGCTTCATAGCTCATTGTGGACTCTCTGAACTAGAAGAGGAAACTAAAGTGAAAAGCGTGTATCTGTAGCTCTAGTTTCCCAATGCTTTTGAAGACCCCTTCCCCATCTGCAACGTGGTGCAAGAATGGGCATGCCATAATTCCCTCTCAGGCATGTGAGAGGGTACAAGAAACTTCTTAAAGTACTTTTTAATGTTTGGGGGGTGTTGGACAGGGTGCTTGGCCCTAAGAGGCATCCCACTTCTGATTTAGGAAAAATGAAAAGGCAAGTGTAGCTGGAGGCCAAATTTTGCTGTTTTCTATCCAATATGCATCAAAAAGAACAGATTGTGGAGGGCATCGAGGAATGACCTAGGGTAATGGAAGAGGGCAGAGGAAGATAGAGGATTCTAGGAAAGCTGATGAGAGACATCTTGGGAAGTGGTAGAGGGAGGATTGTATTTCTTACGTATAATGGTATGAAGGTGTTTTAATACTGAAGTTTCACGGTGAGTTGGAAGAAATGATTTTGATATAATCCAGAACATGTCCACCCCCTACCATATGATCAGAGATATGAAGACATGCAAAAATAACTGGAACAATTCACACACACATACCAGGTTTTCCCAAGGCTGTGTTTTGGAGGGGAAAATGGATTAGAAAATATTTTCCTTTGGAATGAGAAATATAGTGTTTAAGAACAGGTGTTCATAGATTTACTCCCCCCACATTTTTTTCTAGTAACTATGTTAACAGGAAAACTTTTAGGTAGGGCAAGCCACACCATCTGTTCATTGCAATTCCTGCTACTGGTATCTTCTTCATAGTGCTTTTCATAGGAATGAATGCTTTATATCTTCTTCACACTGTGGAAGACTAGAGGAGATGAATTTTTTCCCCCTGTTTTATTAATGTTGACAGTTTCTGCTGTTCATACTGGTGTTTATCTGACCCTAACAAAGTGGCAAAACCAAAGATTCCTTATAGTTCAGGAATTGTAGCTCTGTTTGTCACTTTTTTAAAAAAAGTTAACTCACTTTGTAATTATTGTCCGAATAAATGTAATTTTTATATACTAAAAATGTAATTTTATTTTAAACTAGATATAATACTGTAACTTCAAATCTGTAGAAGGTGCTAATACTGCATTAAAAAAATTTCTCCCCCATTAAAAAAAACCTTCAGGAAAAATCCAACATTTCTGGAAATTTTGCATCTCTTCTTATGACTTGTACTGCCTCCATGATTGTTAGGCACTTGGGAGGCAGTGGGAGACATGAGCTCTCATGTTGGTTTTGGCTAAAGTTTATATGAGAAATAAGGAAAAGCAAAGATGTCACTTGATGAGCAGTTTCATATATTGATAGGATCTAGTAATGTTGCATATGAACTTGGATTGACAAAGGAGCTGAATATGAGGTCTCAATAGTACCTGTTCTTGACTCAAACATACTAGCTGTAAAGTGCCTTTTTAGTTTGCTTTGCAGTACAAGGTTCTTATCTAGGTCCTTTCCCTATCACATCCCTAAAATGAGACTCAGGGCCTTCAGTTCTTGGTCCAGTTCCTTAGACAAACTTGAGACTAGGCCAGCCTGTGTATTTTCTGCTTTGTTCACACTGTACAGTTAGCTATTTTTCTAGGAAAATGTGGTGACTTTATCTGTGGCAGAGGGTCGTATGAGGGCATCCTGGAATTCAGGTTGTCCAATAGTTTGGGAACAGAGAACAGTAGGATTTGAAAATTAAAACACTTCAGACTTTATATGATGTATGGGTAATAGGTACTGAAGACTTCAAAATGTGTGGTAGGATTTAATTTTTGAAGTAAAGCTCCCAGAATTCCCATATTTTGTGAGCTGTAGTCTAGTGTAGTGATTTGAGCATCAGATTATGGCTTTGGGAATTAGGGTTCGAATCCCCACTCAGCCATGAAAATTCACTGGCTGATCTTGGCCAGTTCACACTTTCTCAGCCTCAGACAAAGGCAAAAGGGAACCTCCTCTGAATAAATCTTGCCAAGAATAGTCCGTGACAGATTTGCCTTAGGATCTCTGTAAGTTGGAAATGACTTGAACGCACACACAAAAACCCAGCAACAACAAATTCGTTAAAAAAGTAACTTTTCCCTGCTATAATATTAAGTGACCTTGTTACTTCCTTGATTAGCAAAACCAGAATGATAACAGGACTGCCTAAACTCTAGGACAGGTTTATAGTTCAGATTTGTACTGACAAGGAGCTGAATATTTCTAGCTAAGACTATGGTACTGTTAACAAAGTATGTTTTTGAGAGTATTTACTTAGAAATGCTTTGAAGGAAGGATAGTTAACGTAGACTGCAAACTTCTGTTGACCCCAAAAATAGAGTTGAAACCAGTAAAATAAAGAGGAATATGGACTGTCAAAGATCTTGATATAAAAATCATGTACTAAAGCAAAATAGAGCCAGTGTGATGTAGTGGTTTGAGCCTTGGACTATGTATGAATCTAGAGGTCAGAGTTTGAATCCTTGCTCAGCCATGGAAACCCCCTGGGTGACCTTGGAAGAGTCACATACTCTCAGCCTCAGAGGAGGGTGAAGAAAAACTCCTTCTGAAGAAATCTTGCCCCCCCAAAAAAACCCTGTGATAGATTTGACTTAATGTCTACATGCAACAACAGCAAAATGGATGCAAGTTTAGTAGTATGATACCTATATCCTTTGCCAGACCTGAATGGGTTCAGAGTATATGGATTCTATTTACAGTTGGACCTCTACATTGTGGGTTTCACTTTCATGGATTTGATTATTTGTGCGTTTCTCCAATCCCTGCCCCCCATCTCAAGTGCTTCTCTTCTGGGGATCCTTCCTTCTCAGTGGCTCTATTAGGCCATGCAGCCCTTTAAAAACCTGCCTCTGGTCCTTCTACTCCTTTACCAGGTGCTACCTGGTCAGCTAAAGATAGATCACAGCCTGGTTTCTCAGCAGTGCAAGCCGATTCCTGATGGCTCCCACACACAAGAGGACGGAGATGAGCAAGAGAGGTGAAGGATAGAGCCACCATGCCACTCCACCCCCTTTTTCTCTCCTGGGACCCTAGATGTCTGCTCTCCCCACCATGCCTCAGCCTCCTTCCCACAGACACACTTTGATATTTATAGTTCTTCCACTTTTGCAGGGTCTGTGCCCCTAACCCTAGTGATGCATGAATGGGGGGGGCAACATGCTTTTTTGCTCAAAAATGACCTCTGTGGGGTTTGGAGGATATTTCCATCACTTTGGACCACCCTGACTCTCTAAGAGTAAAAAAGTTTCTTCCCAAAAATGCCCTCTTAGGACTCCAGGAAGCCGAAGACAATGGTGAGAATGCCACCATGTCTCCTAGAGGGCAAAAAATTATTTGTTTTTATTACTTTTTTGTGTGTGGGAGTGGGTGCAGTAGGGTGATGGCCTTCTACTCAAAAGTTTCCTCAAGGGCTAATGCTGTCACCCAGACTTCTACACTTGCCCACCCCCTGTTCTAAGGTAACAGTACAGTTCTACTGATTAATAATTCTATCAATACAGTGGTTAGGAACTGGCCAATTTGCATTTGTTCTCTTGTCAGCCGCAGTAGGGTATTAGACAGTATTAAATATAGACACAATCTAAGTTGTTATGAACTTGTATATTTCGGTTTGGTGATACAGACTACTGTCCTCTGGAGGAAGGAGATGTTCTGAGTTTACTGTAAATGGCATCAGCCTCAAAGCATAGGTGGAAAAAACCTGTACCTTATAGGGTGACTGGAATCTAGTGGATGAGTAAACAGGGGATGGAAATTCCTTAGCAAAAAGACACAAGGGACACAAGACATAATACAGAACATTACAAAACAGTGCTTGCATAGCTATATCACATTACATGGTTGCAGCTGTACATTAGGTGTAGAGCATACACCTAATCTCAGGCCAAAAGTAACATACCTGCAGTCTGCACTGAAACATCTACCTTTTATGCCCAGATATGTTATGCTCTTCTTTTTGGACTGCCTTTTTTTAACTTCAAGCTAAATTGGAATGAAGCAAGATGGTATTAGTAAAAATGTATTTAGCGTTGAGCAATATGATGCACTTTTTTTAAAATTAAGCAGTGAGTAGAACTGAAGCACTGCTGAGCAGTAGATCCCATTTAATTATACTAGTGTTGTATATTTCAGTAGAAAAGGTGTTTAGAATGGATCAAGAGTTTCTTTTTGCAAATGAAAGAGCTGCTTCCAGTCAAAATTGGTTGTGATTAGTGGAGACTCCTGCTGGAAGAAGTTGAGAGGAGAACTAAAAGCAAAGATATAATAACAGTGCACCCTCTTCTGGTGTGATCTCCACATGCATGAATGTGAGGTCCTGCAAAGCGTTGTTTCCTGTTACAGTCAGTGGGCATGCAGGTGCACATGCATTGTGTCTGTTGATGAGAATGGGATACAGAACTTGTTGTTTTTGCTTTACATGGGGGTTCCTGGAACAGAAGCCCTGTATATATGGCAGACACACTGTATATAAAGCATCAGAAAAAGGAAAGAGAAGATTTCTACTTTCTAGAGGAATCTGTTACAGTAGTGTAATATAATTTCAAATATAAGGTTTTAGAGTTTATTCAAAAGTAGAAATGACTTAAATCTGTTACTGTAGCTGTAATAGATTATTCTCCAGTGTAGTGATACTAAATACAATGTATGCTTGCATGAGGAGGTGGGAGAGGGCAGAGAGAGTAGAATGCATCATAGGGAGGTAGCCATCTTTTACACTGGAAGTGAGAAGGTTGACTGGTAGAGCCTCTGGCTCAGGTTTTTTTTAATCTGTAGTTATTGAAATAGCTTATTATTGGCAAAGTTTGCTTAGTTCTAAGTTATGTATTAATATTTTGATTCCATTATCCTAGTTAAATAAAGGTTGCTATCACAAAAATCCTAAGGCTTTAAATATAGCTTAGTAAATCTGAAGAAATTTCTATTTAAACCCAAAATTATAAGTTATACAATATGACAATTATTTGAATACAAATAACATTGACTGCTACATGGGTCATGACTGAGGTGGAAGGGGTAGTTCCTGCAGAAGTGGTTGATCTTAGAGAGGTCTCCTAATTCAGCTTTGATTCAGCACTGATTCTGGACTCAGAAATCCAGGTGTTTATGCTTCCCCTGACTATCATTGAAAAAGAACAGATGGATGTGCTTTATATTACCTCTTGTTAGAATCTCATTATAATTGCTGGCATAAAAGTCTGCACTAGGGATTTTGTGTTATGTACCTTTATAGTTTGCATTTTTTAAAAAGGAAACCAACTTTTTATTTCTTGGCAAAACTGGATTATATTTGTAATAATAACTGCCACTTGTGAGGGGTTAAGCCTGCCAAGTTTCAGAGCAAGTGTGCAGTGGGATGGGACTTTTTTTTTTTTTTTTGGGAAGAACAACCTTGCAAAAAAAAAGCGGGGGGGGAGAGTCCAGGAAAAGGAATATGACTGTGGGAAGTTATTAAAATGTCATATAACACATAGGTGTCCATATTTGAAACCTGCAAAATTTTAGGATAAATTCAGTAGCTTTCATAGAAGGGAAATGGTCACATTTTTGTGTGTAAGAAGAGATATTTTTTCCTTACTCCATAATTTATTTGGTACTTCCTCTGAAATTGGCTCAGGTGATATCTGTATTTGTTTTAATTGTGTAAAGTACCTTGAGTTCCTGTTCTATGGGGGCAAGATATAAACTAGATGATCATGATGATGTCATTGTCGTTGTCAATATCATCAGATATCCTTAAAAGCAAAAAAGTTAAATTTTAGAATATGTGTAGGGTTATGGAGTTACTTATGAATGAAGCCCCCTTTAAGGCTTATTGTTGTCCCTGGCACTAAAGTGACAAACTGAAGTAAAATATGGGCAGTTAGTTAGAGTGTGCAGTGGTAGAAGGATGTAAACACCCACTATTTCCCATGCCAAGAGGCACTGTGTTAGCTCTTTCAGTCTCACAGATGCCTCCAAACTCTTTTAACATTCTTGATTTTGGGAGTGAGAACTAACAAAAATAACTGAGCACAATAAATCCTGTAATACATTACATCACCTTCTCTCTCAAAGGTTTGAGATTAGAGATTACTGGTAACACTATTCACGGTTGAGTTAGTACTATCAGTCTCAAAAAAAAAAAGTCCCTCTTTCCCACCCTGGTGTTTTCCTTATATGGAAAATAAGGGAAGAAATATATCAAATTTGGCCATACAGTGTACCTCTTAAAATCAGATTGCTGACAGATCTTTAGATTAATTTTTGACCTCTTTTAGGCAGGTCTCACTTTTAATCTAGGCAGTGGAGTTGTCCAGCCCAGCTGAATTCTATATTTGGTATCTGTCCAGATCTAAAGTACTCCCCAGTTGATACAGCTTTGATAGCAAGCATACTATTTATGATGTTCAAAAAGTTGTTGTCCCAGTGTCACATGCAGTACTCTTGTGTCATCTCATTTGAGATGAATTTGTTCCAGAGTCAGAAGAATGATCGGCTAGAACAGCTATTCCATCAGAGAATCGTTCAGACTTTGAGACAGTTGGATTGTCTATTAGAAGCATACTTTCGTTGTTGACTATTGTTGGGTATTTTCCTCTATCTTAAATGGCTATCATCTTCTGAAGTAGCAGACAGTGAAAGGATGATACAGTGAGCATGTGTCCCAATTCTCTTTTAGCGCATTGGGCACTGTTTTGCTTCACAGTTCAGTCAGCTTTACTCTTTGGATTCAAAAGAAACAGCCACGTTTTTTTCTTTGCTGCTGCATGTATTATTATGCTCTCAGGACATCCCTCTGAGCTTTGCATTGCTTAGTGGATTACTCTTTTGTGTAATTAAAGTACTGTTGTGTGCCCACCTATAAAATATCCCTAACTGTTGAAAGTTAAAAAAAATTATATTATTGGGGGTGCAATATTACAGCTATATACTTCCTTTTAAAAAAGACTTTTTACCCAACTAATAAATCATGTAAACGATCATTTTCATCTTGCCGTTGCTTCTGTAGGAGCTTCTGGACAAATACTTAATAGCTAATGCAACTAATCCAGAGAGCAAGGTGTTCTACCTGAAGATGAAGGGAGACTACTTCCGATACCTTGCAGAAGTTGCAAGTGGAGATGACAGAAAACGTGAGTATTGCATTCATTTAAGACTTTGCTTTTCAGTTAAGGCAAATGTAGTGTAATAGGAACTTGTAAGGTTGTGCCTCTCAAGACATCTGATGTGGGGTGCTGACAAGCTACAGTTTTTTTCCCCCTGGAAATTTGCCAGGGACCAGATAATGGTGCTGGGACCAGTGCCTGTCCACAGACCACCATTCTAAGTAGCACTGCTGTATAAGGAGGGGAAAAAAGCACATCTGTTTCCAGTGTGCAAAGTTTCCTCGGTTTTGTTTGCCTTACCATTATTTACTCTTCTGTCACAGAAACAATAGAAAATTCACAGGCTGCTTACCAGGAGGCATTCGACATCAGCAAGAAAGAGATGCAGCCCACACATCCAATTCGTTTGGGTCTAGCGCTTAACTTTTCTGTGTTCTACTATGAGATCCTCAACAACCCAGAGCTGGCTTGCACATTGGCAAAGACAGTAAGTGATTTAATGGGTAGTGGTAACACTAGCTGGAATAAAAAAACAGGACTCTGTAACTGATTATCTTTTTGGATTCTGAATTTTAAAAATGTGCATGGGGTAGGGGTAGAGCTCAAATGTTCAGAAGATTCGTAGTATAGTGTACCTTTTACATGCTTTTTATGGAATGCTGTTTGCTGAAGTATTTGTCACATTCTAACAGTAGCATTTTAAAAGAACATTTGCCCATTCTCAAAACATCCCTGTAATAGTGGAGATAGATTAATGCTTCTGTTTCTCTAGGGCTGCAGTCCTGGTTATCCCTTGGGAATAGCACTATTAATCACAGTGACACTTGAATATGATTTAGGATTGGACTGGGTTGATGTATTCTGTTAAGGAAAACCTTACATCCACTTGTAATTATCTAGAGAGGTAAATTTTCAAATGCAGCAAGAACACAGACACCAGAATTAGTTCTTACCAAAGTAGACTTGTAGCAGGAAATGTTCATAGTGACTAACTACCAGTTTCTCTTTCGCTTTGAAACTTCTTTCTGAGTAGCTTGGTTATTAGCCTTGCTGATAATTTGCTATGCTCGTAACTCCTTTCTTAAAACAGCTTGCATGAGAAATAAGCTGCTGAATTTATGAACTTCATTTTGATGTTTTCTATAGGCTTTTGATGAAGCCATTGCAGAACTTGATACACTGAATGAAGACTCATACAAAGACAGCACTCTCATCATGCAATTGCTTAGAGACAACCTCACAGTAAGTTGTTCCCTTTGATATTTGCATGGTAACTGGGACTCTGGGTTTTTGCTGAGCTGTTTGAGGAGGCGTATGATTAAAGGTAAACAGCCAGAGCTGTTAAAGGAGTAAAATCAGACATTGTCAGACATTTATCAGTTTATCAGATATCAGTACTACAGTTCATTTGACAGAGTGTGAGAGCACATAACAATACTTAGTGAAAAAAATGAATTTTTCAACTTCTAATAAAGTTTATTATGACTATGTTTTGAGGTAGTAATATCCCCTGGGCTGTTTTGCAGATCAAATCAGCAGTTCAGTAAGGTTATATCCCACAGCATTTCCTTAAAAGACGCCTAGAATGTTTGTAGTTGTGAATTTAATTTGTGAATGAGTGGTTTTTCTTAATTTGACTGTTCTTCTTTCTAGTTATGGACATCAGACAGTGCAGGAGAAGAATGTGATGCCGCAGAAGGTGCAGAAAACTAAACTGCAGATGGAGTGTCATTCCCCTTCTCAAGAAACCTTTTTACACGTCTCATTCCTTATAGCTCCACTTGGATTTCCTATAGCAAAGAGAACCCATCCATGTGTATGGAAATCAATTTATAGTCTTTTCACACTGCAGCTTTGGGAAAACTCCATTCCTTGATTTGTGTTTGTCCTGGCCTTCCTGGTGTGCGGTTACTGCTGTAGAAAAGTATTAATACTGGCTTAATTTCATATAAACATAAGTAACTTCCAAACACTTATGTAGTGGACTAAAGTTATCTGGTATTTAAAAAACAATTGAACCAGTTCCTACAAGCAACTGTTTTTGTATTACCATAAAGCCATGAAAATGTAGTTAATGCAGCTAAATAGTGTTCAACACAGTTCAATTCCCTACATTCCCTTTTTATTCTTCAGATGTTATTTGATTTTTTGACTTTCACATGCTACTGCATATTCCTTCCTATAGATCTGGGGATATTGGGCCAAATGGGAAGCATGACAGATGCTGCTTACATGTGTGTACAGCAGGACCCAGTGAGTGTTTAAATACAGGGACTCTTCTTACTCTTCAGTTGCTGCTGTTCAACTGCTATCCCCTCCCAATAAAAATTCACTTACACTCCTGCCTTTGTAGTTCTGGTATTCACTTGATTATTTACTAGAAGCAGCATGTTACTGCCAGAATACAGGGAGTGCCTTTTTGGCAGACTAAATTGCATGTCATTTCTTAACACTGGAATGGGGGAAAGAGGTCACATGTCCAAGTATAAAACTTTTCCATGCAGATTTGTGCACATGTATGAAGGTGTCAAGTTTGTCCAGTGATTTGTTCCGTAGATAGATGGACCACTATTGTGTGTTGCTAATCATTGATTGTAGTCCCAAAAAAGCCTTGTGAAAATGTTAATGCCCTATGTAACAAAATAACATTAAATAAAATTACATTTTATAAACCACTAAACTGTTGCTTTGTAACCTTTGCATGCAGCTTCCTCTACAAATGTCTTCTGTCTAAATAGTTTTACTGTAATAGAACTTTCACACTTGTTAGATGACCCAAGTGTGTGCTGCTGTGATACACTGCATGAAATTAAATTGTTGTTGGCCTACATGAGGAATCTTAACATATGGCATGTGTCCCCCATTATTATGCTTAGTTTATTGCAATGCTATGTGCACATACGTATATATGATTTTAAAAAATATTTATAACCTCAGTGGGAGAGCGAGCAAATGATTAAAATGAACGATCTTGCTCATTTCTTTGTCACCATCACCCTGATGTTGCTGAAGTGTCATGAATAGTGAGGGGTGTGTGTATATGAGCTGCTTCAACACAGGCTTCCTTTTCAGTGCTGATTATTCCATCTTCTGTGTAGCATTATTAGCAGTTAGAACAGACATGGAAATGAGCAGTCTGCATTTGGGATCAGGATGATTTGGGAAATAGAATGGAAGTTGAAGTTTCTGTAAGAATCAGTATTCCTCATCCTTTACTCTGAAGAAATGTATTCATCTGTATCCTGAAACATTTTAAGGTGACAAGAACAAAAAGTTTGTAGCATTTGTGATACTCTTGATGGCAAAACAGATAAAGGCTCGTAAAATTGGGTGGTACAAGTAGAAATCATACAGAAGCACAACATTGTGCAGGTGAGAGAAACAACAATAGAATTGTATGCTCATTTGTTGATAGCCAGGAAGTGGAACTGTTGCTTTATTAGTTACAAAGAAATATAGTTACATCAGAAGCCTTTTGTTGAAAACTAACGGAGTTCTTGGAGTGCGTTTTATAGGTAGACAATTCAGATTTTAAGGAAAATGCAGGCTCATGACCTGTATGTCCAGTACATTGTAGTTACTCTCTGTTTTGAATATTTAAATAGCTAGTGGTTTCAGATGGCTGCACTTTTTTTTACAAGCTGTATTATGTTCAATTTGAGTTGCAGGAACAGCTATAAATACTGCGTCTTGCTAATGTTGAGATTTTATATGATTGAGAACAGAAGGAGTGTTGCTGTATATGTTTTTGGAATGCAACTCCCATCTTCTCTACAACTGGCTATGATAAGGATTGATGAGTTTCCAAAAACTTTCAGAATAGGGAAGTTGATTTTTTTTGCAGGAAGATATTTCTAAGTTCTTTTACCAATCTGCTTCAAGTTCATTTAATCTACCTAAGGGGATGATAGTTTAGAAGTTTTCTGTGTATCTTTCCTCCCCAGTATTTATTACTCCTAGTATTATTTCCACAGTAATGACTTTCTTGTTTGCTTGCATGTGAAAGCATGTACAATTGGGTTGACTACAGCCACTTTTGAGTCCTTTTGAGGAGAAAAGCAGGGCGGTAATAATGATGATAATAATAGTGATTTTTGGCAACAGATCATACTCCTTGGCT
Source organism: Ctenosaura bakeri (assembly GCA_948474755.1). NCBI lineage: Eukaryota > Metazoa > Chordata > Lepidosauria > Squamata > Iguanidae > Ctenosaura > Ctenosaura bakeri. The sequence continues at coordinate 2,179 of CAOLHI010001030.1, read as the reverse complement.
GTAGCATATGTGCTTTTTGAACCCTATGTATTATCTACTCGTTTTTTTGACAACCAGAGCAGTAGCATTACCAGAAGCATTCCCTTGGTCAATTCATAAGCTGAGCTGGGCTAGTGATTACTTTTTCAGTTCTTTTTGTTGAAAGCTTTGCATTAGTTTGCATTTTAAATCACTTTAGGCAGGTTGCCCAGGTATTCCATTATACTACTAGCAATCCTACCAAAAGAGCAAAGCACAGCTTCTGAATTAAAAAAAGCTAATGTATCAAGGCTAACAAATACTTACAAGCATTCCTGGCGGCTGCTGTCACCCTCCATGATAATATTGTTCATGGCTGCAAACTTCATTGCTTTGCATGGAAGGTACTGCAAAGTGTATGACAAGGCTCAAACAACTTCATTATGTCACACAAACCAGTAGATCAGAATCCAGAGCAGACCCCAGTGCTTCTAACAGCTACAAAGGTGCTGTAGTCAGGCTTGAAGGGAGAATTAAAATCTTGGAGAAGAACATTCAGAGCTTACTCCAACAAGCAAATGTCTATAATTTCTGTTAACAACACACAGAATTTCTGTTGCTGTCTCTGTAACGGTAAAAAGCAAAAGGAATGGAAGCTGTTGTAGAGCATGTGGGTGAAGCTTTCCATTCCATCAGTGGGGGAAAAAGCAGTGCAATGAGAAGCAGCAAGAATGGAGGCGAATCCTTGCTAAGATGGAAGTGGCTTCCATAAACCCAGATTCATCTGAAGTTTCTAACAATGTCAGATGGAAGAAATATGCTGTAGGATCTGCCTACCACCCTCCAAGTACAGAGGGACTGATGATGGGCTGCTTTGTAGTCTGTGACATGTACCCTTCACCAGGAGACTAACAATGGATGCAGCCAAACAGGCCACCACTATAGAGGTCCTAGTGGTCTTGGAAAAGTTCTTTTTTGCTCTTGTATCCCTGTTTGCATTGTGGAATATAACTGTAAATCACCCCAAATGTTCATTTTATAACGTGTCTCCATTAAAGGGGGGACAAAAAGTAAAAGCTGGATGGAAATGCAACATTGCTTGACACCAATTTAAAAATGCCGAGAAGTAGCCCTCCACATTTGCGGGTTTCACTTTTGCATTTTGATTATTCACGGGTTATTTGCTGTCACCTCTGCTGACTCCTTAAACCATTTTTAATAGGGACTGCAAACCTCATGAGACTGAGAAACTGTGAGAGAGGCTTGTAAGTCCCTAATAAAAATGGTGGGTGGCAGCAGTGACGTGGCAGTAAGCCCCACCAGCCACCCACTTCCACCTTGGTGCCTCAGAGGAATCTAGGGTGGGTTGAATATGGTGATCCTACCTTTTTGTGTTAAATTTGGTTGGGGGGGGGGTAGAGTTATTCACAGTTTCCCCACTTTCACAGGTGCCCCTAACCCTAGCGAATGTGGAGGGATGACTCTATTCAGAAAAAGGCAAAGGCAAAACGCCTCGCACACCGCGGCAGTGTTGCTAAAAACAGAAGAACTGCTTCCCGAAGGATTGTATGCCAGCACTTGGGGACCCCCGGCTCCTTCCTAAGGCTACACAGTCTTAAACGCACCACTCTCTAGGGGGCGAGTCTCCCTGAATACGGAGGGACTCCGCTTTCGTGTCCGCATAAGGCAGGGGGGCTGGGCCTGAGAGGTTCTTCTCCTGACAGCCTGGGAGACCCCCCCCCGGCGGCTTTCTCCGGCTTCCCGCGAGCTGCGTCTTTCCACAGACAGCTAAAGCAGCGAAGACCGCCGCCAGGGAGACTCTCCTCGGCCTGGAATTAAGACAACAAACGGGCTGTGGGGTTACTGCCTGCCCCGCCGCTGCTGGAAAGCGTTCAGAGCCTCGCCCGGAGACCAAGGATGGTGAGAACAACGGGAACCTGCCAGCGGCGACAGGCGGGAGGGAGGAAGGAAGGAAGCGCCGCCCCCGGCTTCTCCTCAGCGGCCGCCGCTTCCCAGTTTCAAAAAGCAAGCGGGGGGAGTGAACGGGGGCAAAGTGCAACTTTCTTCCTTTCAAAATGCCGATGGGGAAGCCCGTCCTCCCCCCGACCTCCTCCTCCTCCTCCCCCCAAGCGGAACAAGATGGCCGCCTTCCCCGCGCCCATAATGCTTCGCGGGCAGCCGGGCGCTTCTTCCGGACTTCGGCTCTGGGGCGACTCGGAGC